>CM062820.1:537038796-537589686 GCA_031772625.1 Pinus tabuliformis
TATGTGCTTGTGTGCCTTTTCTAGATTAGTACTATTACTCGTTTTTAAAGGGCCCACTTTTTTCTCCCCTTTCAATAGAAGGACCTTGTTACTTTCCGCAACTGAGCATTTCACAAGGCATACTCACATGCTAATCCAAAGATACCTATGTATTATTCTCTTGTGTTGAACTTTGTAGCCAAGGAAAATCTACAACAATACATGGCAATTGGGCCAATACTCAGGATGGGACTCCTATTCCAAATGTTGTAAGGTCCAACTGAGACTTCACATTGGGGAGACCCCTTGGTTGACGGATTTCCAACACCATCAACACCCTTTCAATCCCATTGATGTTTCTACGTCCTCATAGTGCCATGCATGCTCTTTTTGTTGAAGTTTTTTGCCTTCTATCTACCATGTTAATATATAAGATATTTGTTTATGTATAGGAACTTTGTTATGCTACACAAATATAGATTAGATGGGTTCAATAGTCATCTAGTCACTTTGGTTTTGATTAATCTTTGTTATAAATGGTATGTTGTATGTATCATGTTTTGGATAAAACAACTGCTCTTAGGGACTCATCTATTTTCCTTAGTTAAACTGCTATGTATCTTTTTGACAAATGAATAAAAAAAATAGCTTACAAAAAAGAATCAAATTTATTTTGATTTTTATAATATTTTTTGTTTGTTTCATGTCTTTTATTTATATATAAAATTTGAATAATATTTTGTGGAAATAGATACACATTTACATCAAATAATAATAATAACAAAACATAATATTTTGTTAACATAAATTAATAATAATAAATAAAAAGAATAAATTCAATTAATTCAATATGTTATATTACAATTTTGATTTTATAAACAATCTTTTAGATTAAAGAAATCATAATATATGCATCACATTAAAAAATTAACAATTCATATTCATAAACATGATATTTCAAAACATATAAAAAATTTAATAAATTTAATTAATAAAATACAATTAGAACCCTTGTGGGACTACTTGCAAATAGATTCCAAAGACTGAAGGCCTATGAGTGAAATAAAAATATTTTTATATAGAAATGTGAGATATATAGAAAATGTATATAGTAACCATAATTTAATAATAAGTTTTATTTATAAATTAAAATATTGCTTCATATTCATAACTATTATGTTTTATAAATTCATATTTAAATTTAATTAATAAGTGTATAAAAATTCAATATTTAGAATAAATTCTTTTTTAAACCAGTCTTTTTATATATAATTAATATTGTGCATATGACCTATATGGTGTAGATTAATTGGTTTGAGAGGGGTTTAGTCTCATCAAATCATAAGTTAAAATTTCATGAAGAAGGGTAAAAGATAGGAACCATCTTTGGGGAATTAAACTATTTCAAACACTGTCCAAATTCAATCAAGCTTCACACAATTTTGATGATAAAATCCCACTCCATCCAACATTAGAATTAGCTCTACTTAATTCAAAAAAGAAAAATCAATATTATGTATATGGCTACTTCCAAACCCACCATCTATTTCTGTGATTACGAATCTTACATTAAAAACATAAAATTAATTTTTTTTTCATAAAACATGTAAAAAATATAAGAAAAATGCCAACAAAAAAGAAATTACATGTTTTGAAATGCACAATTTCCTTTATATTTTAGGTTAAAAAAGAAATTTGCATCTTAATAAATTATTTATCTAATATTGACCTGAAATTTGTAAATCAGTAAACCTTTTGTCACTAAATTTTGTAAAGATGTAAATTTTCAAATTTCACCGAATTTTTAAAAAACTTGAATATATATGGTTTTGACAAATGCAGCAAATGCTAACATCCTATTATAGATTATCTTCATTCTTAATTTTTCAGATGCATAGTGTGCTTGTGCCCATGAATGACTGAGAAGTAAAGCTTTATTAACCTATATGAAGGATTGTTACATCATATATAAACAGGGTCGCCACATTTTATTTAATTACTGCCTGCCATGCATACATAGATAAATATATAAAATCTTTACTCTCAATGAAATTTCATGTTTTCTGCAACTTTCTGCCAGGTAGGGCGACTGGAGATGTCCTCCCACCATGCATTCACATGCTTCCTGGAAGATATGAGATCACCCTTTCCGGAAGCGTTGACGAGGTAGTGAGTATGAGGCAGATGTTGGAGGTCGGCCAAGCTGAAGAAATCACCTGCCAAGTACTTGTTCTTTGATAACCTTTCTTCGTAAATATCCAACACTTTTCCCAGCTTCTCTATATTCATCTCCACTGCTGCTTCGTCTGTGCTGCCTCCCCTCATTGGGACGAGCAGGATTTGAGAAACGATGGTCGAAACAGGGGGATTGAACGACTGCCCTTCCACCTCACACCATTGATAAACTAGGGCTTCTTCAGACAGGGTACTTCCCAAGAGATCTGTGCCCTGCCCCTTGAACTTTTGGGCCAAATACCTGACAATGGCTCTTGACTCTATTACTCATGACCAATGAAACACATCTTTTGTTAAGATCCCCATATCAGGGATGGATATAAACTACCAAAATAAAATAAGGGCTTCAATTAAACTGAGCTCAGATGAAGTGGGTTGCTGGGCAATTACCAAATAAGGTGAGATCCCCATCTTGGATTGTGGGTACTACCCCAAATGGCTGCATCATAACACAATCAGAAACAAAAAGTACATTATGAACAGAGTAATTGATATGTCACAGAGATTGCAGAAAACTGAAGAGGGTTTTTCTTACATTGAGAGCCAGATATTGGGGTTTCTTGTGAGCACCAGTAGGGAGATCGACCAGGACGAAGTCGTACTCAACTTGTTTCTCATTCAAACAGCCCAACACCATACTGGTGGCCCCGGAGGCGTGAAAACCATGCACTTTGATCGCCGCCATTGAATCTCTCTCTGTTTCTCCCTCCCAGAGACTGCAAAACAGGTCAACACGGATTGATCGGCGAGTCACGCCAGAACCTGGAAAACCGACCCATTAATAAAGGCTGAGAGCAAACCCTCTTCAATTAGAATTGCAGTGTGTACGCCTCATTTGTGACCACGAGAGCAAACCCTCTTCAATTAGAATTGCAGTGTGTACGCCAGAATTGTGACCACGAATTTGGGTTGAGGTGACCCATTGGAAAATTTGTGTCGGGGAAAAGGCGTTGAGATTCCATGCTTTTTCGGGACAGACGCGAAAGGTGTTGTCTACAGAGCGTCAATTTCGCCTTGATCGCCTAAAATTGGCAAGATGAGTTATTTTCCTTTTTTTTCCAAGTTTAGGAAGTGTCAATAGAGGCCGCTGAATTACATTAGGTTAAAAAAATTCAATTTTTTTTGCAACAGCAGCCTTTGAATCATGTTTTTGACAATGGAAATGGATTCAGCACTATCAAAAACTTCTCTGCACCCAACCCTTAAAGTTTGACAGCTTTAACTTGGATTTACAAAATCTCTGCCAGATTTTATCAAAATCTTACCAGAATTTCCATGATTTTCAGGGCAGAAAGACAATCGGGTTAGACTACAATAGAAGTATTTGAATCTTGTTTTGGATAGCAAAAATAGATTTAGCACATCAAAAATCTGTAAAACAACTAAAATCTTATAACTATAACTCAAATTTCCAAAAAAAAAAAAATATTTCAAAATCATAAATAAATTCCCAATTTTTCCTAATAAAAACAACAAGGCATAGTCAGAATCAGGGTTGGAATTTGGATTTCTTTTTGCCCGTCATAAATTTTTTTTTTGATGTTTTCTTTCTTATGTTACCCATAAAAAAACGTTATGTTTAAAA
Source organism: Pinus tabuliformis (assembly GCA_031772625.1). Taxonomy (NCBI): domain Eukaryota; kingdom Viridiplantae; phylum Streptophyta; class Pinopsida; order Pinales; family Pinaceae; genus Pinus; species Pinus tabuliformis. Next base: position 537,042,596 of record CM062820.1, read on the forward strand.
TTTTGCCCTTCAAAAATAATATTCTCATAATAAATTAACTTGTTTACAAATAAAAGCTTGATTAAAAAAATACCCTTCAACAACATAACTATTTTAAAAAATTTCACATATTTATCTTAACTACAAAATGATCATAACACACAAATCACTTATTTATTTTAGAAGATATTACGCTAGATAATGCCAAAAAATTAAAAGAGTAAGTTAAAATAATTCATAACATGCAAATTTGTGATTTATTAATGGGTTTCAGGATTTCATTTTGAGAAACACATGTTCAAATTTAATAATGAAGTTGAAGGGAACACTAACATGGGATAACCGTTGCCCACTGGTATTTGAGGGTGAGATTTGTGAGGTGTTGTGGACACCGATTACTAGGTTCAAAGCTCCAAAGCTCCAGCGTCCTTCACATTTGTTACAAGGGAGTAGCTCGATCCATGGAGGAAACAACGAGAGGGACCATGTGGTTGAATGAGTTTGACATATTGCTAGTTTGCTAGCTATAAATGCATGGCCAGAGGGAGGCGAATTAGTCCTAAGCCTTGACTGTCAAATGTTTGACATCAGAAAATCTACTTCATTGAACATCAGCTGTAGCTTAAGCATGTGAGTGTATCCGGAAGCAGTGAATACATAAATATAGTTTTTTCCTGAGTTTTTCCCTGATGACAATTCGTCAAAAATTCATTCATTCATGTTGCAAGTATCTTTGTCTTACCATTTTAAGGGATGGAAGATGTGAATGACTTAAATCTCTTCTCTTGGATGTTGATGGTTAAGATGTGAATGCATTGAATCTTTTCGAAATGAATGATGTGTCTTGGTCTCACAAAATAATGAAATATCTGTTGGTATTTGACTACTTGGTGAGACACAAACACATCATACTTTTGAAGTATTCTTCTGCCGCAAATTAAGGGCCTTTTTGCACTCCTTGACGGATTAAATTATGTATTAAAGTCTGGTTGTTTTGCACTGTGCTTAGTGAGTCAACGGTCAACCCCATTTTCACTAAATCCTGGGCAATTTTTACTCTCTTAAAGCCCCTGGCGAGGTCCATTAAGAAATTTATTTGATTTAGCTATTTTTAATGCAATTATAGAACAGCTATTTTTAATGCAATTATAGAACAATTTACAGAAAAAGAATTCAGTGGAACAGGTCTCTGAGAAATGATCTGAATAATCTTATGGAGTAGCTTGAGCTAGTTTCTTTGGATCTATGCAACTGAAGTATATCTTTCGTATATCTATGAAAAGATTAAGTCTTCACCTAAATGTGGAATGTGCAACATTAGTTTTCTAACTATCAATAAAATGTGTTCTAAAAAATAATGTAACATTGTAATACCCATTGCCCCTAAAAAAAAAGGGATGAGAAGGCAAGTCTTACTCTATGAGTTGAATCGATGTCCTACTTGTAGTGCTATGCAGATTTCGATGATTATAGAGATCGAAGTCTCACTCTATGAGTTGAATCATTGTCCTACTTGTAATGCTATGCATATTTCTATGATTATAAAGGTTAATAGTTTTTTTTAAAGAGGCTTTCACTTACCTCTCTGCAACATGTTGTCCCTTAAGAATAACTGCTACGTTCATTAAAATGGATAAATTTGTCCTAATATGACACATATTTTTTCTTCTCAAAGAAAAAAATTGGAAGTCACTGACATGCTTTAAACATCCACGATAATAAATTGTAATGTAGGCGGAAATAAACAAAGTGAAACTATACTCTGACCATATATTATTATGCAGAATAAAAAGAGTTTTGATTTTAACATCGTTCCATATGAACTCCATTACTTATGTTCCGTTTAGTTTCAATTTTCCCTAGTGATATTGGTCATATGCTATTTATATTGATTTGAACCCTCTACGCAGCAAGTTGCAAGTTTGCCAGTTACAGCTCATCTCACATCAAGTTATAACTCATCTAAAATCTGTATTATTAATACAAATAAACCTACAATATTACAAAATTTAAAGCAAAAATAAATAGGATTTAATAACGTTTTGAGAAAATTACTGCCCGTCAAAAATACGTTTCCCGCAGTTCCAAAGCACGTTCGAAAAGACGGGCATCCAGAAATTTTAAGCGTCAAATACTGGCAAAATGCCTCATGACAGCCAAAAACCCCGTCAAATTCCATCCCTGGTCAGAATACGAATACGGCTTCGATCATAAATCTGATTTTTGAAAGATTGCACTTTCGATGTTCCCGGTAGTCCGGCAAATCTGTGATTACTTTTCATAAAATATCTGTGAATGCTTAATCTTTTTAAAATAAAATAAAATAAAATATATATATATATATATATATATATATATATCGGAATTTGTGATTATTTTTCTTCAAATTTCTGTGAATTTTCTAATTACAAAAATTTTAATTTTAAAAACGCATAAAACAGCCTGATTAGATCTTCTGAAAAAGGCATCAACCCATCATCTTTATCCTAATATAACCATTAAAAGCATTTATAATCTGAAATGGTTTATTATTTAGGTTGTAATTTTGATTTGAAATGGTTTATTATTTAGGTTGTAATTTTGATTTTAGCAGATTTTGAAATAGAATAGTTTATTAGTTTACAAATTTGTTTGGAAAATAGTGGAAATTTCAGTATGATTTTGGTTAAAATTTTGTAGAAATTTTTGTAGTCCTGGGTTATAGCTGTCAAACTTCAAATTTTGAGTGCCAAAAAGATTTTTGATAATGTTGAATCTATTTCCACCATAAAAAACAATTCTAACACTTCTATAATCAGATTTTTTGAAAAAAAAATGGCTAGATTCTAAAGAAAAATAACTTTCAAAACTAATTTGTGACATTTTTGTTTTTCAAATATTAAAATTGAGTTTATTGTATTGGTAAAATATGTGCAAAAAACACCGTAAAAATACAACACAAAATTACAATTTTAGTCCCAATCAATTTTAGTTCTAATCAGAGTTCAAATTTGTTTTGGCTTCAAGCATAAAGAGATCTTGACTTGTATAATTTTTTTCAAAGCCTTACAATTTAGAAAACAAAGCACTTCATTAACTAAAATCTGGAGAAAGTTGGACACAAATTGCATTGGTTATCTTTTTTCTTCTCCTCTTGCACAGGATCATTCAGGTGTCGAAGAGCACAGCATCATTCAGGTTCTGAAATCCTTTCAACCTTGTAATTCTCTTACAATATTGAGAACAACTTCCAATTCATTTTATAATCTCTATGTTGAGTGCTTTTATTGGAGAATCATGTTTGGTAAAAGTTTTACTTAAAACATCTTCAAATTTCCGATTTGTTAACTTTAATTTGCAACAAATCTTCAAATTTCCCAAGGATTGAGAGGCAGAGGACTGGCTAAAAAGGGAGATCTGTGCTTCCTTGGTAAGAAAAACTATGAGACACTAAGGCTATAAACAACAAAAGCAAACAAAAATGTGGGTCACAAGACCAATTGGGCATCACCCTAAGGGCCTAAACAATGATGGGGAAGCACATGGGAGATCATAGTGCAAAATGAGGAGAGGTTAGGAAAAAATATAAAAAATGGCATGTTCAGTCTATTTTTTAACATTTGTGTTGTATGGGATTTGAAATGTAAAGTAAAATAAGTTAATTATAATACAGGTTAGATTATTTATAAATCGATTTTAAACATTAAAAATTGAAATTGATGATGAAACTTGTTTCTATATTAAAAAATCTTATTAATTTATTTATAATTTCAAAATTATTATTTATTAAAGTGAATTTGAATAAATTTAAATGAAAGTTTGGAAAGTCTCTCCTGCATATCAGAATGTGAAATTTGATTTCTTTTTCAGTAGCCAACGAGTGTGAATATCAAATAGGCATGTCTAACAATCTTTTATCCAACTATTTGTTATCATGTTCTTTAAAACCTACCTGAGGTGTGTTTCTCTTTAAGTATTAAAGAATTTATAATAATAATTACATGAATTGTTTTTCCAGTTTTTAATATTTATTTTATTAATTGCATCTACAATCTTATGAAAAGTGTAAATTTAATTGGTTTATTTTATAGTATGGTATGTTTCATGTGTTATAGATATTTCAATAAGTTGGATTGATATTTCAAACCACTAAAAGTTTTATAATCAAATTCCGTAGAACGTTATTATATATTTTATAGTCAAATTAAGAAGAACATTATTATATATTTATAATTATAAAAAATATGATGAATTGTAATATATATATAGGGATGGTAAGTTGATTTAAATCATATTTTAATTTAGAATATTATTATATATTTATAATTATAAAAAATATTATGGATTGAAATTTTCGATAAATTGTAATGTAAATTTAATTTGTTTATTTTATTAGTAGTATGTTATGTTGCGTGTGAGGATTCAATCTAGGGACATTTAATTAAAATTAAATTTATTTAATTTGAAATACAATAAGAAGAGAAATAGTATATTTATATCTCAACATTTATTTGATGATAATATACAAGTAAATTTATTTACAAGATATTAAAAAAGTAAGAAAATTCATTTTAACAATTTACATAAGTAATCAACAAATGGAAGAATATATGTTCTAGTAGCTTGGTTGGGTTGCTTCTAACTCTATTGGGATGCCCCTCTTGGCTACTCAACTGAATTTACCTCCTATCCAACTAGAGATGAATTCCTAGCCCAAGAAACCTCCACAAGGTTCCTAGCCCTTCGAGTCCAAGTCCATCGAGTTGTAGTGTGTCCAAGTTAAAACTAACACTCTCCAATAGATCCAAGTTTAAGTTCTTTCATTTTTCTCTCCATTCTCTCCCTTCTCTTTCTCCACATTTTTCCTCTAAAATAAAATCCTCCAATGCCAAAACAAAGACCAAGGATTTCCCCCTCTCCTCTCATCCTCCTTCCCTTTTATGTCTCTTTGTTCTATCCACCTTAACCACCTATCACTAATGTCATGACTACCCCCTCATCTTTTTATTTTAATATCTTTGAATGTCATGATTACCCCCTCATCCTTTTATTTTAATATCCTTGACTTTTCTTATCATATCTTATCCAAAGTAGATTTGAGAAGTCACTTTGGGAATAAAATATGGATGTTTAATTTAGAAATAAATTCAAGAAGACCATATCTTCTCAAAAAGTAGATTTGAAAAAGCACTTTGGGAATAGAATATGAATATTTAATTTACAAATAAATTGGAGAAAACCATATCTTATCTAAATATAGATTTGAGAAAACACCTTGGAATATGGATATTTAATTTAGAAATAAATTGAAGGAGACCATATCCTATCCAAAAGTAAACTTGAGAAGACACCTTGGAATATTGATATTTAATTTAGAAATAAATTGGAGGAGACCATATCCCATCCAAAAGTAAATTTAAGAAAACACCTTGGAAATTGAATAATAACAATAATAAAAGTCATATCAGTAAAATAAAATTACAGTTTTACAAGTGTAGTTATATACCAATATTACTTAATAATTATAAATCAATATTTTCAAGTTAATTAAACACTAATCAAAATTAGCATGATAGGATCAAGTAAGGCATTACATACACCCCTCCTTAAGAAAAGTTCATCCCGAAGTTAGAAAAAAATGACACAAAGAGTTCGAAAGAAGTTTGATAATAAGGCATAACAAAATACAGAGAGGTATAGTAGTCAAATTGAGTAAGTTAAGCAATGATAACACTTCCCATCAAGAGTCTCCAACTAACATATATCCTCCTATCCTTCCTAACCTATTTTCGCTCCCACCCTATCCATCATCTATTGCAATATATTATGACATTGGTTATACCAATCTAACCACTGATAAAACCAATATGGCAGAAGCGTCAACAATATCAACCTAACTTCCTCAACAGGCAACTCAAAATAGTCATCACATGTCTAGGGGAGTGTGTCCATCACTACCCTCCCATAATTCTAGGTTTGAAGGTTACATGGTGGGAAATGCCTCCACCCCTCCTTACAACTAGGATCAACACCCTAATATAGACCACACTACAACACTTGTTGGATACTTGTCATTGAATAATCCAGTTAAGTAGCCTTGTCACCTACCATTTACACTTTACCCATGCCATAAGACTGCATATCAATTAGATAAAAAATGTAATAGAACAATATACATCATACCATTCCTCATTAGATGTCTCAACATTCCCCATTGGAAGAGTAGATCTTGGTTATCATAAAGTTCTTTCCAATCTACGGGTTAGTTCTCATTCTTGCATATACATAACAAAAAAATATATATAGATAAGTGATATTAATCATCATGTTATTAAGTCTAGTATCCACATGTTAATTTTACACTTCATAACAAGATACTAGAAATAAATCTTACATTAGATAAATCATAATTCTGACAAGTAATTCATTAGATAAATCATATCCACTTAAGCCATACATCAAACAACAATAACTCTGATAAGTCATACACTAGATAAATTGTAACCAAGTAAGTCGTACATTAGGTCATACATCAAATATTTCAATCAACAATACCTAATCTATCTAATGATTTATATAAGTATTTTCACCTGTCCAATTAAATGCATCAATATTACATAGTGTTCATAAATAAATAACATGAGACTACAAATAGAGCCTTAGCATAGGTAGCTATCTAAGTCAAAATGGGCATCACATATGCTCAAAAAGTGAGGGGTAGTCACAATGTATAGTTTCTGCATCCTCTCGGGTAGCAGATTTTGGACTATACTTATCCCACTAGACCTTAACATGGTCCACCATGCAACGTCTGAGTTGTCGAACCCTGCGGTCCAATATGTGTAATGGTTTGACCATTATGGTTCCCACATCTAAGCCCTGCAATCCCCTCCAATTCAATTTGTGAGATTTATCAGAAACATGGTGTCATAAAACATATACATGAAAAAAATCACGAGTTTTATGCAGATGGGGTGGCAGTACACGATGATAGACAAGTGGTCCAATCTTCTCCTTGATCCTAAAAGGTCCTACTAACCGAGGCGACAACTTCATTCCTTTCCCAAGCTAAATGGTGATTTTATTGGGTTGGATACGAATAAAAACTTGGTCTCCTACTTCATAAATTTGATCAGTCGTATGTGAATCAACATAACTCTTATATCTATCTTGTTCTTCCTTTAACCTTTGTCATATTTGTCTTACATGTTCCTCCATTTCTTGAACTAATTCCAGCCCAACTATTACTTGGTCCTCCATCTTTTCCCAACTCAATGGTGTCCTGCATGGCCTCCCATATAGATTTTAATAAGGAAGCATCCCGATCGAATTGTGGTAATTGTTATTATAGAAAAACTCTACCAATGGTAAGTATCTTTCCCAGTAAGTCTGATTATCCGCGACATACATTCTAAGCATGTCTTCCATAACCTAATTTACTCTTTCATTCTGCTTGTCTGTTTCTGGATGATATGTAGTGCTCAAGTTCAACTGAGTCCTTAATGATGACTGCAAACTTGTCCAAAAACCAGATGTAAAGTGAGAGTCTTTATCAGAAATGATTTTTGTGGGTAACCCATGTAGTCAAATAACTTCACTTATAAAAACTCATGCCACATCAGTAACATCATAAGTGTCTCTCACTGGGATGAAATGGGCACTTTTGGTCAATTTATCAACTACAACAAATATAGAATTGTGTCTCTTTGATGTGAGTGTAAAACCCACAACAAAATCAATATAAATGACCTCCCATTCAGACATAGGGATGTCTTGTGCTTGTAGGAGCCCTACTAGATGGCGATGATCAACCTTCACTTGTTGACATTCAATACATTTGGCAGCAAACTAGACTATGTCATGCTTCATGCCTACCCAAAAGAAGAGTTTCTTCATGTCCACATACATCTTCTTCACTCTAGGATGTGCACAATAGAGTGCTCTATGTGACTCTTCAAGGATGGTTCTTCTTATACTCCCTTCCTTAGGTATCTACATTCTCCCTTGAAATCTCAGTAGTCCATCTGGTTCAAGGAGATATCCTTCAAACTTTTGTTCTATATGCTTCCCACTTTGGAGTGTTGATATAACTTTTAGATACCAACTATGTTCAAAGAGTTTCTCCAACACACGTTCCCTCAAATTGACCCTCAAGGGTACTAGGGAGAAGGTTCATGGCCTCCTTCTTAGTGCATCAGCCACCACATTCTCCTTGTCCTTAATGTATGAGATCCCAAAATCATACTCACTTATGAATTCGCTCCACCACCTCTGTCTAGCATTCAAATCCATTTGAGTGAAGAGGTGCTTCAAGATTTGATGATCTATTCTTAACTCAAAGCTTCTCCTAATGAGGTAGTGTCTCCACAATTTCAAAGCTGGCATCACTGTTGCTAACTCTAAGTCATGGGTAGCATACAAATTTTCATGTTTCTTCAATTTTCTAGATGCGTAAGCTATTACTCTGCCTTCTTGCTTCAATACTGCTCCCAATCCTTGTTTTGAAGCATCGATGCAAACAATGAAGTCTTTTTCCATGTCCGGTACTCGAAGGATCGGTGCACTAGTTAGTAACCTCTTTAGTTCAGTGAATGTAGTGTCATATTCATATGTCCATTCATACCTAACCCATTTTCATAGTAATGTGGTGATGGGTTTTGTAATCCTCGGAAACCCTTCCAAAAACCTACGATAATAACCTGCTAGCCCCATAAAACTACACACCTCATGAAAAAATTTTGGTATTTTCCAATCCATTATGGCCTTTACCTTTGCCGGGTCAACTAAAATTCCTTCTCCTGAAATGATGTGCCTAAGATAATGAATTTTATTATGAAAGAAGGAACATTTTGACAATTTTCCATACAATTGATTTTCCCTTAAGTAAGTCAATACAAACCTTAGGTTCTCTTCATGTTCCTTTTCATTCTTGGAATACACAAGAATATTGTCTAGAAAGACTTTCCCAAATTGGTCCAAATACTTCCTGAACACACCATTCATGAGGTTCATGAATATTGTTGGTGCATTAGTCAAACCAAAGTGGACAACTATGAACTCGTAGTGTCAAAACCGAGTTCAAAATGCGGTTTTTGAGATGTCACCTTCCTTAATCCTCAATTGGTGGTATCCAGATCATAGATCGATCTTTGAGAAAACCATTTCTCCCTTCATTTGATCAAATAGGTCATCTATTCTAGGTATCAGGTACCTATTCTTTATTTGGTTCTATTCAAGTCTGTATAATCTATGCATAACCTTAAGGAAACATGCTTCTTCTTAACAAAAATCATTGGTGCACCCTAAGGTGAAATACTAGGTATGATAAATCCCAAGTCTAAAATATCTTTTAACTACCTCTGCAACTAACAAAGTTCTGGAGCTACCATCCTATAGGCTATCTTGGAGATTGGTTTTCCACCAGGTTTTAGGTCAATTGTGAAATCGATCTCCCTCATAAACAGTAATCCAGGAAAATCCTTCGGGAAAACATCCTCAAATTCTGACAAAACTGGGTCTTGATCTAGGGAGGGTCCTTTCTAGTCACTTATAGCCTTGGCGAAATATAGTTTACAACATTGTTAGATACAACATTTTGCATTCATTGTGGAAATGAAACGTAGGGACACTCTTCTCTTGATACCACAATTCTTAATTAATCTACCTTCATCATCTAAACAAATCACCTTCTTTTTGAAACAGTCTACCAAAGCGCGATGAGATTCTAGCCAGTATATTATGAAGATTACATCGTATGTCCCCAATGTTGTGATGTATTCCTTCAGTTTAGTTATACACACCTAAAGGTTCACCTGACATTAGTCAACACTAGGTCCTACTCATTGTTTTATCCCATAAGCCATTTCAGCTTGTTTAAAGTCATCGTGCTCATAGGTTTCCAACCCACGTTTTTCTAATGCAACTGGTCAAATGAAACTATATGTAGCACCAGAATCAAACAAAACTTTAACTTTTATATTGTTTAACATACCCGAGGTTTTTCCCATGACAAATTAGTGTTCAACTTGTTGGTTATTAACTGTTGCATAGATTCAATGGTGGTTTATTTCTCCCCCTGTTGATGGTTTTCCTTCTCTACGATTGTTACCAATTTGTAACTCGGGACAATTATGCTGGTAATGAGACCCCTCACCTCCCCAACAAGTGATGCAAGGTAGACTTTGAATAGAATGTTGTCTATTGGGTTCTGTTATATTCTTTCCACGACTAGCCCACGTAGCTCATTGGGGGGTTAGAGGGGGGGTAGAGGGCCCCCTTTGTTGCGCCGATTGCGTAGCGGGGGGGTCACAGGGGGTTTGAGGGGTGCAGGTAATTCCCCCTCTATGGGGTCCAGGGCAATGCCCCGGAAAATTTTGTTTTTTGGACCCTATATTAGGTTGGGCGGACCTACCTATGCTTTTGTGCATGATTTTCACACATGGTTTTGGATGTGATGGTTTTCAGTCCATGGTATTGGATGCTTTGGCATGTATAAATATGTATTGTAACATTAAAAGGAACTTAATGAAAAATGAAGCTGGTAGTCCCGGTTTTGGGATCCAGGGGAAAATCTTTGTGTATATGTGTTTTATGTGTTATGCTCTCGCATTGTTTATTTTCTATGTTTTAGAATTCGTATGCAGGTAATTTATGTACGGGGTTAAAACCTTCATTGTGAAGTTTTTTGGAAAGAGTTCCTTCCCCTTGGACCCCTGCCCCTACTTGTGGCTCCTCGCATATGACCTTGATTTGCACGAGTCCTCGAAGCTATGTGTGAAGTTACACTGGTAACCATTAAAATCCCCATTTTTGGTGCTCTGGGTATAACCCTATTTCCATATGGCGGTGGCCTCAAATTTCCTCCCCTCGAGAAGGTATGTGGGGCCTTCCCCATAAACCTTGTTTGTTTTGGAAAAATGGTTTTGTCTCCACCTTTTAAGTCTAAGTGCTCTTCAACATAACGAGCATGTTCAATAGATTCTGCAACTGAGGATGGTTTCCACATCTGCACCATTGCCCTAATATTAGGGTTCAATCCATAAATGAAATGATCTTCTTATCGTTGATCAATATCCATGTAGGAGACATGCTTGACAAATTCCATGAATCTAATCTCATATTCCTCTACCATTTGATTTCCATGTACCAAAGCATGGAAGGCTCCTACCTATTTTTCTTCATAATATGTTGGTAGGTACTTTTTCCTAAATCTCTCAAATAAATCCCAGGTAACTGTGTCCGGAGTGAGTTTTAGTTGATGCTCTAGGTTACCCCACCAATTCATAGCACTATCTCTGAGTTGGAATATTGCTATTTTACATTTTGAATTGGAAGTATAATCTCTTAGTGCAAAGCACCTTCTCATTCCTTCTAACCAGGCTTCTACTCATTCGCTGGCACAACCTCTAGCAAACTCTAGGAGCTTAATCTTTTGGAGCTCCCTAGTAATGTCCTCGATTGGATGTCCTCTATGGGAGTCTCTTGGTCCCTCAAGATTTCCCAACCCTGATGGAGGGTGTTCCACTTCCACCTCAATTGTTTGGCACCCTCTTAAAGTTTCATTAATTGCCTCTAGGGAGTGCAAGATGAGAGCTAGTTCTGGTGATGGAAATGGGTTATTTGTAGGAGGTCCTTGTGATGATCCTCCTCGACCTCTATTTCCCCATGTTTTCACCATTTTGAACTGTTCAAATATTTATTCCATGCGAGACTTATTAATGCAACTTAGAACTTGTCCACTCTTAGTCAACTCACACACACATATATAAAATTATAGGCATAAGTTTTTATTTTAATCTACTCGTAAATGAGCATTATTTATACTAGGAAGATCCCCAAGGATCTACTAAATCTTCTCATGTGTGAGCTCTACATAACCTATAAATTTTTTCTTGATACTAACTAGGTTACTAGTGCAATGTATGTGTCAGTCACGCTCTGATGCTTTATTAACACCAAATTATTTAGTAACCATAAGTATTTATTTAATTTAATATTAAAGTTAATTAATAAATTAGTTTAACATATTCAAATAATTAAATTAAATACTAATGTGGATAATACCCTTTTAGTCATGCCTTCCTTCTATGGGAATTAGTTGCTCCTTCCCAACCTTTGTTTTAAAATCATTTATGTCCATTTTATGAATCTTAGGATTTCGTGAGGAACATATAAACAATTGGTCCTTGAAGAAGCATTTAGAAAATAACCATGAAAGTATGTCGTATTATTTATTTTTTTATCCATCAATTGACATCATAGATCAACACCAAGTGGTTATTTCAAATTACACTACTATTATACTACTATTTCTCTAGATGATATATGACTAGAATTCTTTTTATGTTTATTGCGATATTGGTTTCACAAGTGATATTCTCATAAATTTATGTCATAATTGAATATGGATCACAAAATAATATGTTTCTTATCTCTTATCACATTTATTATGGGTTAAAGCTTCGTCTTAACATGTTTCTAGATAATTGTCTACTTATAGGGTTGTGGTCACAAGAAGACCATATCTTTAATTTCAATAAAAATTCAAAGTGTCATTCTAAATGTTGTTAATTGCTTCATCTTAATTGTTTCCATAGCTATGTTGTCCTTTAGAATGTTGGCAATGTTCTACATTTCTTTCGAGAATGTTCATTCTTATAAGGAATAGTTTAATATGTTGGATGACCAAACCCTTATGTGTCCAAGGTTTGTAATCATATAATGCTTTAAAGGATCATTTTGGTCACAAAGGAATACATAAATTATATGCAAATTTAGCTAGATGCAACCACATCATATATTTAATATACTTATCCTATGTGGCCATATGAATATACACATTTAGAAAATTACTAACTACCTCTATAGGCACATGTTCATATTAAAAGTGACATATGCTATTTTGAAAACCTCTTAGCATAATTTCCTTATAAAAATGGGATCTTGGTCAGTAATAATTTGGTGGGGGATTCCATCACTATTATAGATGTGCTTCTTTTTCTTTCTTTTCACTGGCCACTTCTTACTATGGCTAGCCTTATAAAAATAACAAATTTGTTTCTAAAATCCAATTAATTTGCTAAATCACTGCCTATTTTTCTCTTGGAATACGTTGATTGTACGCACGCCACCTGTAAGACCGGGCCCCACCTCCCTCATTTCATAAGACCAATAAGTTGCCTTTGGTCACTCATTTTGATACAAACCTCCAAAATTAATTCAACTTTCCGACATCTTTCTAGCAATTGCAAATCACAACGTAGGATTATAAAAAATGTGAAGCGAATCCCTATTTATCTCTTAGAAATTATAACTATTCTTCAAGGTTTGAGATGTAGGAAAGTTTTGATCTCAGAAGGGATCAAGGAAGGAGAGTGGTTGGCCAAACACTTTCGTCTAGTCTCCTCCCTAGATCGTGTGAGAGTTATGGCTATGGCAACAAAATTCTAGGCTATTGAATACTAGATTTTTAGAATGTGTCAAAGAGTTATGGAAATAGCAACAAAGTTCCAGGCTATTAAATTTGAGATTTCTTAATTCCTAACAACAAAATTCCAGGCTATTGAATTTGAGATTGCTCAATTCCTAAAAACAAAATTCTAGGCTATTGAATTTGAGATTGCTCAATTCTGAGTGAGGCAGATTCAGAAGCAAAAATCAAAGTCTTGTTCAATGATAGAATCCATAATGTAAAAGGACAACATGTAATCGACAAAAAGGGTATCAATTAACCCTCTTACCTCACCCTTGAGGATATTAAATCCTCCCACAACATTGTTAATACAAGTACTGGGAAGGAGTCTCGTCCCGCATTTGTTAATTTTTGGAATCTGCTGGAATAAATATGGCAAGACGGGAAGCTGAATATGCAGTCAACAAGCTTGGAGTGATTCTAAGGTTACTTAGATTTGGTTCATCTTTATTGGGAGGTTTTTTTTCTTTTTCTTTTTTTCACAGGGAAGGCGACCAAATAAATGGCATCCATATTATAAAATGGCAACATACAACCGAGGGCAAGAGTATCAATAACCCTCTTGGCTCACACTTGAGGACATTGAATCCTCCAACAATGTTGTTAATACAGGTAATGGGAAGGAGTCTCATCTCGTGTTAGGACCAATAAGTTGCCTTTGGTCACTCCTACTGTCCATCCTCATCGGCAGACTAATCAGTTTCAAAATGAAATCCATGAATTGGGAGATTTCTATTATAAGAGAAAAATCCGCATCTAGGATAGACAACAAAAGAACAGAGAAATTAAGCGTCATTTGGCAAGAGCTAATCCAATCCAACAAAAGAAAAGGTCCATGCAAGGCAGTCTTTGGCTGGAAGAAAATGTTAATGAAGGTTTTGATGTCGACAAATCCGTTACAACCCCAAATTCGAAGAGAATAAGAACAATGCGGAAGTAAAATAAGTATTAACTAATTTATAATAATAATTACATGACTTGTTTTTCCAGTTTTTAATATTTCTTTTATTAATTGCATCTACAATGTTATTAAAGTGTAAATTTAATTGGTTTATTTTATAGTATGCTATGTTTCATGTGTTATAGATATTTCAATAAGTTGGATAGATATTTCAAATCACTAAAATTTTTATAATCAAATTCGGTAGAACATTATTATATATTATAGTCAAATTAAGTATAACATTATTATATATTTATAATTATAAAAAATATGATGAATTGTAATATATAGGGATGGTGGGTTGATTTAAATCATATTTTAATTTAGAATATTATTATATATTTATAATTATAAAAAAATATTATGGATTGTAATTTTCGATAAATTGTAATGTAAATTTAATTTGTTTATTTTATTAGTAGAATGTTATGTTGCATGTGAGGATTCAATCTAAGGATATTTAATTAAAATTAAATTTATTTAATTTGAAATACAATAAGAAGAGAAATAGTATATTTATATCTCAATATTTATTTGATGATAATATACAAGTAAATTTATTTACAAGATATTAAACAAGTAAGAAATTTCATTTTAACAATTTACATAAGTAATCAAGAAATGGAAGAATATGTGTTCCAATAGCTTGGTTGGGTTGCTTCTGACTCTATTGGGATGCTCCTCTTGGCTACTCAACTGAATTTACCTCCCATCCAACTAGAGATGAATTCCTAGCCCAAGGAACCTCCACAGGGTTCCTAGCCCTCCGAGTCCAAGTCCATCCAGTTGTAGTGTGTCCAAGTTAAAATTAACACTCTCCAATAGATCCAAGTTTAAGTTCTTTCATTTTTCTCTCCATTCTCTCCCTTCTCTTTCTCCACATTTTTCCTCCAAATAAAATCCTCCAATGCCAAAACAAAGAACAAGGATTTCCCCCTCTCCTCTCATTCACCTTCCCTTTTATGTCTCTTTGTCCTATCCACCTTAACCACCTATCACTAATGTAATGACTACCCCCTCATCCTTTTATTTTAATATCCTTGAATGTGATGATTACCCACTCATCCTTTTATTTGAATATCCTTGACTTTTCCTATCATATGTTATCCAAAGTAGATTTGAGAAGACACTTTGGGAATAAAATATGGATATTTAATTTAGAAATAAATTGGATAAAACCATATCTTCTCCAAAAGTAGATTTGAAAAAGCACTTTGGGAATAGAATATGAATATTTAATTTACAAATAAATTGGAGAAAACCATATCTTATCTAAATATAGATTTGAGAAAACACCTTGGAATATGGATATTTAATTTAGAAATAAATTGAAGGAGACCATATCCTATCCAAAAGTAAACTTGAGAAGACACCTTGGAATATTGATATTTAGTTTAGAAATAAATTGGAGGAGACCATATCCCATCCAAAAGTAAATTTGAGAAAACACCTTGGAAATTGAATAATAACAATAATAAAAGTCATATCAATAAAAAAAATTTACAGTTTTACAAGTGTAGTTATATATCAATATTACTTAATAATTATAAATCAATATTTTCAGGTTAATTAAACACTAATCAAAATTAGCATGATAGGATCAAATAAGGCATTACATACACCCCTCCTTAAGAAAACTTCATCCCAAAGTTAGAATAAAAATGACACAAAGAGTTCGAAAGAAGTTTGATAATAAGGCATAACAAAATACAGAGAGATATAGTAGTCAAATTGAGCAATTTAATCAATGATAACACTTCCCATCAAGAGTCTCCAACTAACATATATCCTCCTATCTTTCCTAACCTGTTTTCACTCCCAACCTATCCATCATCTGTTGCAATATACTATGACATCGGTTATACCAATCTAACCACTGATAAAATCAATATTGCGGAACCGTCAACAATATCAACCTAACTTCCCCAACAGGTAACTGGAAATAGTCATCACATGTCTAGGGGAGCGTGTTCATCGCTGCCCTCCCATAATTCCAGGTTTGGAGGTTACATGGTGGGAAATGCCTTCACCCCTCCTTACAACTAGGGTCAACACCCTAATATAGACCACACTACAACACTGGTTGGATACTTGTCATTGAATAATCCAGTTAAGTAGTATTATCACCTGCCATTTACACTTTACCCATTTCATAAGACTGCATATCAATTAGATACAAAATGTAATAGAAAAATGTGCATCATACCATTCCTCATTAGATGTCTCAACATTCCCCATTGGAAGAGTAGATCTTGGTTATCATAAAGTTCTTTCCAATCTGCAAGTTAGTTCTCATTCTTGCATATACATAACAGCAAAATATATATAGATAAGTGATCTTAATCATCATGTTTTTAAGTCTAGTATCCACGTGTTAATTTTACACTTCATAACAAGATACTAGAAATAAATCTTACATTAGATAAATCATAATTCTGACAAGTAATTCATTAGATAAATCATATCCACTTAAGCCATACATCAAACAATAATAACTCTGATAAGTCATACACTAGATAAATTGTTACCAAGTAAGTCGTACATTAGGTCCTACATCAAATATTTCAATCAAAAATACCTAATCTATCGAATGATTTATATAAGTATTTTCACCTGTCCAATTAAATGCATCAATATTACATAGTGTTCATAAATAAATAACATGAGACTACAAAGAGAGCCTTAGAATAGGTAGCTATTTAAGTCAAAATGGGCATCACATATTCTCAAAAAGTGAGGGGTAGTCACGATGTATTTTTTCTGCATCCTCTCGGGTACCAGATTTTGGACTATACTTATCCCACTAGACCTTAACATGGTCC
This sequence comes from Pinus tabuliformis, assembly GCA_031772625.1. Taxonomy (NCBI): domain Eukaryota; kingdom Viridiplantae; phylum Streptophyta; class Pinopsida; order Pinales; family Pinaceae; genus Pinus; species Pinus tabuliformis. The sequence goes on from CM062820.1 coordinate 537,059,790, forward strand.
ACCATGCAACGTATGAGTTGTTGAACCCTGCAGTCCAATATGTGTAATGGTTTGACCATTATGGTTCCCACATCTAAGCCCTGCAATCCCCTCCAATTCAATTTGTGAGATTTATCATAAACATAGTGCCGTAAAACATATACATGAAAAAATCACAAGTTTTATGCAAATGGGGTGACAGTACATGACGATAGGAAAGTGCCCTAATCTTCTCCTTGATCCTAAAAGGTCCTATAAACCAAGGTGACAACTTCATTCCTTTCCCAAGCTGATTGGTGATTTTTTTGGGTTGGATACGAATAAAAACTTGGTCTCCTACTTCTAACTTTGATCAGTCGTATGTTAATCAACATAACTCTTTTGTCTATCTTGTTCTTCCTTTAACCTTTGTCGAATCTATCTTACCTGTTCCTCCATTTCTTGAACTAATTCCAGCCCAACTATTACTTGGTCCTCCATCTTTTCCCAACTCAATGGTGTCCTACATGGCCTCCCATATAGATTTTAATAAGGAGGCACCCCGATTGAATTGTGGTAATTGTTATTATAGAAAAACTCTACCAATGGTAAGTATCTTTCCCACTAAGTCTGATTATCCATGACATACATTCTAAGCATGTCTTCCATAACCTGATTTACCCTTTCAGTCTGCCTGTCTGTTTCTGGATGATATGTAGTGCTCAAGTTCAACTGAGTCCTTAATGATGACTGCAAACTTGTCCAAAAACCAGATGTAAAGTGAGAGTCTTTATCAGAAATGGTTTTTGTGGGTAACCCATGTAGTCAAATAACTTCACTTATAAAAACTCGTGCCACATTAGTAACATCATAAGTGTCTCTCATTGGGATGAAATGGGCACTTTTGGTCAATTTATCAACTACAACAAATATAGAATTGTGTCTCTGTGATGTGAGTGTAAAACCCACAACAAAATCAATATAAATGACCTCCCATTTAGACATAGGGATGTCTTGTGCTTGTAGGAGCCCTGCTAGATGGCGATGATCAACCTTCACTCATTGACATTCAATACATTTGGCAGCAAACTAGAATATTTCATGCTTCATGCCTACCCAAAAGAAGAGTTTCTTCATGTCCACATACATCTTCTTCACTCTAGGATGTGCACAATAGAGTGCTCTATGTGACTCTTCAAGGATGGTTCTTCTTATACTCCCTTCCTTAGGTATCTACATTCTCCCTTGAAATCTCAATAGTCCATCTGGTTCAAGGATATATCCTTCAAAATTTTGTTCTATATGCTTCCCACCTTGGAGTGTTGATATAACTTTTAGATACCAACTATGTTCAAAGAGTTTCTCCAACACACGTTCCCTCAAATTGACCCTCAAGGGTACTAAGGAGAAGGTTCATGGCCTCCTTCTTAGTGCATCAGCCACCACATTCTCCTTGCCCTTAATGTATGAGATCCCAAAATCACACTCACTTATGAATTCGCTCCACCACCTCTGTCTAGCATTCAAATCCATTTGAGTGAAGAGGTGCTTCAGGATTTGATGATCTATTCTTAACTCAAAGCTTCTCCTAATGAGGTAGTGTCTCCACAATTTTAAAGCTGGCATCACTGCCGCTGACTCTAAGTCATGGGTAGCATACAAATTTTCATGTTTCTTCAATTTTATAGATGCGTAAACTATTACTCTGCGTTCTTGCATCAATACTGCTCCCAGTCCTTGCTTTGAAGCATCGATGCAGACAATGAATTCTTTTTCCATGTCCGGTACTCGAAGGATCGGTGCACTAGTTAGTAACCTCTTTAGTTCAGTGAATGCAATGTCATATTCATATGTCCATTCATACCTGACACATTTTCGTTGTAATGTGGTGATGGGTTTTGTAATCCTCGGAAGCCCTTCCAAAAACCTACGATAATAACCTGCTAGCCCCATAAAACTACACACCTCATGAAAAAAATTTGGTATCATCCAATCCATTATGGCCTTTACCTTTTCTGGGTCAACTGAAATTCCTTCTCCTGAAATGATGTGCCTAAGATAATGAATTTTATTATGAAAGAAGGAACATTTTGACAATTTTCCATACAATTGATTTTCCCTTAACTAAGTCAATACAAACCTTAGGTTCTCTTCATGTTCCTTTTCATTCTTGGAATACACAAGAATATTGTCTAGAAAGACTTTCACAAATTGGTCCAAATACTTCCTGAACACACCATTCATGAGGTTCATGAATATTGTTGGTGCATTAGTCAAACCAAATGGGACAACTACGAACTTGTAGTGTCAAAACCGAGTTCGAAATGCGGTTTTTGAGATGTCACCTTCCTTAATACTCAATTAGTGGTATCCAGATTATAGATCGATCTTTGAGAAAACCATTTCTCCCTTCATTTGATCAAATAGTTCATCTATTCTAGGTATCGGGTACTTATTCTTTATTTGGTTCTATTCAAGTCTGTATAATCTATGCATAACCTTAAGGAAACATGCTTCTTCTCAACAAAAATCATTGGTGCACCCCAAGGTGAAATACTAGGTATGATAAATCCCACGTCTAAAATATCTTTTAGCTGCCTCTACAACTAACAAAGTTTTGGAGCTACCATCCTATAGGCTATCTTGGAGATTGGTTTTTCACCAAGTTTTAGGTCAATTGTGAAATCGATCTCCCTCATAGACAGTAATCCAGGAAAATCCTTGGGGAAAACATCCTCAAATTATAACAAAACTGAGTCTTGATCTAGGGAGGGTCCTTTCTGGTCACTTATAGCCTTGGTGAAATATAGTATACAACATTGTTAGATACAATGTTTTACATTCATCGTGGAAATGAATCCTAGGGACACTCTTATAATTCATAATTAATCTACCTTCATCATCTAAACAAATCACCTTCTTTTTGAAATAGTCTACCAAAGCTCAATGAGATTCTAGCCAGTATATTATGATGATTACATCGTACGTCCCCAATGTTGTGATGTATTCCTTCAGCTTATTTATACACACCTAAAGGTTCACCTGACATTAGTCAACACTAGGTCCTACTCATTGTTTTATCCCAGAAGCCATTTCAACTTGTTTAAAGTCATCGTGCTCATAGGTTTCCAACCCACATTTTTCTAATGCAACTGGTGAAATGAAACTATCTATAGCACCAGAATCAAACAAAACTTTAACTTTTACATTGTTTATCATACCCGAGGTTTTTCCCATGACAAATTAGTGTTCAACTTGTTGGTTATTAACTATTGCATAGATTCAATGGTGGTTTATTTCTCCCCCTGTTGATGCTTTTCCTTCTCTACGGTTGTTACCAATTTGTAACTCAGGACAATTACGCTGGTAATGAGACCCCTCACATCCCCAAAAAGTGATGCAAGGTAGACTTTGAACATAATGTTTTCTGTTGGGTTGTGTTATATTCTTTCCACGACTAGCCCACGTAGTTCATCGGGGGGTTAGAGTGGGGGTAGAGCCCCCCCTTCGTTGCATCGATTGCGTAGTAGGGGGATCACAGGGGGTTTGAGGGGTGCAGGTAAGCCCCCTCTATGGCGTCCGGGGTAGCGCCCCATAAAATTTTGTTTTTTGGACCCTATATTAGGTTGGGCAGACCTACCTATGGTTTTGTGCATGATTTTCACACATGGTTTTGGACGTGATGGTTTTCGGTCCATGGTTCACGATGGTTTTTGGTCCATGGTATTGGATGCTTTGGCACGTATGAATATGTATTGTAACATTAAAAGGAACTTAATGAAAAATCAAGCTGGTAGTTCTGGTTTTGGGATCCAGGGGAAAATCTCTGTGTATATGTGTTTTATGTGTTATGCTCTCGCATTGTTTATTTTCTATGTTTCAGAATTCGTATGCAAGTAATTTATATATGGGGTTAAAACCTTCATTGTGAAGTTTTTTGGAAAGAGTTCCTTCCCTTCGGAACCCTACCCCTACTTGTGGCTCCTCGCATATGACCTTGATTTGCACGAGTCCTCGAAGCTATGAGTGAAGCTACACTGGTAACCATTAAAATCCCCATTTTTGGTGCTCTGGGTATAACCGTATTTCCATATTATGGTGGCCTCAAATTTCCTCCCCTCGAGAAGGTACGTGGGGCCTTCCCCATAAACCTTGGTTGTTTTGGAAAAATGGTTTTGTCTCCACCTTTTAAGTCTAAGTGCTCTTCAACATAACGAGCATGTTCAACAGATTCTGCAATTGAGGATGGTTTCCACATCTACACCATTGCCCTAATCTTAGGGTTCAATCCATAAATGAAATGATCTGCTTATCGCTGATTAGTATCCATGTAGGAGACATGCTTGACAAATTCCATGAATCTAATCTCATATTCCTCTACCGTTCAATTTCCATGTACCAAAGCATGGAAGGCTCCTACCTGTTTTTCTTCATAATATGCTGGTAGGAACTTTTTTCTGAATCTCTCAAATAAATCCTAGGTAAGTGTGTCTGGAGTGAGTTTTAGTTGATGCACTAGGTTACCCCACCAATTCATAGCACTATCTCTAAGTTGGAATATTTCTATTTTACCTTTTGAATTGGAAGTAAAATCTCTTAGTGCAAAGCACCTTCTCCTTCCTTCTAACCAGGCTTCTACTCATTCGCTAGCACGACCTCTAGCAAACTCTAGGAGCTTAATCTTTTGGAGCTCCCTAGTAATATCCTCGATTGGATATCCTCTATGGGAGTCTCTTGGTCCCTCAAGATTTCCCAACCTTGATGGAGGGTGTTCCACTTCCAACTCAGTTGTTTGGCGCCCTCTTAAAGTTTCATTAATTGCCTCTAGGGAGTGCAAGATGAGAGCTAGTTCTGGTGATGGAAATGGGTTATTTATAGGAGGTCCTTGTGATGATCCTCCTCGACCTCTATTTCCCCATGTTTTCACCATTTTGAATTGTTCAAATATTTATTCCATGCGAGACTTATTAATGCAACTTAGAACTTGTCCACTCTTAGTCAACTCACACACACATATATAAAATTATAGGCATAAGATTTTATTTTACTCTACTCATAAATGAGCATTATTTATACTAGGAAGATCCCCAAGGATCCACTAAATCTTCTCATGTGTGAGCTCTACTTAACCTATAAATTTTTTCTTGATACTAACTAGGTTACTAGTGCAATTTATGTGTCAGTCACGCTTTGATGCTTTATTAACACCAAATTATTTAGTAACCATAAGTATTTATTTAATTTAATATTAAAGTTAATTAATAAATTAGTTTAACATATTCAAATAATTAAATTAAATACTAATGTGAATAATACCCATTTAGTCATGCCTTCCTTCTATGGGAATTAGTTGCTCCTTCCCAACCTTTGTTTTAAAATCATTTATGTCCATTTTATGAATCTTAGGATTTCGCGAGGAACAAATAAACAATTGGTCCTTGAAGAAACATTTAGAAAATAACCATGAAAGTATGTTGTATTATTTATTTTTTTATCCATCAATTGACATCATAGATCAACACCAAGTGGTTATTTCAAATTACACTACTATTTCTCTAGATGATATATGACTAGAATTTTTTATTTTTTTTATGTTTATTGCGATATTGGTTTCACAAGTGATATTATCATAAATTTATGTCATAATTGAATATGGATCACAAAATAATATGTGTCTTATCTCTTATCACATTTATTATGGGTTAAAGCTTCGTCTTAACATGTTTCTAGATGATTGTCTGGTTGTGGTCACAAGAAGACCATATCTTTAATTTCAATAAAAATTCAAAGTGTCATTCTAAATGTTGTTAATTGCTTCATCTTAATTGTTTCCATAGCTATGTTTTCCTTTAGAATGTTGGCAATGTTCTACATTTCTTTTGAGAATGTTCATTCTTATAAGGAATAATTTAATATGTTGGATGCCCAAACCCTTATGTGTCCAAGGTTTGTAATCATATAATTCTTTAAAAGATCAATTTGGTCATAAAGGAATACATAAATTATATGCAAATTTAGCTAGATGCAACCACATCATATATTTAATATACTTATCCTATGTGGCCATATGAATATACACATTTAGAAAATTACTAACTACCTCTATATGTACATGTTCATATTAAAAGTGACATATGCTATTTTGAAAACCTCTTAGCATAATTTCCTTATAAACATGGGATCTTGGTCAGTAATAATTTGGTGGGGGATTCCATCACTATTATAGATGTGCTTCTTTTTCTTTCTTTTCACTGGCCACTTCTTACCATGGCTAGCCTTATAAAACTAATAAGTTTGTTTCTAAAATCCAATCAGTTTGCTAAATCACCGCCTCTTTTTCTCTTGGAATAAGTTGATTGTACGCACGCCACCTGTAAGACCGGGCCCCACCTCCCTCATCTCATAAGACCAATAATTTGCCTTTGGTCACTCATTTTGATACAAACCTCCAAAATTAATTCAACTTTCCAACATCTTTCTAGCAATTGCAAATCACAAAGTAGGATTATAAAAATTGTGAAGCAGATCCTTATTTATCTCTTAGCAATTATAACTATTCTTCAAGGTTTGAGATGTAGGAAAGTTTTGATCTCAAAAGGGATCAAGGAAGGAGAGTGGTTTCCCAAACACTTCTTTCTAGTCTCCTCCCTAGGTCATGTGAGAGTTATGGCTATGGCAACAAAATTCTAGGCTATTGAATACTAGATTTTTAGAACATGTCAAAGAGTTATGGAAATAGCAACAAAATTCCAGGCTATTAAATTTGAGATTGCTTAATTCCTAAAAACAAAATTCCAGGCTATTGAATTTGAGATTGCTCAATTCCTAACAACAAAATTCTAGGCTATTGAATTTGAGATTGCTCAATTCTGAGGTGGATTCAAAAGAAAAAGACAAAGTCTTGTTCGGTGATGGGATCCATAGTGTAAAAGGGAAACATGCAATCGACGACAAGGGTATCAATTAACCCTCTTACCTCACCCTTGAGGATATTAAATCCTCCCACAACATTGTTAATACAAGTACTAGGAAGGAGTCTCTTCCCACTTTTGTTAATTTTTAGAAATCTGCTGGAATAAATGTGGCAAGACGGGAAGTTGAATATGCAATCAACAAGCTTGGAGTGATTATAAGGTTACTTCGATTTGGTTCATCTTTATTGCGAGGTTTTTTTTCTTTTCCTTTTTTTCACAGGGAAGTCGACCAAATAAATGGCATCCATATTATAAAATGGAAACATACAACCGAGGGCAAGAGTATCAATAACCTTCTTGGCTCACACTTGAGGACATTGAATCCTCCAATAACGTTGTTAATACAGGTACTAGGAAGGATTCTCTTCTCGTGTTAAGCCCAATAATTTTCCTTTGGCCACTCCTATTGTCCATCCTCATCAGCAGACTAATCAGTTTCAAAATGAAATCCATGAATTGGGAGATTTCTATTATAAGAGAAAAATTCACATCCATGATAGACAACAAAAGAATAGAGAAATTGATCTGGATTTAAACAGGAATGCAATACAATACAGAGATAACCATAGAGACAGATATGCGGTGGAAATAACACTTCATTTCATTACTGTAAAATACTGAAATATGCTTACAAACAGAAATGGAAATAAACCAGCTAGGGCGATGGTAGCTTATCTCTGAGAAGAGATGTGGCAGCTACATGGCTCTGAACTATCTTACAATGAGGCTCAAGGGCCTTTTTATTATTGAACAATAAGAGAGAACCCTAAACAACCAAAACCCAACCCGAGGAGATGTAACACCAAGAGTTTGTGGGCTCCGTTGGGGTGAATTGGACAGCCAACTTCCCGAGGTCGCGAATTGGTCATATTATCTCCATTTGACGCGCATGATAGCCCGTTGGAAAGATATCTCCGAGGACTACGACAAAAAAGATGATTTTAGAAAAAAAATCGTTGGCGGTAGATTTCCCAAAAAACGTCATTTGGGGCCTCAAAACGGCTTCGGAAGATTAGGACCCAAAAAATTGCTAAAAATAGTAAATTGTGCTATAATTAAGGAAATTGAACAACTGAAAGAAGCACTGGTGGGGATCCAAGTGGAATTAGCAGGTGGCCACCAATATCCACCTGGATCATTCCTCCCCCATTAGGAAGCAATGGTCCCCATTGCGTTGAGTTCCTCCATGAGATGAGGGAACTTCTGTTGAACTTGGTCCCTGGTGAGCCACTTGCCCTGGTGAAGGAGTTGGCCTACTTTGACAACTCAATACAGTTGGATATTCTGCTGACGAGTGTGCTTGATCTGTGTGTCCATGATCTGATCATTTGTAGCTTGTTCCATGCAATCTGGATTTAACTCTGTGGGTGTGCACTGTTCTGCAATGTTCGATGTGTCTAGTAATGGTGGAAAGTATGGCCGAAGGCAGTCCACATTGAACACTGGGTGCAGGCCAAGGAATGGGGGAATGCTGAGCTCAAATCAATTGTCTCCCACAGCCTTGGTAATGGTGTAAGGACCATATCGGAGTGGTCTGAGTTTCCGATAGGCTCCAGTAAGGCGTTCTGTTATGAAACCAGCTCAAGAAAAGATAGAAAAGATAGATCAACACCTTAGAATTCAGCCTCTTCGAGGGGGCAAACTCTTTTACATTACATAAATGAACAATTCTTGGATGATTCAAATGATAAAACCTCCTTTCTATATATAGGAGTCTAAGGAGTCACAATATAATCCAGCCGACCTAACAATAATAATATAAAGCCACAAAAATAACAATAGAGGGATTCTATGGGGCACAGTAATAACAATATGGGGGGAATAGGGGCACAACAATATTAATAAGGGGTATAACTACAATAGTAATGGGGTAATCACTAGTATTATAGGGACCCAACATGCCCCTCTCCTTCAAAAAAGTGTTTTCCTCAATGCTTGAGTAGTTCTGGATACTTCTGCATAAAATTCTCATCCTCCCATGTGGAATCTTCAGCGGATAAGTTCTTCCACTTGATAAGATACTATGAAATTGAACGATTTCGTAGTTGTCGAGTTCTTGTTTCTGTGACTGCTTCCAGTTCCAATATAATTTTTCCTTCCTCGTCAAGTTCTAGCAATATTGTTTGAACTGGGAGCTTGTCGCCTATAACCTTCTTTAAACATGAAACATGGAAAACTGGGTGCAATCGAGAAGTTGCAGGAAGCTCCACTTTCTATGCCATAGTACCAATCTTTTGCAACACCTTGTACGGACCATAATACTTTGGTGATAATTTATTATCCTTCTTAGCTTGCTTGAGGGACATTTTCTTATATGGTTGTAGCCGTAGGAATACCCAATCACCTACATCAAAACTTCTTTCACTGCGATGTTGATCTGCCTGTTGTTTCATTCTATTCTGTGCCAACACGAGGTTATCCTTTAAGAGTTGGAGGACTTGTTGTTGATGTTCGATGTGATGTTCCACTGCCTGACCTTAGAATTTTCTCTTAAATATGATGTGATGGATGGTGGTTGATACCCATAAAGTGCCATAAATGGGGTCATTTTTGTTGCTGTATGGAAGGAAGTGTTATACCACCATTCAGCCAGAGGCAACCATTTGACCCATTGTGTCTGTTTATCAGATACAAAGCAACGAAGATATCCTTCCAAACATTTGTTTACTATCTCAGTTTGCCCATCAGATTGAGGATGATAAGATGAGCTATGAGCTAACTGAGTACCAAGACAAGAAAATAATTCTGTCCAAAAATTTCCAGTGAAAATGGGATCTCTGTCACTTACAATAATCTTTGGGTTTCCATGTAGCTTTTGAATTGTTTCCATAAATTCAGTAGAAACTGTACTGGCTTTAAATGGATGTGATAATGCACAAAAGTGTGCATACTTGGTAAGTCTGTCAACTACCACCATGATGACACTCTTTCCCTCAGACTTGGGTAAACCTGTGATAAAATCCATTGAAACCTCCTCCCAATGTTGGCTTGGAATGGATAAAGGTTGTAATAGACCTGGTGTCTTAATTGTTTCAACTTTATTTTGTTGGCAAACCAAACATTCCGCCACAAACTTTTGAATATCTGATTTAAGGCCATCCCAAAAATATTTCTTCTTAACCCTGTGGTAAGTTTTTAAAAATCCTGAGTGCCCTCCTAAGGGAGAAGTGTGCAATTCCATAAGAATCTTTTGTTTTAGCTGGGAATTCTTACAGAGGTATAAGAGATCTTTGTACCATAATGAATCATTTTTCCAGCTAAATGTATCAGATGTACTGGAATCTTGTTGTAACTTTCGAATAAGTGCCCACACTTCTTCGTCATTCTTCCATTCCTCCCTTGCTTCGTTTATCCAATCTGGTTGGATAATAGAAATGGCGCACAACAATGCTTCCACATCCTCATCCTTTCTTGAGAGTGCATCTGCCACCACATTTTGCTTCCCTTTTTTGTAGATGATTTCAAAGTCATAACCCAACATCTTTGTGACCCACTTTTTTTGCTCTTCAGAGGATAATCTTTGTTCTAAAAAGTATTTAAGGCTATCATGATCCAATTTTACCTTGAAGTGTCTTCCCATTAGGTAGGGTCGCCATTTCTTAAGTGCATGGAGTATTGCCAACATTTCCTTCTCATAAATAGCTTTGCTTAAAAACTTTCCCTTGATTGGACGACTTTCAAAAGCAATGGGTCTTTCATCTTGCATTAGAACAGCACCAATTCCATTTCCTGAAGCATCACATTCCACAATAAAGGTTTTTGTGAAGTCCGGTGTAGCTAAGACTGGTGCTTGGCACATTGCCTCTTTAAGATGTTCAAAGGCCTTTGTTGCTTCCGGAGTCCATGAAAATGCATCTTTCTTCAATAATGTTGTTAGAGGTGCTGCTATTCTCCCATAATTCTTAACAAACTTGCGATAATACCCTGTCAACCCGAGAAATCCTCGCAGATGCTTTATGGATGTGGGGATTTTCCATTCCTTAATGGCTTTAATTTTGCTAGGGTCTACCTTAACTCCTTCATGAGATACAATATGACCCAAATATTCCACCTCCTGGACTCCAAAGAAACATTTGGATCTTTTTGCATATAATTGTTTCTCCTTCAATAGTTGTAGCACCTTGTCAACATGTTCAACATGATCCTTCCAAGACTTGCTGTAGATTAGTATATCATCAAAAAATACTAACACAAATTTTCTAAGGAATGGTTTGAAAATTGAATTCATCAAACCTTGAAATGTTGAAGGTGCATTGGTAAGGCCAAAAGGCATGACCAAAAATTCATAATGACCCTCATGAGTTCTAAATGTTGTTTTCGGAATGTCTTCAATCTTCATTCTGATTTGATGATATCCTGAACGAAGATCCAACTTGGTGAAGTAAATTGATCCATGCAATTCATCCAGTAATTCATCAATGACAGGAATGGGGAACTTATCTTTAATAGTGAGCTTGTTGAGCTCCCTATAATCTGGACACATGCGCCATGATCCATCCTTCTTGTGCACCAATACTACTGGAGCAGAGAAAGAACTTTGACTCGGTTGAATTATACCAGCCTCTAGCATTTCTGCAACCATACGTTCAATTTCACTCTTTTGGACATAGGGATATCTGTACGGCCTGATGTTTGGAGGAACACTTCCTGGAATCAGATGAATAGCATGATCATGATCACGCATAGGTGGGAGACCTTTGGGAGTCTCAAATACCTTGGAATGATTGTCCAGGACTTTTTGGAGATCTGGAGAAATAGATGATTCCAATGTGGAAACATCTAGCAACATAATTGTGCAATTACACCTCTTTGCTCCTTTTTTAGAAGCTTTGTCATACCATTAGAGCTGATTATCTTTCCTGGTTTCCCTGCAATACCCCTTAATTCAACTTCCTTTCCTTCCATAGAAAATTTCATGAAAAGTTCTTGAAAATTAAAAGCTATTGTACCCAGGGATTGTAGCCATTGGACTCCTAGTACAACATCAGCACCTCCCATTGGAATGGAAAGCATTGGGCTAGTCAATACATATTCTCCCATGGATAGCTTGATATTATGGCACTTTCCAGAGCAATTTATTGTTCCTCCATTTGCAATCATCACTTGACACTCTGGTGCTGGATATAGGAAGCAATTCAATTCTTTTGCTACCTTACAATGAATAAAATTGTGGGTGCTTCCTGAATCAATCAACACTATTACCTTTTTCTTCTTGATTTGTCCTTCTATCTTGATGGTTTGAGGAGTGGTAATTCCCGCCAATGCATTACAAGATATGGTCGGATTTATTTGTTCTTCATCTAGGCTTTGTTCCTGGAGTATATCCTCTTCTTTTGACCTTTCTTGCTCCTTTTCTTCTTCCTCTTCACAATCTATGTAGAATAATTTCTTCTCAGCACACTTATGACCTTTAGTGTATTTGCTATCACAACTGTAACAAAGCCCTTTTGCTCTTTTTTCTTCCAATTGTTGTGGTGTCAACCTTATAGGTTGTGGAAGACTAGGGGAAACAAAACTTCCGTCTTTATAGTTGTGAGTGGTATGCTTCCTGGTTGCCATAATTTTGCTTTCCATTTTTCTTGCTAACCTGAATGCCTTCTCTAATGAATCAGGTTCCCAAAGGCGAACATCATGTTGGATATTATCCTTTAAAGACCCTATGAACACATCAATCCTATGCTCCTCTGGAATATCTTTTACCCTTATGTTCAATTTTTGGAACTCCTCAATGTGCTCCATTATTGAACCCTTTTGTTTGAGACTTATCAATTGGCTAAAAAAAGTGTTGCTTTTTGTATCCTCATAATGTGCTATCAATTCTTCCGTAAAAATTGCCCAAGTGATAAATTGTTTAGAGAGCAAAGCCATTGATACCATACAAACTGATTTGGTTCCAAATATAAAGTTGTCACACGTACCTTTTGTGTGTTTTGCACATTATTGAGATCGAAGAATTGCTCCATCTGTAATATCCATGTGGCAGGATCCTTGCCATCAAACTTCCTCATATCGATTTTTGGAATATGGTAAGTCTTTGATCCAACATTAGCATCTACGGAATCATGATTAACATTTTTTTTATTCTCATCATGAGTTTCCTTTAGTACCCCTTCACCCTTAGTGCCCATTTCTTGTAGCAACTTATTCACATTTACCTTCAATTCGTCCATGTCTGTCTTCAAATCTATCTTCAAATCATCCATCTTAGCTTCCACGTCAATCATATTAGCTTCTACACCTTTCTTTAAACAGTCCATCTTAGCTTCTACACCTTTCTTTAAACCATCCATCTTAGATTCTGTTCCTTTTTGTGTAAGGGACAGTTGTTGCACTTGGTCTTGTAATTTTGATATATCATGTTGCATTTCTTCCTCTTCTTCATGAGTCATGCTAGAGATTTCAGGTTCCTTAATAGGTGTTTGCATTTTCTTTCCTCGGGGCATCAGTTACCGATAATAATGCTCTACTATGCCCTTTGAATTCCTTCAAAATAAATTTTCAAACCAAGCTTAAGCAAAAATTTAAGAAAATCTACACACCTTTTTTCACTTTGTAGGAGCTCGATATTGCCTCTGATGTATCTTTTTACCTTCCAATCATCTAGTTCTAAATTTGTGATCTGTATTAGCCCTCTGTGTCCTCTTTCCAATGCCACAATTCTGACCCAAATTGGATTCTCCAAGGAAGATTTATGCAAAATCTCCCACAGTGACTTGATTATAGACTAGTTCAGTAGAGCGAACTTGTACGACGTGCCACGAGTCACTGTTTCGACCTTTGGATCTAAAAAACGCATACAAGAAACTACAGTCCGTCCTCTTTCTGTACCTTCTTACAAAATTTCAATCCGACCCCCAGAGAGAAAGTTATGATGATTTTCCCAAGGTCACCTGTTTGGAATGTAATTCAGGAGTCTGCAAAAAGACCAACTTCCTCAGATCATATCTCCGCAAATATAGCGTGAAAAACTCTGAAATTCGGACCCAAGGTTCAGTACGATTTCTTCTCAAATGGGTTTTATTTGCGACTTTTGAAACGTCACAGAAAAAAATTTATAGCGAAACTGCCACGATGACCTGTTTGGAGCAGCAAAACCCTAGAATCCAAAGCTCTGATACCAAATGTTATGAAACCAGCCCAAGAAAAGATAGAAAAGATAGATCAACGCCTTAGAATTCAGCCTCTTCGAGGGGGCAACCTCCTTTACATTACATAAATGAACAATTCTTGGATGATTCAAATGAAAAAACCTCCTTTCTATATATAGGAGTCTAAGGAGTCACAATATAATCCAGCCGACCTAACAATAATAATATAAAGCCACAAAAATAACAATAGATGGATTCTATGGGGCACAGTAATAACAATATGGGGGAATAGGGGCACAACAATATTAATAAGGGGTATAACTACAATAGTAATGGGGTAATCACTAGTACTATAGGGACCCAACACATTCCTTTTGCAAATGCAACCAGACTTTGTCGCCCACCTAAAACTTGTGTGGCACCCAATGTTGATCATGTCTCTACTTGTACTTGGCATTTGATTTCTCTAGAATGTCATGGAACTACGAGCGAATATGTTGGATGTGCTCAATAAATCTCTTTGCTTTATCTGTTTCAGACTGGACATGAGCAGAATCTATGTGAGTAGCTGCAAATGGCATGGCCACTTCGATGGGACATAGTGGCTGGAATCCCAAGCCCACCTGAAAAGGGTTGTGGCCAGTCAAGCTGTGGAGAGCCCAGTTTTAGCTGTGCTGAACATAGGGGAGGCTCTTGTCCCATGTGCATGGATGCTTTGAGTTGTACATGTGCAGAATGTGTACGATCATCCTGTTGATGACCTCTGTCGGGCCATCAGTTTGAGGATGGAAGGTTGTGGACATAGTGAGTTTGGTGTCCAGCATCAACCAGAGACTAGACCAAAATGTACTGAGGATCCTGCTGTCCCGATATGAAATGATAGACTGTGGGATCCCAAAGTGTACCCACACTCATTCAAAGAAGAGTTTAGCAGTGGCTTCTGCTGTGATATTCTTCTTGCAGGCCGCCATAATGGCCATCTTCGAGAACCTGTCGACGACCACAAAAACACAGTCATTTCCATGCTTAGTGGAAGGAAGGCTTGACATGTAATCCATGGAGATGGATTCCCAAGGTCGACTAGGGGTAGGCAGTGGGGTATAGAGGCCTTGCTTCTTGATGGTCGGTTTGGCAATGGCGCAAGCAGTGCATGATCTGATGTACTTCCCGACATCCTGTCGAAGATTCGGCCAATAGAAATATTTCTGCAGTACTGCCACCGTTTTTTCGACCCCGAAATGCCCAACAGCCCGACTGTAGTGTGCTTCCCAAATCATCTTGGCACGCTCGCTTGAAGGAACACAAAGGTGACCCAGGTGGCATAATAGGTCATCCTGGAGGTGAAAATCTGGAACATGCTGACCCTCCAAGAGTGTCTAGTATGTGTGGCTAAATCCCGGGTCGCTTTTGTAGAGCAGTGGCCAATTAGAAGTCTCGTGCCCACAAGAGTTGAGCATGGTGGTTAATGCCATGATCGGTGGTCGACTGAGGCAACCTGGAACATTATTGGTGCTGCCCTTCTTATACTTAATATTCAAATGGAACTATTGCAGGTATGTGGACCATTTCTGATGGCGATCATTTTGCAATTTCCCTTGGGTCTGTATGAACTGTAGGGGTCGGTGGTCTATGTGGATGACCGTTTCCTTCCCCAAAATGTAATGCTTCCATTGTCGACAGGCCTACATAATGGAATACATCTCTTTGTCATAAGTGGGATACTTTCGGACTGTGTCTGAAAGTGTCTCACTGTGATATGCCACTGGATGCCCGTGTTGAGTAAGGATTGCCCCAATAGCATAGTTAGAGGCATCTATCTCAACCTCAAATGGTTGTTGCAAGTCTGGTAATGCAAGAACTGGTGTTGTGGAGAGACAATCTTTCAACTCTTTGAACGCCATCTGTTGAGATTCAGAGCAAAAGAATTTTGCTTTCGCTCCTCCCTTGGTGACTTGACTCAAGGGCTAAGTGATATGAGAAAATCCCAGCACGAACCTACGGTAGAAGTTGGCAAGGCCTAGAAAGTTGTGAAGCTCTGTCAGAGTGGTTGGAGATGGCCAATCCCGAATTACTTGGATGTTGGTTGGATCCACATGCACCCCCCATTCATCAATAATGTATCCCAGATACTAAACTTGGGCCATGCCAAAAGTGCATTTCTCAAAATTGGCACATAACTTGTGTTCCCACAGTGTTTGGAGAACCTGTCGAATGTGGTGGAGGTGCTCTTCCAAAATCTTGCTAAAGATCAAGATATCATCCAAGTATACCACTACAAATGAGTTGGTGAATGGCCACAAGATGTCATCTGTTAGCCTCATGAAGGTTGCAGGAGCATTCGTCAATCCAAAAGGCATAACCAACCATTCGAAAAGGCCCTCCTTGGATTTGAAGGTAGTCTTCCACATACCGAAGGGTTCGATTGGTAATTGGTGATATCCTGACTTCAAATCGATCTTGCTGAAATATTTTGCCCCCTTGAGTTGGTCCAGGAGGTCATCAATCCATGGGATTGGGTACCTATTACGGACAGTGATCTTGTTCAGCGCCCAATAGTCAATATAGTCTCCAAGTCCCATCCTTTTTCTGTACCAGCATGATTGGGCTCCCACAGGGCGATGAACTCAGACGGATGTGACCTTTTTGCAGCAGCTCCTGAATCTTCCTCTTGATTTCATCGTTCTCCAGAACAGAGCGCCGATAGATTGGTCCATTGGACAGTGGCAAATCTGGGGACAGATCAATGGAGTGCTTGACCTGACAATGCAGAGGAACCCCTGCGGGGGAGGTAAAGATGTCCTCATACTCCTCCATGACCTCGTCCATCTGTAGTTGTCGTGCGCAGGGGCACTGTCTGGAGGTTGTGGCCACCATCTTCTTCTTTTCTTGAGGGTGTATCATCAGAAAAAAAAAAAAATTACGGTTTTGGAAATGAGCTTACTGCATTGTTTTGTAGTAACCAAAGAGATGGTGGTAGGCGGTGCTACCTCTGGTATCCTGTACAACTTATTTCCCAAAGTAACAATAATAGCACGGGGCCTTGACTCATACACAGCATGTCGCTTCCACAAGTATGGTTGTCCTAATAACACATCACAAACTTCAAGGGGAGCAATGTCACACAATACCTCATCCGTGAAGGGCTTGATGTTGTATGGAAGGCGACACTGTCGGCTCACGTGAAGATCATGTCCTTGGTGCAGCCACCCTATGGTGTATGGGTATGGATGTGCTGTGGTCGGTAAGCCCAACCATTTCACGACCTCTGCCGAAATGAGGTTCTTTTGGCTCCCGCTGTCGACAATGAACTGTAGCAGGGAGCCCTTTACCCACATCTAGGAGTGGAAGAGATGCTCCTCCTCCTCTGGATCTTCAGGTTCCTCCTTCTGGATCTTCGTGGTGGCAATGGTGGCGTTGGGCTCCGCCTCGATAATCTACTTCCCTTTGTCATTCCCCTTATCGGGTTCTGACTCAGAGTTAGAACATGCATCTGATTCTGAAACCCTTAGCTCGACCACCAGTGACTACTTGGCCCGACGCTCACTTGTGTTATGAGTGGAGCTTTTATGGAACTCACACCACTTTCCTGTGTCATTTTTTGGCTTTGTGCCACTATTCTTTGCTTGCAGCTTTGGCGGGTTGTCCTGGGCTACCCCACCTTGGCTTTGTCCTTTGTTCTGTGGTTTGGGGGCACCTTTCTCTTGTTTCGGATTCACAGACCCAAAGTCTCGCTTCTTCTGCTTAAACTTTTGCTCTACCTTGACGGCATATCGGTATGCCGTTCCGAGCGAGGAGATGTTCAAGAATTCTATTTCTTCTTGGATGTACTTGTGCAGGCAGCCACGATATTTAAGTATCAAATGCTGCTTTGTATCCTTGATACCCAACTTTGTGCGAAGGGTATGGAAAATATTGGTAAACTCTGGTACGTCTTGGTCCCTTCCATGCCACAGCATGGTCCACTTTATGTATTGATCCTCACAGCTTCCGACAACGTAGTACTGCTCCTTGATGGCATCCCGGAATGAATCCCAAGTCGGTGCGGCTGAAAATAGTGAGCCTGTAATTTCATCCTTCTGCTTGTAGTAGGTTTCCCACCAATCCTTGACGTAGGGGCTGCTTTGAGAAGATGGAAAATAATCTTTTCCCGACTGGAAAAATCATGAACAGAAAAATAACCCTCTAGCACATTTAACCATTTATCGATAGCATCTGTGTCTATCTGACCCTCGAATATGGGGATTTCAAAATTAACTTGTACCTTAAATGGTGTGGCATTTCCAGAGTTACTGTTGGAAGCCGATGCGTCGCCCCTAGGTAGCTGCTGAAGGATTTGGGCAAAGTTGTCCATCATCGCGTTCCTTTGCAACTCGAGGGCTTCTTCAAGCAATATTTTGATAGGATCTCCTGCCCCCTCATCTTTCTTTTCATCCGCCATGGGAGGCCGTCGGGATTTGCGAGGCTGGTCTTGCAAAGGTTCGACCAGTTCAAGCCCTAACTCTTTATATCCTGACTGCGTTGGGGACATGCAAAGAAAAACAGAGAAGAAAAGTAGACCGCTCTGATACCACTGATCTGAATTTAAACAGGAACGCAATACAATACAAAGATAACTATAGAGACAGATATGCAGCGGAAATAACACTTCATTTCATTACTATAAAATACTGAAATATGCTTACAAACAAAAATGGAAATAAACCAGCTAGGGTGATGGAAGCTTATCTCTAAGAAGAGATGTGGCGGCTACATGCCTCTGAACTATCTTACAATGAGGCTCAAGGACCTTTTTATTATTGAACAATAAGAGAGAACCCTAAACAACCAAAACCCTAACCTGAGGAGATGTAACACCAAGAGTTTGTGGGCCCCATTGGAGTGAGTTGGACAGCCAACTTCCCGGGGTCACGAATTGGTCATATTACCTCTATTTGACACGCATGATAGCCCGTTGGAAAGATCTCTCCGAGGATTACGACGGAAAAGATGATTTTAGATGAAAAATCACTAGCTGTAGATTTCCCAAAAAATGTCGTTTAGGGCCTCAAAATGGCTCCGAAAGTTTAGGACTCGAAAAACTGCTAAAAATAGTAAATTGTGCTATAGTTAAGGAAACTAAACAACTGAAAGAAGCACTGGTGGGGATCCAAGTGGCATTAGCGGGTGGCCACCAATATCCACCTGGATTAGAAATTAAGTGTCATTTGGCAAGAGCTAATCTAGTCCAACAAAAGAAAAGGTCCATGCAAGGTAGTTTTTGGCTAGAAGAAAATGTTAATGAAGGTTTTGATGTCGACAAATCCGTTACAACCCCAAATTCGAAGAGAATAAGAACAGTCTGGAAGGAAGAATTTGACGTCGAAACTCTGGAAACTCAGGGTTGTGTTCTACCCGAAATTGAAGATTTTGGATATCAAAATTTTACAGCTTCCACAGTTTTGAGTAAGAGCTCAAGAGCTTCAGTTCACTTATGCGGTAATCCCAAGTTTACCTGTCTTGGAATAGACTATAGTTAATGATCGTGCTTGTTTGGTCATTCTTGAGCATAGCTGTATTTTTGGCACCAAGGTTGAAACTTGAAAACACATGGAAAAGCATCACTTCTTATACACATAGTTAGCTTGGGTGCTCATTAAATTGGGAATGAAAAAAATGATTAAACTAGAAAAGCATCACTTGGACATATATAATGGGGGATCCTGACGATTTTGGAGACCTCGCGACTTGGATGCGGGTTCAAAATGTGATGGTATACATTGGGAAGACACTCTAAAGATGGAAATTGAAGAAGAATAAGATGCCTTAGGGGTAGCACTTACAACAATCAATATGGACACGAAGGGTATAGAGAAAGCTTCACCTAGTGGAACCCCCAAGGAAAATGCATCCATGGTTGATTCATCTCTGACTGACTGCAAGCAGGAACTAGATGCATTCGAAGAGAAAGAACCATTAGAAGAGCCAGGAAGTGAAAACCATAGGAATGTGGTAAACAACCCCAAGGATTTAATCAATGGAGAGTTAAGCATTTATCTAATAACATAATGATTAATAACGCTTCTTCAGAAGAGGGAAGGTTTCATTCAACATTATACTTCATAATTAAGAGTCTGATCCATCATAATATATAAATGTCAATTGAAAAGGGAATTTGGGTAACTCAAGTGATGAACAAGCCCATTTTAGAGGAAGCTTTCCATAATTCAGAAAGAGTCATTCTAATTTTTAGCATCAATATGAGTGGATACTTCCAAGGATATGCCCAAATGATGTCTCTTGTTGGTTGGAAGAGGGAAAATGTTTGGAATGAATCAAGTAATGGAACAAATCCATGGGGACACACTTTTGAGGTGGCTTCGTCTTTACAATTTACCATTCCAAAAGAAGGTTCATCTGAAGAACCCATTGAGTTAGTACAACCCAGTGAAGATTAGTAGAGATTTTCAAGAGCTGATGTAGGAAATTAGAGAAGCTCTTTGTGGTCTTATAGATGAATGAGCTATATTTGAAGGAAAACATAAGTGCAAGATGGTTGTGAGAGATTCTACCCTTACAAAAAGGCTCCATAGAGATTATGGTAGTGTTATAGTTGATGTAAATTGCATGGGAGGATATTCAACATCTCAAGGCAATTGGCCTATAATGCCTAATCTGTATCCATCTGCACAACACCCGCCTGTAAAACCACTTGAACGATAAAATCCTTCTAGCGGGTTGGTGTCAAATATGAGTTTTGGACATTTGGAGGAAGGAAAAACCTCTACCTCATGCTCACTGTTTGCAATGGAGAGGATAAATTATAGGCACATAAAGAGAGAGGACTTCAGGAACAAATGTAAATAAAGAGTGATCTCGAGCTGGTGGGAATCCAAGGCACAGAGTTGATTATCTACCTAAGGAAGGTCTTCTACATATGACATATGAAGAATATCTTCAAAAGACATGTGGGAACATGAGCGAGTATAGTGGTTGCCCGCCGACCCCTAAAGTATGGATGGGAAATGGTGTAGATCTTACGTTCCCAGATGATCAATATGCAAATTACTTGGTGAATTGGTATCATAATCATAATCCAATGATGGCAGGCAATATATACTATGTAGTAGAGCTAATTTTTCTTTTTCTCTCTTTTGTATATTGCAGGGTGGATTTCTTATAGGCATGTGGGGTTACACAAGACTATAGCAAGGTGTGTTGGGTCATGTAGGTGGGTTTTTAGGGTCCAGATTTGAACCTGGGCTCTGATACCATATGTGAGGATCCAACCTAGGGTCCTCTAACTAAAACTAAATTTATTTAATTTAAACACAATAAGAAGGGAAATAGCCTATTTATAGCTCAACATTTATCTGATGATAATATACAAGTAAAATTTATTTACAACATATTAAACAAGTAAGAAATTTCATTGCAACAATTTACATAAGTAATCAACAAATGGAAGAATACATGTTCCAGTAGCTTGGTTGGGGTGCTCTTGACTCTGTTGGGATGCTCATCTTGGCTACCCAACTAAATTTACCTTCCAACCAACAAGGGATGAATTCTTAGCCCAGGGAACCTCCACAGGTTCCCTAGACCTCTGAGCCCGAGTCCAACCAGTTGTAGTGTGTCCAAGTTAAACCAACACTCTCCAATAGATCTAAGTTTAAGTTCTCTCATTTTTCTCTCCATTCTCTCCATTCTCTTTCTCCACATTCCTCCCCAAAATAAAATCCTCCAATGTCAAAACAAAGACCAATGATCTCCTCCTCTCCTCTCATCATCCTTCCCTTTTATGTCTCTTCCTCTCATCCACCTCAACCACTTATCATTAATGTCATGAATACCCCCTCATCCTTTTATTTTAATATCTTTGACTTTTATTTCCTGAGAAAACAAATTAAATTCCCAACGGTAATTCTTTTGGGAACTTATTTAATTGGGCAACGACTATTCAATGTGGCAAGAGATGAGTGGCAAAGGTATCAAGGTAGGGACATGATTGTGTGGATGAGGGGAAGGTGGTTTTGGAGGGGGTAAATGGTGCTAACTAGTATTGCAAGGGGGGGGGTGAAAAATAAGGAGAGGGCGCCAAGTATGGATGGGGATCGGTGGGAATAACTACCTTTTTGGACCCCCTGGTAAAGGTAGGATGGAGAGGGGGGGGCGAAAGCAAATGAGGGTTGTGGATCATGAGGGTGGAAAATTTTGATGCTCTGACAACAACATCCTTTAACCATATAAGGAAGAACAACTTTGTCCATATGTGCCTTTAATTTTTGCTTTTGAACTTAGGATAAAGCTTAGAGTATAAAACATATGAAATAGTTTATCACCATCATGACCCTTTTTACAATGTCTATTAGACTTAGGGAAAAAGGAATATACATATACCTATAAAACCAACTATTTCTACCTACCCTTTGACTAAACTAACATTTTTATTCTTTTAAAGGGTGCACTTAGACTAGCAAACCCGTATTATTTTAATTTATGAAAAATGAAAAACTATCTAAATCCTATCACTTATTTCTCCTATTGATTCAAATTAAACAGTTGAATCAATGTCATTTTCTTCCTAACTATTGATTTACCAAGATTAAACTGTTTGGAAAATCTTTATTCTATAGTCTAAATTACAGAAGTTTAAACATGTTTAACCATGATTATATTATATGATTAAACAAATAACTACTCATTGTCATTTTAAACAAATTGCACACAACCTTTATTTATCAATGATAAGAAAACTATCTATCAGTAGTGGCATTTAGACTTGCAACACTTTCAATATTATTTCTTTTTGTTTTATCTTTCTTTCTTTTGATGGGGTTCTATCTTTCATTTTTTATTTTTCTCCCCCCCCTTTTTTTTTTACCCTCTTTTCATTTTTTATTCTATTTTTTCTTTTATTTGGAAATCATTTGTAGATTGACAATTATTTACAATAATATATTTCTAAGATAAAATACTCAATCACCTTGATATCCTATAAATTATAGGACCCTAACACATAGCTCAACTAGCCACAACCCCTTTCAGGTGGGATTAAGATTCCAACCACTATCCCATTGATGTGGCCATACCATTTGTAGCTACTCAGGAAGGTTCAGGTCATGTTGAGTCTAAAGCTGACATGGCTAACAACCTCATTGAGCATATTCAACACATCCTCTAGCAGGTCTATGAAATATTGGACAAAGCCAATGTTAAGTACAAACAACGTCATGATCAAAATTGGGTGCCACACAAGTTCCAGGTGGGTGAAAAAGTTTAGTTACATTTGCATAAGGAGTGATCTGAAAATGGAATGTACTTGTTTAAGGGTGCAAGGTATCCATTTCCCATAATTGCAAATGTGAGCTATACACTCCAAGAGACCTCTGAAAATGTGAAAACTTATTATTTCTTATACAGAGATAGACTGTAGGGGCATTCACCGGACATGTCACCTCTACAAAGAGGATGAGTTCTAGAGGCTACCTGGCCCTCTATAGGCTCTGCCTAAAGAAATAACAAAGTAAACACTTAGAAGTCTTTGACATACACATACTTGAAGTTTAAGGTCTTGCGGAATAAGACAAGTAACTTTCTGCAGCTGAACAGGTGATTATGTGTGCATGCAAGTTATATTTATTTGTTGTTTAAAACTTTATATCAGTTTTGTTTAGCATCTCATCTTCAGCAAATAAAGACATCAAAATAATAAAGCAGTTCACCCCCCCTCTGGGCTACATCTACTGGACCAAACCTCTCAAACTAGGCTTGTCCTCTTGTATTAAAAATGCTACAAAGGTTAATACAAGAATATGAGTGTCTTGAAAGATAGATCTGACTGTAAATACAGAATCAGAAGATAGGAATTAGCTAAACATGCTCTTTCCCAAACACTAAACAGTGAATTTTGTACCTTATACAGTACTTTCCCCAATTGGTTCTGGTGGCCCTTTAAACTTTCATGGAGAATTTCAAGGTGAAGATGACCTCAATTGGTTCTAAAACCTCTGCCATTAGACTCAAGGTCGAAAATAGCAGACATAGGCTTTTGAATCACCAAAAACGGATGAACATAGCCTCCAAACAGCTCAAGCACTGAAATGGCCATGGTGGCCCTGAAAGCTTCCCTGAAGCTAAACAGTGAGAAGAATGCCTCAACAGGAAAAACGAGCTGTATAAATGGATTTAGAATGCTGAAAACCTTCAGGAATGACCTTCGTTCTACATTCAATGGCTGCACAATTCCCAATGCAGCTCCCAAACTGGTTTGGCCCTGGTGGCTCCTGGAACTTCCATGAAGCTAAAACACCTACAAATGACCTCAGATGGCTGTGAAACCTGTGCCAATGCTTCAGAAGGTCGAAGAGACCCAAAATCAAAAACAAAATCGTCCAAAATGGACTTTCCTAGCCAAAGTTATGGCCATTTACTCCCAACTGCCAGCTGCCCTTGAAAAACTCCAGTTAACTTTAGTTGGGGCCAGTTAGGCCCGCCAAATATGGTGGGTCCGCCCAAATTTGGCGCTCCGCCAAAATTTCCACCAGTCTAACTGCTGTGATTAATGCGCATGTGACCAAAACATTCGGGCTGGCTGTTTGCATAGGATTCCGCGTCGGTGGTTAGTGTTCTGGCCCTGGTTCTCGGCACAAGGTCATATGGAATGGGGGCTGGCGCTTAGGGGCTGGCCCCCTTCATTTTCCCGCCCAAACAATTTTAACATTTAAATAATATTTGTTCTACATTCCATTCAAGTTGCGCTATTGTGGCCCAACGGTAAGGCGCTTGGGTGTTAGGCGGGAGGTCTTGGGATCAAACCTCACTGCCTCCAACAAATTTTAATATGCGCCCAAACAAACCTTGCTGACGTCATCATGGGCCACGTGGCACCCTCCAGGCCTGCCACGTGGTAGCTTTTGATTCGCTGTCCAAAAGGAATATTCCCTGGAATATTCCAAGGAATATTCTCTTTTTTTTAATTTTTTTTTTAAATTCAAAAATTAAGGGTTATTGGGCGATTTTGTTTTTGGCATAACTTTCTCATACGGTGACCGTTTTTTGAACCGTTCATGGCGTCGGAATCAGGAAGATGAGCCCTATCCGTTCATTCAAGTTTGGACTAGTTTTGAGCACTTTCATTTTTGACCATTTTACGACACTTGGTCCTGAGCTCTTGATCAAGGAGTGCCTCATTAAGCCCCACTAAAAGCTTCACACACTCCGATATGGGTCGTATACCATGGCCAAGGTTGTATATGAAAATGCCTTCAATATTAGTATTCCATCGTTCCTTAGCGTGAACCTAGTATTTAATGTGGACCAACTGCAACCATACTTTCCCCCATCATTGGAGACATCTGATGTTGTTGAGAAGATGACACCAACAGAGCTCAACCCAAGATGCATCGAACAAGCCACAACTGAAAGGATTGGACACACAAATCAAGAACACTCTCCAACAGAAGATCTAGATATATCAAGTTGGCAAAGTGGGCCAACTCCTTCACTAGGGCAAGTGGTTCTAGGGACTACGTTCAACAAAAAATTTCTCACCTCATGGAGGCTTTGCATGCAATGGGGACCTGTTGACGGTGCTGGAAATTCGTCAACCTAGGGGATCTCTCCAATATGAAGTCCCATTTAGACCTCGTACCATTTGGTGTAGGAGTCCAATCCGGTATAAAGTCCTGGTTTCCAAATCCTCAAAGATCTACCTTTGTTCTAGTTGTCAACACAGGAGAGTGATGCAATGGTGTCTTTAAATAACAAGGTGAGTGTGCAGTGCAACTGTATCTGAGTTCTCTTGCTGCAAAAAAATGGGCGATAAAAGTGAGCCTCTACGTGAGAGGTAATAGTACCACCCAGGAAGAGACACACATGAACCAGAAAGGCCTATCCAACATCCAGCGGAATAGTCCACAGTGGATGTGATAGTCGTTACAACCAATAAACAAGCGAAGATTCGTCTAACACCCAACAAAATAGTCCACAACAAATGTGACAATCATTATAATTAGTAAGAATGGAAATTTATGTCTAGTATCCTGAGGAATAGTCCACAAGGATGAGACAGCAGTGACAACCATTACAACACATTCCCAACAAGATAAGCACTAAAACAACCGAAATAGTTCAACTATCTTAGTACATGTCAAAGAAAACATGAAATACAAATGCTCACAAAATAGTATTACAAACATCCATAAGTCATGCATGGAAACGTATTGGCCTGAAAAGGCTTCTGTAATTAATAAAAAGTTTGAAGACACATATTTATATTGTACATCACTAACCCCAGTAGTGGGACATTGGAGCCACTCCTTGCTCCTCAAAGAACTAGTTGATCTCTCTAATGCCTTGCGTGAGGAGCCAAGGTGAAAATCCTTTTGCTCATACAATGAGGGGGGTATATATAACCAATGGGTGATGCTTGATCCTTGTGACTTTGACTACCCTCATGATTGTTCAACTACCTATGACTTTTCAACTAACATGACTCTTCATATTCATGTGTGTCCATTGGACTTCCACTTTACATTAAATTCTATTTACAATAGACATGGCTCATAATAGTGATGTGGCCTTTGTAAACTCATGACATGACTTGACATGACACTATTGACATGGATTAGCTTGTTGAAGTGGTAATGTCAAGCCGTTGTTATTGTTGAGTGATAGATGTGTTTTTTGATGTGATTTCTCTTCTCCTCCGCAAGATTGATGATGCAGGGTATTCAATGATCTTCGATTTTGAGAGGTGGTTGCATGCATGTGTTCCCTTTGATTGTTCTTGATAATATTCTTTTTCCATCCAACTGTAAGTGAGTCTTCTAGCATGTTCACTCATTCTTATCCTCCTTCATCGTCTTGCCATAATCTAACAATGTACTTGCTCCTGCAATTCACTCATGATGGGACGACATCAATCCAAAAAATCCCTAGTCTAAGATGATGCATTATTATCCATGGACTGGGCATAAGAAAAGTGACAGGTTCGAAAAGGCCCAGTAACTACTCATTGTGCAGTTCTAGGTAACAGGGAGAGGGCTTGATCACTAAGACTGCGCAGAGCGTAGCTCAAGCTTGACTGAGGAACTTTCCAGCATAGTCCCCACTGGGGAGAAAAATTGTGCAATGGCCACTAGGAGTTAGGATTGTGCAGTTCAGGAAGATAATGGTTGATGTGAGATGAGACCCTAGTAGATAGATTTGTGCAGTTTCTAGAGGCAAGGAGGACTTGTCAGCAGAGAGGCCTAGAGGAAAAGTATGCGCAGTTCTTAAGGACAGTGAGGTCCGGCTGAGGGAGGACACTGGGGACACCTATGTGTAATTCTAGAGGCCAAGCGAGGTTGGGCTCTCTGCGCATTATGGGATTCCAACATGCAAGGGAAAATATTGAGGACTAAAAGTGTGAAATATGCAGTTCAAGCTGGACTGGAAGGAACTGCTGTGCAATTCTGGGAATCAAGGAAGGTTGCTGAACTCCGGAATTGCGCAATTCAACTACCCTAGAGGGCAATGAATGCACACTATGCAATTCTGATCAGTAAGGTCACATCGTTGAGGGTTGAGACTTTTCAGTGCACAACTCATTTAGGGCATGGTGAAGCTGAGTTTCTCGATCAAGAAGATTTCCGAGAATGGCTAAGTTGAGGGAAAAGATGGACTTGTGATGAAATAAAACTATGATCACACACTTAGCATACTTCAACGACAAAAAACCCAAAAACCATCAGAACAACAAGCAAAGAATTACCCTCTAAGTGATTGTCTCATGACAAGAAACAACAAGTGTGACACTTGAGATAGACTTTAGGACGACCGTGACGACACTTGTGCGACAACGCTCAAGACTTTGCATATGAGTGCGACAGGTGTTTACATGGCTAGGATAACTCATATACACAAAGACCAATCTTCAATATCACCATAAAGGTTCGCAAACATGACATAACAACCAAACCTACTAAAAGACGACAATTGATCCAATAAGTGAAAGGGAGAAAGACACTTTAGAGGAAACACATAGAATGACATTCAGTGCTTGCAACCATGAATTTATTTGAAGAAATAATGATATGACAATGATAAGCAGTCCTTCATGCTACACTAAGAGGTGTATTTCAAAATATGTGCTTTGTTTCCCATACATACCCTCCAAAGGGTTATGCAACAGATGGGGTCTTCATGTGGTCCTGATCTTCTATCATACCTCGGGTTCCTTAGTATTCTTATCTGATAATCATATTTTCTCCTCAGCTCCTTGAGAGTCATCTAGCATGTCATCCTTCTTAATCTCCTTCTTCATCATCTTGTCATAGCCTGGTAGAATTCCTATATCTCTAATCTACTCATGATAAAATGATATCAGTTTGATAAACCCCTAGTCTAAGATGTTGCAGTTGGATTCATAAAGTAGGTTGTGACTTGGTGACAGGCCAGGGGAGAAGGCCCAGTGACTATGCAATTGTGCAATTCAAGCAGCCAAGGGTCAATCTTGGTCATTGAGATTATGTAGTGTGCAACTTAGGCCAGACTAGAGGAAATTTTTTGCACAGCCCTCACAGAGGGAAGGAATTGCACAGTGGCCACTAAGAGAAAAATTTTTGCAGTTTAAGCAGGTAGTGACTCCTGCAAGATAGGGCCCTGGGACGAAAAATCTGCACAGTTTCAGGAGGCAAGGTGGACTAGGCAGCTAAGAATCTTGAGGGATGAAACTGCGTAGTTTCTCGAGATAGTGGATTCTAGATGAGGGAAGGACACTAGAGGAAGCCACTGCACGGTTTTGGATGCCAAGGGAGGCTAGGATTTCTACGCAATTCCCAAAGGCAAGGGAAAATCTTATGGGTTGCATATGCGAAGTGTGCAGTTTAGGAAATCTAGATGAGGTTAGGTTGCTAGGAAAACTCTACAATTTGGCCAAGTGTGGGATTAGTGGAACCAATGTGAACAGTGGTATAACTTAACTATGATCACACACTTGAACACTTAGTGATACAACATAGACCATCCAGAACATATGAAAACATACTTTTCTTAATGCAACAACCTTTGTGGCAACTTATGATAAGTGCAGCTCCAATGATAGACTTGTTAGGGTAATGGTGACAATTGTGTAATAATGCGGAAAGCTTTGGAAATGAGTCCAAAACATGCCTATATGATGAGAACAAATCATTTCCACAAAGATTTTCCCTTGAAGAAAAACAAACTTCCTTTTGCATCACAAGCGACAATCCCCATGCCCGAAGATGACACATGCTATATAAAGATGAAAGCTTGAACAACTCTTAAGATTTAGGAAGGGAGCTTGAAATCATGAGCTTACCAATAAGTGACTAAGGAATGAACAATCATAGGATCCATAGTAAGCTCCAAAATTTGAATGTAGGCCAAAATTTGGAGGGTGTTGCAGCCACTACAACAAGACCATTAATGCTTCGTAAGGGGGGAGGACTGATCTAGGTGGATATTGGTGGCCAGCAACCTATTCCACCTATACCTCCATTTGGTTTCATTAGTTTCCTTGATTATAGTAATATTTACTATTTTCAGCAGTTTTTCGGGTCTTGAACTTCTGGAGTTGTTTTGACCCTCTAAGCGGCATTTTTTTAGGTTCACAATAAGCCCCGTTATGGACCTATTGCAAATCATATAGTACTCAGAGAGATATTTCCAACGAGGTATCGTACGCACCAAACGAAGATCATATGACCAAGTTACGACGTTGGGAAGTCGATTCCCTAACTAATCCCAAGGGGGCCCACAAACTCTCAGCGTTCCATTTCCTGGGGTTAGGGTTTTGGTTATTTAGGGTTTCCCTTTGTTGTTCAATAATATAAGCCCTTGGGTCTCATTGTAACATAGTTCAGAGGCATGTAGCCACCACATCTCTTCTTAGAGATAAGCTACCATCGCCCGAGCTAGTTTATTTCCATTCCGCTTGTAAGCCTCTTTTAGTTCTTTGATATTAATGAAATGAAGATTTATTTCTGTTGCATCTCTATTTTTATGTTTATATCTATATTATGTTTCATTCCTACATAAATTTGAATCACTTATAGCATGGTCTCCTTCATCATCATCGTGTCATGACATAATAAAATACCTACGACTGCAATCCACCCATTACAAGACAACATCAATCTGATAAACCCCTAGCCTAATATGCTTCATAGAATTACTTGTTAGGGCTTGAACTAGTGACTGTTTGAGTGACTAACTTAGGGATTACATAGTTCTAGAGGCCAAGGTCCAGGACTAAGGCTTGAGACTACACAATGCATAGTTCAAGATGGTCGAGGTCAAAGGATTGTGCAGTTGAGGGACTCAAGGACTCAAGCTGTAGGCTTGAGGATTGAGAGAACACTTTGTTAAGTCTTTGAGATTGATTCAGTCGATGCTCTATTAAGTCTTTGAGCTTGCATTTGGATCGTAAGTGTCGAAGACACCTGCTCACACATACTAAGTCCGTAATGCATTCATGAAAGAATTCCTTCATGCAAGATTGAACATGCATGGCACAATCCATCAAAACAGTGCTTACGCAATGTTCACTCCATGATGATAGCTGATGTGCACTAACATTGATAGTTTCTCACTTCTAGCTGCGTTTGTGCTTCTATTGCGGTGAGTTTTGCAAACTATCGCTTTTGCACACCCTTTCTTTTGCAAGTGTCGTTTTCATGTTGTTGACTGTAACTTTTTATTTCTTTCACTCTAATTAGTGTCATTTTCATGTTATCTTCTCTTTGACATGTGTTTTTTTCACTATCATTTGCATATCACATGTGTCGTTGACACTTTTCTTGTCATATCGTAAATGTCATATTTTGGCATGGGAATTGTCGCTTATCGCATAAAGCAGAGTTTTGGCTTGTTTCAATGGGTAATCTTTGTTATAATGAGTTGTTCCTATCATGTAGAAATGTTTCATACTCATTCCCAAAGTTTCAAGCATTGTCGGATGAGTGTCGCCACTTTCATCGCAAAGTATATCTTTTGTGTCACACTTGGTAGGAGCCATCGCAAAGTTGTTGCATTGAGGAAGGTATGTTGTTCATACGTTCTAAGTGTTCCTTTTCATGTTTTCAAGTGATATAAGTGTGTGATCATGCTCAGATTCTCTCTTTTTCTCATCTTCATCTCACTGATCCAACACTTAGTCCAACTGGGAAAACTCCCCAACTGAGCCACTTAGCCTCATTCTGCCCAACCTGAACTATGCACTATGAAGTTTGAGCCCTCTAGGAGCATCCTTATCTCTTGGCACTACGCAATGTGCAGTCTCTGCCTTCCAGGACTGTGCACTACATAATAACAGTGTTCAAGTGCAACCTTTTACCTCCAAAGTTGTGCAATTTCTCTCCCCTGCCTAGTTAGTATTGCACATTGTGTAGTCTCAAGGCTTAGGCCTTATCCCTGAGCTCCAAAACTGCACAATTACGCAATCACCTAACCTCCCTTCTTCCCAGAACTATGCATTGAGTAAAATAGAGGCTCAAGCCTCCAGCTTGAGTCCTTAAGTCCCTCAACTAGATAGTCCCTCCTCGCAAGCCTCCATAATTGTGCATTTGCATAGTCTCAAGGCTCAAACATCCTAACTGAGTCCTTGAGTCCCTCAACTGTGCAATTCCTTGGCCTTTGTCCTTCCAGAAATGTGCAGTGGGAATCATCAAGCCTCAAGCCCCAGCCTTGAGCTCTTAACCCCCTAAATTGTGAAATCTCTTGAACTTGGCCATCTTGAACTACACATTGCACAGTCTCAAGCCTCAATCTCGAAGCTTGGCCTTTGGAACTACACAATCCCTCAACCAGTCACTAGTTTTAACCCTAATAGGCGAGTTCATGAAATATGTTAGGTCAGGCTTTTCCAAACTGATGTTGGCTTGCCATTAATGGATTTCAGTTGCAGGTACTCTATCTTATCATGAAAGGATGATGATGGAGGAAAAGGAGAAGGGGACCATGCTAGAAGAAACATATGGAGATGAAGGGATAAGCTGATCATCAAGCGAGAAGACAAAGGAACACCAAATTACAATAGAATATCAAACATCAAGGTCGCACGAAGGCTCCATTTGATGCACAACCCTTTGGAGGGTGGATATGAAGAACAAAGTGTTAGGTCCCTATAATACTAGCGATTCCACCATTACTATTGTCGTTGTATCCCTTATTGTTATTGTTGTGCCCCTATTGTCCCCATATTATTATTATTGTGCCCCATAGAATCCCTCTATTGTTATTTTTGGATTTTTTTTGGGATGGCCTTAAATCAGATATTCAAAATTTTGTAGTGGAATGTTTGGTTTGCCAACAAAATAAAGTTGAAACAATTAAGACCCCAGGACTATTACAAACTTTATCCATTCCAAGCCAATGTTGGGAGGAGGTTTCAATGGATTTTATCACAAGTTTAACCAAGTCCGAAGGAAAGAGTGTTATCATGGTGGTAGTTGACAGACTTACCAAGTATGCACACTTTTGTGCATTATCTCATCCATTTAAAGAAAGTACAGCTTCCACTGCATTTATGGAAACAATTCAAAAGCTACATGGAAACCCAAAGATTATTGTAAGTGACAGAGATCCCATTTTCACTGGAAATTTTTGGACATAGTTATTTTCTTGTCTTGGTACTCAGTTAGCTCATAGCTCATCTTAACATCCTCAATCTGATGGGCAAACTGAGATAGTAAACAAATATTTGGAAGGATATCTTCGTTGCTTTGTATCTGATAAACAGGTACAATGGGTCAAATGGTTGCCTCTGGCTGAATGGTGGTATAACACTTCCTTCCATACTGCAACAAAAATGACCCCATTTATGGCACTTTATGGATATCATCCACCATCCATAACATCATATTTAAGAGAAAATTCTAAGGTTCAAGCAGTGGAAGATCACATCGAGCATCAGCAACAAGTTCTCCAACTCTTAAAGGATAACCTCACCTTGGCACAGAATAGAATGAAACAGCAAGTAGATCAACATCGTAGCGAAAGAAGTTTTGATGTAGGTGATTGGGTATTCCTACGGCTACAACCATATAAACAAATGCCCCTCAAGCAAGCTAAGAAGGATAATAAATTATCACCAAAGTATTATGATTCATACAAGGTGTTGCAAAAGATAGGTACTATGGCATACAAATTAGAGCTTCCTATAGCGTCCCGAGTGCACCCAGTTTTCCATGTTTCATACTTAAATAAAGTTATAGGTGACAGGCTTCTAATTCAAACAATATTTCCAAAACTTAATGAGGAAGGAAAAATCATATTGGAACCTGAAGCAGTCAAAGAAACAAGAACTTGACAGCTACGAAATCGATCAATTTCAGAGTATCTCATCAAGTGGAAGAACTTACCTATTGAAGGTTCCACATGGGAGGATGAGAATTTTATACAGAAGCATCCAAAACTACTTAAGTGATGAGGACAACACTTTTTTGAAGGAGAGGGGCATGTTAGGTCCCTATAATACTAGTGATTCCCCCATTACTATTGTCATTGTATCCCTTATTGTTATTGTCATGCCCCTATTGTCCCCATATTATTACTATTGTGCCCCATAGAATCCCTCTATTGTTATTTTTGTGCCTTTATATTATTATTGTTAGGTCGGTTTGGTTATATTGTGACCCCTTAGACTCCTATATATAGAAAGGAGGTTTTGTCATTTGAATCATCCAAGAATTGTTCATTTGTGTAATGTAAAGGAGGTTGCCCCCTGGAAGAGGCTTATTTCTAAGGCATTGATCTATCTTTTCTATTTTTTTGTGAGCTGGTTTCATAACACAAAGCATATCTCTCATGAAGATGAAGCATTTCACATCTCTTATTGAAGACAAAACGACAACAAAGAGTAGCTTGACATTGTCATGTCATCATGTAATCCATGTCATCAGTGTTATGTCAGGTCACGAGTCATCTTGTGCCACATCATTTGTGGATTATGTAAATTCTATATCGGAAAATGTAATGTAAAGTGGAAGTCCAAGAGTCATCCATGTAATGTGAAAATTCATGTGGGAGTTGAAAGGTCATAGAGAAGTCAAACAATCATGAGGGTAGTCCAAGAGTCACATGGGAGGTGAATGATCACCCCATTTTTTATATATACACCCTCATCGTACATGCAAAGTACTTTTCACCTTGGTTCCTCCTACCAGGCATTAGAGAGGAAGATAGTTGTTTTGGAGGAGCAAGTGATTGCTCTAATGCTCCACTATTGGGGCTAGTGGTGTTCGATGTCTTGATGTATCTTGGAACTTTTACTTAATTCAAAAGCTCATTGAGCCGGAACACTTTCATGCATATGTCGTGAATATTGTAAGATTGTTCTTTGAATGTTTGCAATGTATTTTGTTTCTCATTTGTACTAAGGAAATTGAACTATTTCGGTGGCTTTGGTACTTATCTTGTTGAAGGTGTGTTGTATTTGCTTTAACAATCATTGCTTCCTTGTGAACTATTTCGTTGGTTGATCAATGATTCATTCTTATGTATGTGCTCATGTGCCTTTTCTAAATTAATACTATTACTCGTTTTTACAGGGCCCACTTTTCTCTCCCCTTTCAGTAGAAGGACCTTGATAGTTTCCGCAGTTGAGCATTTCAAAAGGCATACTCACTTGCTAATCCAAAGATACCTATGTATTACTCTCTTGTGCTGAACTTTGTAGCCAATGAAAATCTACAACAATACATGGCAGCCGGGCCGATACTCCGGATGGGGCTTCTATTCCAAATGGTGTGAGGTCTAATTGAGACTTCACATCCGGGAGACCCCCTTGGTTGACGGATTTCTAGCACCATCAACATCCTTTCAATCCCATTGATGTTTCTACGTCCTCACAGTGTCATGCATGCTCTTGTTGCTGAGATTTTTTGCCTTCTATCTACTATGTTAATGTATAAGATATTTGTTTATGTATAAGAATTTTGTTATGCTACGCAAAAATAGATTAACTGGGTTCAATAGTCATCTAGTCACTTTGGTTTTGATTAATCTTTGTTATAAATGGTATGTTGTATGTATCATGTTTTGGATAAAATAATTTCTCGTAGGGACTCGCCTATTTTTCCTTAGTTAGACTATTATGTATCTTTTTGAATAAAAAATTTGGCTTACAAAAAATAATCAAATTTATTTTATTTTTTATAATATTTTTTCTTTGTTTCATGTCTTTCATTTATATATGAAATTTGAATGATATTTTGTGGAAATAGATACACACTTACATCAAATAATAATAATAACAAAACATAATATTTTGTTAAGATAAATTAATAATAATAAATAAAAGGAATAAATTGAATCAATTCGATATGTTATATTACAATATCAATTTTATAAATAAAATTATCAACAATCTTTTAGATCAAAAAAATCATAATATATGCATCACATTAAAACATTAGCAATTCATATTCATAAACATAATATTTCAAAACATATAAAAATTTAATTAATAAAATACAATTACAACATGGGTGAGACTACTTGCAAATGGATTCCAAACACCAAAAGTCCAAATGCCAGAGTTAATGATGGGACTTGCTTTTGCGTGTACCCTCCTACACTAGGGGCGTATGGGTGAAATACAAATATTTTTATATAGAAATGTGAGATATATAGAAAATGTATATAGTAACCACAATTTAATAATCATTTTTATTTATAAATTAAAATATTGCTTTATTTTCATAACTATTATATTTTATAAATTCATATTTAAATTTAATTAGTAAGTTTATAAAAATTCAATATTTACCGGCCTGGAGTATGCCGTAAAACTGCTTCTGCTTGGCTAAGAGCTCGTCTTCCTCGGACGTAAGGAAACAGGTTAACGGCCCAAGACCCAGAGGCATCTGGCAGGAGTGAGAGCCTGCTCCCGATTACGGACCACTAGCAGGGTTATGCCAGGTGGCGTGGTTTTCCTATTTAACAGTGATGAGTCAAACCCAGCATTCGCGGATAGCAGCCAGAGATGGCTGTCCTCACTGTTGGTTTGACACCTGAGTTGATAGGTTTTACCACCTGTCCTCACTGTTGGTTTGACACCTGAGTTGATAGGTTTTACCACCTTCGGAGAAAAATTCAATATTTACAATAAAAAAAAAATTAATCAATCTTTTTATATATAATCAATATTGTGCATATGACCTATATGGTATAGATAATTGGTTTCACTGGGGTTTAGTCTCCTCAAGTCGTAGGTTAAAATTTTATGGGAAGGGGTAAAAGACGAGAACCATCTTTTAGGGAATTGAACTATTCCAAAGAGTGTCAAAATTCAATCAATCTTCACACAAATTTGATGATAGCACCCCACTCCATCCAACATTAAGGCCTGATCTGGTTAGTTCAAAAAAGAAAGTCATATTATATATATCTACCTGCAAGCCCATCATCTATTTAAGTTGTTATAGCTTGATCACTTCTCTCTTTTCTCTGATTACGAATCTTACATTAAAAACATAAAATTAAAAGAAAGTTCAAAAAGAAAGTTGCATGTTAACAAATTTATCTAATATTGACCTGAAATTTGTAAAGGGGTAAATATTTTGTCACTTAAATTTGAAAAGATGTAAATTTCCAAAATTCCCTGAATTTTTAAAATGCTTAAATATATATTGTTTTGATAAATACAGTAAATGCTAACATCCTCATAAAAGCCTTATCTTCATTCTTAATGTTTCAGATGCAGAGTGTGCTTGTGGCCATGAATGACCGAGAAGTAAAGCTTTATTAACCTGTATGAAGGATCGTTATATCACATATGAATAGGATCCCCATATTTTATTTAATTACTGCCTGCCATGCATACATAGATACACATAACATCTTTACTCTCAATTAACTTTCATATTTTCTGCAACTTTCTGCCAGGTAGGGCGACTGGAAATGTCCTCCCACCATGCATTCACGTGCTTCCTGGAAGATATGAGATCACCCTTTCCGCAAGCGTTGACGAAGTAGTGAGTATGGGGCAGATGTTGGAGGTCGGCCAAGCTGAAGAAATCACCGGCCAAGTACTTGCTCTTTGATAACCTTTCTTCGTAAATATCCAACACTTTTCCCAGCTTCTCTATATTCATCTCCACTGCTGCTTCGTCTGTGCTGCCTCCCCTCCTTGGGACGACCAGGATTTGAGAAACTATGGTCGAAACAGGGGGATTGAACGACTGCCCTTCCACCTCACACCATTGATAAACTAGGGCTTCTTCAGACAGGGTACTTCCCAAGAGATCTGTGCCCTGCCCCTTGAACTTTTGGGCCAAATACCTGAGAATGGCTCTTGACTCTGTTACTCATGACCAATGAAACACATCTTTTGTTAAGATCCCCATATCAGGGATGGATATAAACTACCAAAATAAAATAAGGGCTTAAATTGAACTGATCTCAGATGAAGTGGGTTGCTGGGCAATTACCAAATAAGGTGAGATCCCCATCTTGGATTGTGGGTACTACCCCAAATGGCTGCATCATAACACAATCAGAAATAAAAAGTATATTATGAACAGAGTATTTGATATGTCAGAGAGATTGCAGAAAACTGAAGAGAGTTTTTCTTACATTGAGAGCCAGATATTGGGGTTTCTTGTGAGCACCAGTAAGGAGATCGACCAGGACGAAGTCGTACTCAACTTGTTTCTCATTCAAACAGCACAGCACCATATTGGTGGCCGTGGAGGCGTGAAAACCATGCACTTTGATCGGCGCCATTGAATCTCTCTCTGTTTCTCCCTCTCAGAGACTGCAAAACAGGTCAACACGGATTGATCGGCGAGTCACGCAGGAACCTGGAAAACCGACCCATTAATAAAGGCTGAGAGCAAACCGTCTTCAATTAGAATTCAATTAGAATTGCAGTGTGTACGCCTCATTTGTGACCACAAGAGCAAACCCTCTTCAATTAGAATTGCAGTGTGTACGCCATAATTGTGACCACGAATTTGGTTTTGAGGTGGCCCAATGGAAAATTTGTGTCGGGAAAAGGCGTTGAAATTCCATGCTTTTTCGGCACACACGCGGAAGTTGTTGTCTACAGAGCGTCAATTTCGCCTTGATCGCCTAAAATAGGCAAGATGGGTGATTTTCCCTTTTTTTTCAAGTTTAGGAAGTGTCAATAGAGGCGGCGGAATTACTCTAATTAGAATTAGGTGAAAAAAATTAAATTTTTTTGTAACAGTAGCATTTGAATCATGTTTTTAATAATGGAAATGGATTCAGCACTATCAAAAATTTCTGGGCACCTAAAACCTTAAAATTTGATAACTTTAACCTGGATTTACAAAATCCCTGCCAAATTTTATCAAAATCTTACCAAAATTTCCATGATTTTCAGGGCAAAAAAACAATTTGGTTAGACTACAGTAGAAATATTTGAATCTTGTTTTGGATGACGAAAATAGATTTAGCACTTCAAAAATCTGTAAAACACTTAAAATCTTATACCTATAACTCAAATTTCCAATTATTTTTTTTCCAAAATCATAAAAAATTCCCATTTTCTCCTAATAAAAACAACCATGCATAGTCAGAATACGGCTTCGATCATAAATCTGATTTTTCGAGATTGCATTTTCGATGTTCCCGGTAGTCCAGCAAATCTGTGATTGCTTTTCAAAAAATATCTGTAAATGCTTAATCTTTTTCAAATTAGAAAAAAAGAAAAAATTAGTACCGGAATTTGTGATTATTTGTCTTCAAATTTCTGTGAATTTTCTAATTACAAAATTTTTAATTTTAAAAAACGCATAAAACAGCCTGATTAGATTGTCTGGAAAACATATCAACGCATCATCTTTATCCTAATATAACCATTAAAAACCTTTATAATTTGAAATGGTTTATTATTTAGATGTAATTTTGATTTTAGCATATTTTGAAATAGAATAGTTTATTAGTTTACAAATTTTAAAATTTTGCAGAAATTTTTGGAGTCCTGGCTTATAGTTGTCAAATTTCAAGATCTTGAATACCAAAGAGATTTTTGATAATGTTGAAAACAATTTAAACACTCTTATAATCAGATTTTTGAAAAAAAAATCATTAAATTTTAACTCAAAAAATAACTTTCCAAACTAATTTGTGACATTTTTGTTTTTCAAATATTAAAATTAAGTTTATTGTATTGGTAAAATTTGTGCAACAAGGACACCGTAAAAGTACGACATAAAATTACAATTTTAGTTTTAATCAGAGGTCAAATTTGTTTTGGCTTCCAGCATAAAGAGATCTTGACTTGTATAATTTTTTTCAAAAAGAGTTACAATTTAGAAAACAAAGCACTTAATTAACTAAAATATAGAGAAAGTTGGACACAAATTGCATTGGTTATTTTTTTGCTTTTCCTCTTGCACAGGATCATTCAGGTCTGGAAGAGCACAGCATCATTCAGGTTCTGAAATCTACAATATTGAGAACAACTTCCAATTCATTATTGAGAACGACTTCCAATTCATTTTATAATTTCTCTGGTCCCTTTTTTCATATTTGTCTATGATAGCAGCTGTTCTAGCTTTTGATCTGTACAGCTTTTGAGTTTTTGTTCTCATCTCTTTGGGGATCCTATGATCTGTACAGCTTTTGATTTTGTTTTGATCTTTTCGGGGATCCTATGACTGTTAATTTTGATCTATATGCACTAACATGTCAGCAAGGTGTCTATCCCTTACCATATCTTCTGATCTTTATATTGTCTTAATATAAATCTATGAAAAGTTTTCTTTCTGAAAAATGTTAAGTATTTTTATTGGAAAATCAATTTTGATAAAAGTTTTACTTAAAACAACTTCAAATTTCCAATCTGTTAACTTTAATTTGCAACTTGCCATACTTTAATTACAAATTTCCAACGGATTGAGAGGCAGAGGACAGGCTAAAAAGGGAGATCTCTGCTTCTTTGTAAAAAAAACTATGAGACACAAAGGCTATAAACAACAAAAACTTGCAACAAAGAAATAAGGAAAATCAGCCATAAGTGGCTCAAAAGACCAATTGGGCATCACCCTAAGCAATGATGGGGAAGCACATGGTAGATCATAGTGCAAAACGAGGAGAGGTTAGGAAACAATACATAAATGGTATGTTTAGTCTATTTTTTTTTAGCATTTGTGTTGTATGGGATTTGAAATGTAAAATAAAATAGGTTAATTATAATACGATTGATTATTTGTAAATTGATTTTAAATATTAAAATTTTAAAAGTTGAAATTGATAATGGAACTTGCTTTCATAATAAAAAATTTAAAATTATTATTTATTAAAGTGAATTTGAATTAATTTAAGTGTAGGTTTGGAAAGCCTCTCCCCATATCACAATGTGAAATTTGATTTCTTTGTTCGAGTGTTGTTGAATGAGAGCTCTTTTCTTGCTATTTCTTTCTGTCATCTTTTTAATAGTGAGTAGATTACATCTACGACTTAAATAAAAACCAAGTATTTCATGGTTCAAAAATGCCGAATCCCATCTCCCCAATCAATTTAATGATCAGGTTCCATCTTTTCTCCTACCTCAAAAAGATAAAATAGAATTACGTGCAATTTTTTGTACAGAGTAGAAATCTTATCCTTAAAGTAAGAGTAGGTTCAGATAATGTGAACATAAAGAGGCGTTTGTTAAAATCGTACAATCAGTAGCCAACTAGTGTGAATATCAAATAGACGTTTGTGACAATCTTTTATCCAACTATTTGTCATCATGTTTCTCTTTGAGTATTAACTAATTCATAATAATAATTATATGAAGTGCGTTTCCAGTTTTTAGTATTTTTTTTATTAATTGCATCTAGAATCTTATTAAAAGTGTAAATTTAATTTGTTTATTTTATAAGTATGCTATGTTTCATGTGTTTGGAATGTGGGAATGTAATAAGTTTGGATAGATATTTCAAACCACTAAAAGTTTTATAATCAAATTAGGTAAAAGTTTTATAATCAAATTAGGTAGAACTTTATTAAATATTTTATTTTATAGGTAAATTAAGTAGAACATTATTATATATTTATAATTATAAAAAATATCATGAATGGTAATATATATGTTTCATGTGTTTGGAATGTGGAAATGTAATAAGTTTGGATAGATATTTCAAACCACTAAAATTTTTATAATCAAATTAGGTAGAACATTATTAAATATTTTATAATCAAATTAAGTAGAACATTATTATATATTTATAATTATAAAAAATATTATGAATTGTAATATATAGGGATGGTATGCCCCGGATGCGGGTGGCGGAATGGAAGGGACGGGCACGCCACATGCCACGCATGGGCTGCCCCGTGTTAACACTACGGCCACCAGGGGAAGGCCGTCAACTATTATATGAACCCCCTGCTGCGTTAATGCAGTTAATGGCGAGGGCGTTAAGTAGATGGATCTGCAGAAGGCACTTAATGCGCGCCTGTTTCGAGGGCACAAGGCAGAGTTTATCAGGCACGATGGAGTGCGCAAGGAATTATTGTCTGAGAAACATTGGAAGAGGGGGAATTACAGAGAGACTAGGCGGTGGCAGTTTCTTTCACATACAGGCTTGGACTCCCGTGGCCATTGTCATTGCCATTGCCACTCTGGTTGCTGGTCAAGTAGACGGTGGCAATTGGCACAATTGCGGCGACAGCACTGGAATTGGTTCATTCTGCTACCAAGGGAAGGGCTTCAGAGTGGAAATTGGGTACCCGAGAGAGATCTGGGAAGCAATTGGTTCTGTCTTCGATTCCAAGCTTACCCGCAAGCATACAAGAGAAGATTCAGACTCACCATGGCCAAACTTCGACAACGACAGCCATGTAGGAGAGGTCCAGCAAGAGGTTCCTCCTCACGAGCCCCTGCAGCGGATGAGCATCACCACTGCTGCTGCTGTTACTGCCATAGGAGAGCCAGGGCTACCCCGCTCCCCATCAGTCAATTCTTGGAGGTTGGGAGTGCTAATGAAGAAAAACCAGAGCTTCCCTCCTTTGGTTCAGTGGTTTTCACGCTGCAAAGCTCTGAGAACAACCCAGGGCTTAGTGCCCACTTATCAGTCATGTTCACAAAAATTCTGGAAGGCAATGGGGAGAACACCCCTCAGAACTTGCCGGAGAAGCAACCGGAAGGCAAAGGCAAAGAAATTGACAAAGGAGAACAAGAAGCGGCGGAACAAGGCACGCAAGACACCTCTCCTCCAGTGGGGCCACCCCCTCCAGGTGTTGACGAAGAGACATGGAGAAAGATGTGGGAGGGACGAGCAGAGGGTGATGGTTGGGCGTATGTGGTGGAGGACAAAAGCCTCGCTGAAGAAGCTGATGCCTATTTCGCGACCCTCCCTCCACCTTCAACTCATCTCCAGGATTAACGCAGCCACGGGTACTTTTCTCTTGCTATTTCGTTTTGATTGCTGGCAGTTGATGCTTGCATCTTCGCCGTATGTAATTTTGTCTCGTCTCTGGTCTGGTCTTAATTTCAATTGGTCCAAGTCGATAGGTGACATGAGCGCT
The DNA here is from genome assembly GCA_031772625.1 of Pinus tabuliformis. Classification (NCBI taxonomy): domain Eukaryota; kingdom Viridiplantae; phylum Streptophyta; class Pinopsida; order Pinales; family Pinaceae; genus Pinus; species Pinus tabuliformis. The sequence continues at coordinate 537,102,283 of CM062820.1, forward strand.
TCTGTCTTGCTCACTTCTGTCTGGTCTTTAAGTCAGTCCCTTTTGGCAGTTAGCCCCTGCGTGGGCAAGAATGTGTTGGGTCTTCTCCTTGCGGCTCCTCTGGGAGTCTGATGATTTCTAGAACTGTTTTGGAAAATTGATCCGGTGCTGCCCCTGCGTGGGAGCTTTTAGTGTCATGCAATGTCTGAATGGTTTTGACAAGGCTACCCCTGCGAGGGAGCTTTCAGAATTTTGGTCAAGGTTCCCAGGGTGCTACTATAGGCCCTGGAAGACACGTCTTACAGTCTGTAATTTTTACTTGTACATATAATACTTGACTTAGCTAGTTTTTACGGAGAAAAAAATATATAGGGATGGTATGTTGATATAAATCATATTTTAATTTAGAATATTATTATATATTTATAATTTTAAAAAAATTATGGATGGTAAGAGAGGATGGTATCTTATATAAATCATATTTTAATTTAGAATATTATTATATAGTTATAATTATAAAAAATATTATGGATTGTAATTTTTTATTTGTTTATTTTATTAGTAGTATGCTATGTTGCATGTGAGGATTCAATCTAGGGTCTTTTAACTAAAACTAAATTTATTTAATTTTAAATACAATAAGAAGGGAAATAGCATATTTATATCTCAATATTTATTTGATGATAATATATAAGTAAAATATATTTACATCATATTAAATAAGAAAATTCATTGTAACAATTTACATAAGTAATTAACAAATGGAAGAATATATGTTCTAGTAGCTTGGTTGGGTTGCTCCTGACTCTGTTGGGATGCTCCTCGTAGCTATCTAGCTGAATTTACCTCCCATCCAACTAGGAATGAATTCCTAGTCCAAGGAACCTCCACAGGTTCTCTAGCCCTTCGAGCCCAAGTCCATCTAGTTGTAGTGTGTCCAAGTTAAAACCAACGCTCTCCAATAAATCCAAGTTTGAGTTCTTTCATTTTTATCTCCTTTCTCTTTCTCCACATTTCTCTTCCAAAATAAAATCCTCCAATGCCAAAACAAAGACCAAGGATCTCCCCCTCTTTTCTCATCATCCTTACCTTTTGTGTCTATTTGTCCCATTCAACTTAACCACCTATCATTAATGTCATGACTACCCCCTCATCCTTTTATTTTAATATCCTTGACTTTTCTTATCATATCTTATCCAAAGTAGATTTGAGAAGACACTTTAGGGATAAAATATGGATATTTAATTTAGAAATAAATTGGAGAAAACCATATCTTCTCCAAAAGTAGATTTGAAAAGACACTTTGGGAATAGAATATGAATATTTAATTTAGAAATAAATTGGAGAAAACCATTTCTTATCAAATATAGATTTGAGAAAACACCTTGGAATATAGATATTAAATTTAGAAATAAATTGGAGGAGATCATATCTTATCCAAAAGTAAATTTGAGAAGACACTTTGGAATATGCATATTTAATTTAGAAATAAATTGGAGGAGACAATATCCCATCCAAAAGTAAATTTGAGAAAATGCTTTAGGAATTGAATAATAACAATAATAAAAGTCATATCAGTAAAATAAAATTACAGTTTCACAAGTGTAGTTATATACCAATATTACTTAATAATTATAAGTCAATATTTTCAGGTTAATTAAACACTAATCAAAATTAGCATGATAGGATCAAGTAAGGCATTACATACACCCCTCCTTAAGAAAACTTTGTCCCGAAGTTAGAGTGAAAATGACACAAGGAGTTCGAACGAAGTTTGATAGTAAGGCATAACAAAATAGAGATAGATATAGTAGTCGAGTAAGTTAAGCAATGATAACACTTCCCATCAAGAGTTTCTAACTAACATATATCCTCTCATCCTTCCTAACCTACTTCCGCTCCCACCCTATCCATCATCTATTGTAATATACTATGACATCAATTATACCAATCTAACCACTGATCAAATCAATATGGTGGAACCGTTAACTATATTGACCTAACTTCCCCAGCAAGAAACTGGAAATCGTCATCACATGTCTAGGGGAGCGTGTCCATCACTGCCCTCCCAAAATTCCAGGTTTGGAGGTTACATGGCGCGAAATGCCTTCACCCCTCCTCACAACTAGGGTCAGCACCCTAATATAGACTACACTACGACACTAGTTGGATACTTGTCATTGAATAATCCAGTTAGGTAGTCTTGTCACCTGCCATTTACACTTTACCCATGTCATAAGAGTGCATATCAATTAGATACAAAATGTAACAGAACAATGTACATCATACCATTCCTCATTAGATGTCTCAACATTCCCTATTGGAAGAGTAGATCTTGGTTATCATATAATTCTTTCCAATCTACAGGTTAGTTCTCATTCATGCATATACATAACAATAATATATATATATATATATATATATATATATATATATATATATATATATATATATATATAAGTGATCTTAAACACCATGTTATTAAGTCTAGTATCCACGTGTCAATTTTGCACTTCATAACAACATACTGGAAATAAATCCTACATTAGATAAATCATATCCACTTAAGCCATACATCAAACAACAATAACTCTGATAAGTCATACACTAGATAAATCGTAACCAAGTAAGTCATACATTAGGTCATACATCAAATATTTCAATCAGTAATACTTAATCTATCTAATGATTTATATAAGTATTTTCACCTGTCCAACTAAATGCATCAATATTAAATAGCGTTCATAAAAAAATAACATGAGACTACAAATAGAGCCTTAGCATAGGTAGCTATCTAAGTCAAAATGGGCATCACAGATGCTCAAAAAGTGAGGGGTAGTCACGTCGTATAGTATCTGCATCCTCTCGGGTAGCCGATCTTGGGCTATATTTATCCCACTAGACCTTAACATGGTCCACCATGCAACGTCTGAGTTGTCAAACCAATCCCAGTGACTACGCAATTGTGCAATTCAAGCAGCCAAGGGTCAATCTTGGTCACTGAGATTATGTAGTGTGCAACTTGGGCCAGATTGGAGGAAATTTTTTGCACAGTCCTCACAGAAGGAAGGAATTGCATAGTGACCACTAAGAGAAAAAATTTTGCAGTTTAAGCAGGTAGTGACTCCTGTAAGATAGGGCCCTGGGACGAAAAATCTGTGTAGTTTCAAGAGGCAAGGTGGATTGGGAACTAAGAATCTCGAGGGATGAAACTGCGTAGTTTCTCGAGATAGTGGATTCTAGATGAGGGAAGGACACTAGAGGAAGCCACTGCACAGTTTTGGATGTCAAGGGAGGCTAGGATTTCTACGCAATTCCAACAGGCAAGGGGAAATCTTAAGGGTTGCAGATGCAAGTGTACAGTTTAGGAAATCTAGATGAGGTTAGGTTGCTAGGAAAACTCTGGAATTTGGCCAAGTGTGGGATCAGTGGAACCGATGTGAACAGTGGTATAACTTAACTACGATCACACACTTGAACACTTAGTGATACAACATAGACCATCCAGAACATATGAAAACATACTTTTCTTAATGCAACAACCTTTGTGGCAACTTACGATAAGTGTAGCTCCAATGATAGACTTGTTAGGATAATGGTGACAATTGTGTAATAGTGTGGCAAGCTTTGGAAATGAGTGCAAAACATGTCGATATGATGTGAAAAAATCATTTCCACAAAGATTTCCCCTTGAAGCAAAACAAACTTCCCTTTGCATGACAAGCGATAATCCCCATGCCCGAATATGACACATGCTATATAAAGATGAAAGCTTGAACAAATCTTAAGATTTAGGAAGGGAGCTTGAAATCATGAGCTTACTAATAAGTGACTAACGAACGAACAATCATAGGATCCATAGTAGGCTCCAAAATTTGAATGCAAGCCAAAATTTTGGAGGGTGTTGCAACCACTACAACAAGACCGTTAATGCTTCCTAAGGGGGGAGGACTGATTTAGGTGGATATTGGTGGCCAATAGCCTATTCCACCTATACCTCCAATTGGTTTCATTAGTTTCCTTGATTATAGCAATATTTACTATTTTCAGCAGTTTTTCGGGTCTTGAACTTCTGGAGTTGTTTTGACCCTCTAAGCGGCATTTTTTTAGGTTCACAATAAGCCCCTTCATGGGCCTATTGCAAATCCTATAGTACTTAGAGAGATATTTCCAATGAGGTATCGTACGCACCAAATGAAGATCATATGACCAAGTTACGACCTTGGGAAGTCAATTCCCTAACTAACCCCAAGGGGGCCCACAAACTCTCAGCGTTCCATTTCCTAGGGTTAGGGTTTTGGTTATTTAGGGTTTCCCTTTGTTGTTCAATAATAAATAAGCCCTTGGGTCTCATTGTAACGTAGTTCAGAGGCATGTAGCCACCACATCTCTTCTTAGAGATAAGCTACCATCGCCCGAGCTAGTTTATTTCCATTCTGCTTGTAAGCATCTTTTAGTTCTTTGATATTAATGAAATGAAGATTTATTTCTATTGCATCTCTATTTTTATGTTTATATCTATATTATGTTTCATTCCTACATAAATCTGAATCACTTCTAGCATGGTCTCCTTCATCATCATCCTGTCATGACATAATAGAATACCTACGACTGCAATCCACCTATTACAGGACAACATCAATCTGATAAACCCCTAGCCTAATATGCTTCATAGAATTACTTGTTAGGGCTTGAACTAGTGACTGTGAGGCCAAGGTCCAGGACTGAGGCTTGTGACTACACAATGCGTACTTCAAGATGGTCGAGGTCAAAGGATTGCGCAGTTGAGGGACTCAAGGACTCAGGCTGTAGGCTTGAGGATTGAGAGAACACTTTGTTAAGCCTTTGAGATTGATTCAGTCGATGCTCTATTAAGTCTTTGAGCTTGCATTTGGATCGTAAGTGTCGAAGACACCTGCTCACACATACTAAGTCCGTAATGCATTCATGAAATAATTCCTTCATGCAAGATTGAACATGCATGGCACAATCCATCAAAACAGTGCTTGTGCAATGTTCACTCCATGTTGATAGCTGGTGTGCACTAACATTGATAGTTTCTCACTTCTAGCTGCATTTGTGCTTCTATTGCGGTGAGTTTTGCAAACTGTCGCTTTTGCACACCCTTTCTTTTGCAAGTGTCGTTTTCATGTTGTTGACTGTAACTTTTTATTTCTTTCACTCTTATTAGTGTCATTTTCATGTTATATTCGCTTTGACATGTGTTTCTTTCATTGTCGTTTGCATATCACATGTGTCGTTCACACAGTTCTTGTCATATCGCAAATGTCATATTTTTGCATGGGAATTGTCGCTTATCGCATAAAGCAGAGTTTTGGCTTGTTTCAATGGGTAATCTTTGTTATAATGAGTTGTTCCTATCATGTAGAAATGTTTCATACTCATTTCCAAAGTTTCAAGCATTATTGCATGAGTGTCGCCACTTTCGTCGCAAAGTATAGCTCTTGTGTCGCACTTGGTAGGAGCCATCGCAAAGTTGTTGTATTGAGGAAGGTATGTTGTTCATAGGTTCTAAGTGTCCCTTTTCATGTTGTCAAGTGATATAAGTGTGTGATCATGCTCAGATTCTATCTTTTTCTCATCTTCATCTCCCTTATCCAACACTTAGTCCAATTGGGAAAACTCACCAACAGAGCCACTTAGCCTCATTCTGCCCAACCTAAACTATGCACTATGAAGTCTGAGCCCTCTAGCAGCATCCTTATCTCCTAGCACTATGCAATGTGCAGTCTCTGCCTTCCAGGACTGTGCACTACATAATAACAGTGTTCAAGTGCAACCTTTGACCTCCAAAACTATGCAATTTCTCTCTCCTGCCTAGTCAGTGTTGCACATTGTGCAGTCTCAAGGCACAGGCCTCAGCCCTGAGCTCTAAAACTGCACAATTGTGTAGTCACGTAACCTCCCTTCCTCCCATAACTGTGCATTGAGTAAAATAGAGGCTCAAGCCTCCAGCTTGAGTCCTTAAGTCCCTCAACTGCACAGTCCCTCCTCCCAAGCCTCCAAAATTGTGCATTGCATAGTCTAAAGCCTCAAACATCCTGGCTGAGTCCTTGAGTCCCTCAACTGTGCAATTCCTTGGCCTTTGTCCTTCCAGAAATGTGCAGTGGGCATCATCAAGCCTCAAGCCCCAGCCTTGAGCTCTTAAGACACTAAACCATGAAATCTCTTGAACTTGGCCATCTTGAACTACACATTGCACAGTCTCAAGCCTCAGTCCTGGAGCTTGGCCTTTGGAACTGCACAATCCCTCAGCCAGTCACTTAACCAGACACTAGTTCCAACCCTAATAGGTGAGTTCATGAAATATGTTAGGTCAGGTTTTTCCAAACTGATGTTGGCTTGCCATTAATGGATTTCAGTTGCAAGTACTCTATCTTATCATGAAAGGATGATGATGGAGGAAAAGGAGAAGGGGACCATGTTAGAAGAAACATATGGAGATGAAGGGATAAGCTGATCATCAAGCGAGAAGACAAAGGAACACCAAATTACAATAGAATATCAAACATTAAGGTCGCATGAAGGCTCCATTTGATGCACAACCCTTTGGAGGGTGGATATGAAGAACAAAGTTTTAGGTCCCTATAATACTAGTGATTCCACCATTACTATTGTCGTTGTATCCCTTATTGTTATTGTTGTGCCCCTATTGTCCCCGTATTATTATTATTATGCCCCATAGAATCCCTCTATTGTTATTTTTGGATTTTTTTTGAGATGGCCTTAAATCAGATATTCAAAATTTTGTGGTGGAATGTTTGGTTTGCCAACAAAATAAAGTTGAAACAATTAAGACTCCAGGACTATTACAAACTTTATCCATTCCAAGCCAATGTTGGGAGGAGGTTTCAATGGATTTTATCACAAGTTTACCCAAGTCCGAAGGAAAGAGTGTTATCATGGTGGTAGTTAACAGACTTACCAAGTATGTGCACTTTTGTGCATTATCTCATCCATTTAAATCAAGTACAGTTTCTACTGCATTTATGGAAACAATTCAAAAGCTACATGGAAACCCAAAGATTATTGTAAGTGACAGAGATCCCATTTTCACTGGAAATTTTTGGACATAGTTATTTTCTTGCCTTGGTACTCAGTTAGCTCATAGCTCATCTTATCATCCTCAATCTGATGGGAAAACTGAGATAGTAAACAAATGTTTGGAAGGATATCTTCATTGCTTTGTATCTGATAAACAGGTACAATGGGTCAAATGGTTGCCTCTAGCTGAATGGTGGTATAACACTTCCTTCCATACTGCAACAAAAATGACCCCATTTATGGCACTTTATGGATATCATCCACCATCCATCACATCATATTTAAGAAAAAATTCTAAGGTTCAAGCAGTGGAAGATCACATCGAGCATAAGCAACAGGTTCTCCAACTCTTAAAGGATAACCTCACCTTGGCGCAGAGTAGAATGAAACAGAAGGCAGATCAACATCACAGCGAAAGAAGTTTTGATGTAGGTGATTGGGTATTCCTACGACTGCAACCATATAGACAAATGTCCCTCAAGCAAGCTAAGAATGATAATAAATTATCACTAAAGTGTTATGGTTCGTACAAGGTGTTGCAAAAGATAGAACAATGTAAACTTTGAAACGGGAACTGATACTGTTACCCGTTTTGTAGAGGTGGCAAAAATATGACCCGATTTTCAAAAGTGTTGATGCAGAATACACATGTTTTTTTAAGAACATGGTTTTTGGAACTTTAATTTTTTTCATGTGCATTAAGTTTTAGAATGGTAGTGAATGGTAGTGATTTTCATCCTGATTTTAAAAAGTGAGTATTCTGCATCACACCCTTTTTTTAAAAGACCTATTTTTTGACTTTAAATTTTCTAGTGTGTGAAATGTAAAAAATTATTTTCTAAATTTGATAGTTTTTGAAGTCGTCATTGTATTCATATTTTCTTGTTCTCTATCTTAATTTTTTATTTTTTTTAGTGGGGTTTTTATTGTTTTGCGTTTTTAAATTAGAAAGTCGATAGTTTGAATTTTAGATAATCTACATATTTAGACATCCTTAATTAATTTTTCAATCCACATGAAATAATTGTTTCTAAAAAACAACATTTTTTAACAATGGACATAAAAAATAACCATTTTTAACATAAATATAACAAAAAAACTAAACGTTTTGATAATTTTTTGCTAGAATTAACATGTCAAAATCACAATTTTTATACAAAAATATTAACTAAAAATGGTTAAATAATAGTTTTTTTTATGAATTTCATGTCAAAAAGATAATAATAACAACTTTTTTTTTTTAAATAATGATTAACTTAAAAATTAATGCAAAAATCACATATTACCAATATTGAACGTATAACAACCCTAATTGAGTGTTTATTCTTCTCATAAAATGTCAAAGTCAAAACATTGCAAAGCTTGAGTTACAAGCATAACTTAAATTTAATCAAGCATGTCACGTAATTCAAACTCTTCGTCCTCTAGAGTTTCATAATTGTCCTCTTCCACAATATTTTCTGTTTCATTTTGCTCATTTTCCTCTTCTAATGGGTCTTTCATGTCTGCAAATCCCCCAATATATGTCTTTCCATGCATTCCATGTAATGGTGGTTGGGGTTCCTTTGCCTTTTTTACCACACGTGATTCACTAAAGTCCCCTTTCTTCAACCCAATTTCTTGCATTGCATCTGGAAGAAATTGAAGAGCATTAATTCTTTGCTGAATGAAATTGCATTGTAATGGATCTTTCTCAATTGCAATGCAATTTCTTCCTTTTTGAAGGCAGCATGCTAGTGTTGTACCTAATTATCAAGCACAAAAAAATAATGAAGTAAATTAGTACAATGACATATTAATTAAAAAAAAGAACATATTGAAATTCAATTCCATGTGGCAAAACGTACCTGAGCCACCCCCCCCGGCCACCCTCGCCCGGGCCGCCCCACCTCCCTCCCCCTTCCTCCCCCAGCCGGGCGGGCCCCCCCCCACCCGGGCCGCCCCCTCCACCCCCCGCCCCCCGCCCGGGCCGCCCCGCCCAACCCCTCTACCGCTCCCCCTCCCCGGCCCCCCCCCCACCCGGGCCGCCCCACCCCCCCCCCCTCCCCCTCCCCCTCCCTCCCCCGCCCGACCACCCCCGCCTGGGCCGCCCCCTCCCCCTCCACCCCCCGCCGGCCCCCCCCCCCCACCTGGGCCGCCCCACTCCCTCCCCCTCCCTCCCCCGCCCGGGCCGCATCCTCCCCACCCCTGCCCCCCCCCCCCCCCCCCCCCCCCCCCCCCACCAGGGCCGCCCCACTCCCTCCCCCTCCCTCCCCCGCCCGGGCCGCATCCTCCCCACCCCTGCCCCCCCCCGCCGCCCGGGCTGCCCCACCCTCCTCCCCCTCCCCCTCCCTCCCCCGACCGGCCACCCCCTCCCCCTCCCCCTCCCCTCCCTCCCGCGCCCGGCCACCACCGCTCGGGCCGCCCCCTCCCCCCACGCCCTGGCCCCCCCCCCGCCCGGGCCGCCCCACCCCCCTCCCCCGCCCGGGCCGCCCCACCACTCCCGCCCCTCCCCCTCCCGCGACCCCTCCCCGGCCCCGCTGCCCACCCCGCCCACCCCTCCCCCTCCCCCGCCCCCTCTCCAGGCCCGCCACCCACCCCGCCCGCACAGGGCCACCCCCGGCCCGCCCCGCCCCGCCCGAGGGGCGGAGCGGGGCGGCCCGGCGGTGGCGCTGCGCAGGCGGCGCCGGCACTGCGCCACCCCCGGTCCGCCCCGCCCCGCCCGAGGGGCAAAGCGTCGATTCCGGGAATCAACGCTCCGCCCCTCGGGCGGGGCGGGGCGGCCCGGCGGGGCGGCTCGGCGGTGGCGCTGCGCAGGCGGCGCCCGCACAACGCCACCCCCAGGCCGCCCCGCCCCGCCGGAGGGGCGAAGCGTCGATTTCGGGAATCAACGCTCTGCCTCTCGGGCAGGGCGGAGCGTCGATTCCAGGAATCAACGCTCCGCCCCTCAGGCGGGGCTGGGCGGCCCGGCGGTGGCGCTGCGTAGGCGGCGACCGCACAGCGCCCCTCGGGCGGGGCGGGGCGGGGCGGCCCGGCGGTGGCGCTACGTGGTGCGCCTCCTGCACAGCGCCACCCCCGGGCCGCCCCGCCCCGCCCCGAGGGGCGGGGCGGCCCGGCGGTGGCGCTGCGCAGGCGGCGCCCGCACAGCGCCACCCACGGGCCACCCCGCCCCACCTGAGGGGCGGAGTGTTGATTCCGGGAATCAACGCTCTGCCCCTCGGGCGGGGCGGGGCGGCCCGGCGGTGGCGCTGCGCAGGCGGCGCCCGCACAGCGCCACCCCCGGGCCGCCCCGCCCCGCCCGAGGCGCGAAGCGTCGATTCCGGGAATCAACGCTCTGCCCCTCGGGCGGGGCGGGGCGGCCCGGCGGTGGCGCTGCGCAGGCGGCGCCCGCACAGCGCCACCCCCGGGCCGCCCCGCCCCGCCCGAGGGGCGGAGCGTCGATTCCGGGAATTAACGCTCCGCCCCTCGGGCGGGGCGGGGCGGCCCGGGGGTGGCGCTGCGCTGCCGGCACGCAGCGCAGCACCACCCCCGGGCCGCCCCGCTCCGCCCCTCGGGGGGGCGGGGCGGCCCGGCGGTGGCGCTGCGCAGGCGGCGCCCGCACAGCGCCACCCCCGGGACGCCCCGCCCCGCCCGAGGGGCGTAGCGTCGATTCTAGGAATCAACGCTCCGCCCCTCGGGCGGGCGGGGCGGCCCGGCAGTGGCGCTGCGCGGGCGGCGCCTACACAGCGCCACCCTCAGGCCGCCCGAGGGGTGGAGCGTTGATTCCCGGAATCAACGCTCCGCCCCGCCCGAGGGGCAGAGCGTTGATTCCCGGAATCGACGCTCCGCCCCTCGGGCGGGGCGGGGCGACCCGGCGGTGGCGCTGCTCAGGCGACGCCCGCACAGCGCCACCGCCGGGCCGCCCCGCCCCGCCCGAGGGGCGGAGCGTCGATTCCGCGAATCAACGCTCCGCCCCTCGGGCGGGGCGGGGCGGCCCGGGGGTGGCGCTGTGCGGGCGCCGCCTGCGCAGCGCCACCGCCGGGTCGGCCCGCCCCGCCCGAGGGGCGGAGCGTTGATTCCCAGAATCGATGCTCTGCCCCGCCCGAGGGGTAGAGCGTTGATTCCCAGAATCAACGCTCCGCCCCTCGGGCTGGGCGGGGCGGCCCGGGGGTGGCGGTGTGCGGGCGCCGCCTGCGCAGCGCCACCGCCGGGCCGCCCCGCCCTGCTCGAGGGGCGGAGCGTTGATTCCCGGAATCGACGCTCCGCCCCGCCCGAGGGGCCGAGCGTTGATTCCGGGAATCAACGCTCCGCCCCTCGAGCGGGGCGGGGCGGCCCGGGGGTGTCGCTGCACAGGCGGCGCACCACGCAGCGCCACCCTCGGGCCGCCCCGCCCCGCCCGAGGGGCGGAGCGTCGATTCCGGAAATCAACGCTCTGCCCCTCCCGAGGGGCAGAGCGTTGATTTCCGGAATCGACGCTCCGCCCCTCGGGCGGGGCAGGGCGGCCCGGCGGTAGTGCTGCGCAGGCGGCCGCTCCGCCCCTCGGGCGGGGCGGGGCGGCCTGGGGGTGGCGCTGTGCGGGCGCCGCCTGCGCAGCGCCACCGCCGGGCCGCCCCGCGTCGCCCCTCGGGCGAGGCGGGGCGGCCTGGTGCGCCGCCTGCGCAGCGCCACCCCACCCCCCCCCCGAGGGGCGGAGTGTCGATTGCGGGAATCAACGCTCCGCCCCTCGGGCGGGGCGAGGCGGCCCAGCGGTGGCGCTGCGCAGGCGGCGCCCGCACAGCGCCACCCCCGGCCGCCCCGCCCCGCCCGAGGGGCAGAGCGTCGATTCCGGGAAACGCTCCGCCCCTCGGGCGGGGCGGGGCGGCCCGGCGGTGGCGCTGCGCAGGCGGCGCCCGCACAGCGCCACCCCCGGGCCGCCCCGCCCCGCCTGAGGGGCGGAGCGTCGATTCCGGGAATCAACGCTCCGCCCCTCGGGCGGGGCGGGGCGGCCCGGGGGTGGCGCTGCGCAGGCGGCGCACCACGCAGCGCCACCCCCGGGCCGTCGCCGCGCAGCGCCACCGCCGGGCCGCCCCGCCCCGCCTGATGGGCGGAGCGTTGATTCCCGGAATCGACGCTCCGCCCCGCGTAGCGCCACCCCCGGGCCGCCCCGCCCCGCTCGAGGGGCGGAGCGTTGTCGACGCTCCGCCCCTCGGGCGGGGCGAGGCGGCCTGGGGGTGGCGCTGCGCAGGCAGCGCCCGTGCAGCGCCACCCCCGGGCCGCCCCGCCCCGCCTGAGGGGCGGAGCGGGGCGGCCCGGGGGTGGCCCTGTGCTGGCGGAGGGGCGGCCCTGTGCGAGTGGCCCGGGGGTGGCCCTGTGCGGGGCGGGGCAGCACGGGGGTGGCCCTATGCGGGCAGAGCGTCGATTCCGGGAATCAACGCTCCGCCCCTCGGGCGGGGCGGGGCGGCCCGGGGGTGGCGCCGCGCAGGCGACGCACCACGCAGCGCCACCCCCGGGCCGCCCCGGCGGGACGCGTCGATTCCGGGAATCAACGCTCTGCCCCTCGGGCGGGGCGTCGATTCCGGGAATCAACGCTCCGTCCCTCGGGCCGCCCTGGCCCGCCTGAGGGGCGGAGCGTCGATTCCGGGAATCAATGCTCCACCCCTCGGGTGGGGCGGGGCGGCCCGGGGGTGGCGCTGTGCGGGCGCCCCCTGCGCAGCGCCACCCCCGGGCCGCCCCGCCTCGCCCGAGGGGCGGAGCGTTGATTCCCGGAATCGACGCTCTGCCCCTCGAGCGAGGCGGGGCGGCCCGGGGGTGGCGCTGCGCCGACGCGCCGCCGGTGTAGCGCCACCCCCGAGCCGCCCCGACCCGCCCGAGGGGCGGAGCGTTGATTCCGGGAATCAACGCTCCGGCCCTCGGGCAGGGCCGGGCGGCCCGGCGGTGGTGCTGCGCGGCGGCGGCCTGGGGGTGGCGCTGCGCGACGGCGCCCCGCGCAGCGCCACCCTCGGGGCGCCGCCGCGCAGCGCCACCCCCGGGCCGCCCCGCCCACCCTCGGGGCGCCGCCGCGCCCCGCCACCCCCGGGCCGCCCCGCCCACCCTCGGGCCGCCCCGCCCCGCCCGAGGGGCGGAGCGTCGACAACGCTCCGCCCCTCGGGCGGGGCGGGGCGGCCTGGGGGTGGCGCTGCGCAGGCGGCGCCCGTGCAGCGCCACCCCCAGGCCGCCCGCCCCGCCCGAGGGGCGGATCGTCGATTCCCGGAATCGACGCTCCACCCCTCGGGCAGGGTGGGCGGCGGGGCTGGGGAGGGGGCGGGGGAGGGGGAGGTGTGGGCGGGGTGGGCAGCGGGGCTGGGGAGGGGGAGCGGCGGGAGTGGGGTGGGGCAGCCCGGGCAGGGGAGGGGGTTGGGGCGGCCTGTGTGGGGGTGGCCGGGCGGGGGAGGGAGGGGGAGGGGGAGGAGGGTGGGGCGGCCCGGGCGGGGGGGGCCGGGGGTGGGGAGGGGGCGGCCCGGGCGGGGGAGGGAGGGGGAGGGGGTGGGGCGGCGTGGGCGGAGGGGGGCTGGCCGGGGGAGGGAGGGGGAGGGGGAGGGGGAGGGGGGTGGGGCGGCCCGGGCGCGGGGGCTGGGAGTGAGAGGTGTAGGGGGGTTTTGCGGGGCGGCCCAGGCAGGGGGCCGGCGAGTGGAGGTGGCGGCCCGGGTGGGGGGGGCCTGCGCGGCCGGAAAGAAAAATGATATTCTACCAGAAACATTAATGTGTTTTTCCTTAAAATTTAACTTTGTTTGAGACATAAAAAATTGGTTTTATTAACATTGTTTAAAAAGTATGAAAATTGACCCTAAAAAAAAACAATTATTATTCCAGTATCAACACTTTCGTTCTGAAGCTATATTTTGCAGGAAAATTTCGTAGAAAATTTCGTAGTCACTGCCATTTTTAAAACAACCGCAAAATTGACACCTAAAAAAAAAAAACTTCGTTCCAGTATACACACTTTTCGTTTTGAGCACTGTTTTTGTGGTTTTTGGGCCAGAGTTCCCATTTTGAGTTTATAGTTTCCGTTTCAAAGTTTACATTGTTATAGGTACTATGGCATACAAATTAGAGCTTCCTGCAGCTTCCCAAGTGCACTCAGTTTTCCATGTTTCGTGCTTAAATAAGGTTATAGGTGACAAGCTTCCAATTCAAACAATATTGCCAAAACTTGATGAGGAAGGAAAAATCATATTGGAACCTGAAGCAGTCAAAGAAACAAGAAATCGATAGTTATGAAATCGATCAATTTCAGGGTATCTCATCAAGTAGGAGAACTTACCTATTGAAGGTTTCACATGGGAGGATGAGAATTTTATACAGAAGCATCGAGAACTACTTAAGTGATGAGGACAACACTTTTTTGAAGGAGAGGGGCATGTTAGGTCCCTATAATACTAGTGATTCCCCCATTACTATTGTCATTGTATCCCTTATTGTTATTGTTGTGTCCCTATTGTCCCCATATTATTACTATTGTGCCCCATAGAATCCCTCTATTGCTATTTTTGTGCCTTTATATTATTATTGTTAGGTTGGTTTGGTTATATTGTGACCTCTTAGACTCCTATGTATAGAAAGGAGGTTTTGTCATTTGAATCATCCAAAAATTGTTTATTTGTGTAATGTAAAGGAGGTTGCCCCCTGGAAGAGGCTTATTTCTAAGGCATTGATCTATCTTTTCTATCTTTTTGTGAGTTGGTTTCATAACACAAATCATATCTCTCATGAAGATGAAGCATTTCACATCTCTTATTTAAGACAAAACGACAACAAAGAGTAGCTTGACATTGTCATGTCATCATGTAATCCATGTCATCAGTGTTATGTCATGTCACGTCATCTTGTGCCACATCATTGGTGGATTATGTAAATTCTATATCGGAAAATGTATTGTAAAGTGGAAGTCCAAGAGTCATCCATGTAATTTGAAAAGTCATGTGGGAGTTGAAAGGTCATAGAGAAGTCAAACAATCATGAGGGTAGTCCAAGAGTCACATGGGAGGTGAATGATCACCCCATTTGTTATATATACACCCTCATTGTACATGCAATGGACTTTTCACCTTGGTTCCTCCTACTAGGCATTAGAGAGGAAGATAGTTGTTTTGGAGGAGCAAGTGACTGCTCTAATGCTCCACTATTGGGGCTAGTGGTGTTTGATGTCTTGATGTATCTTGGAACTTTTACTTAATTCAAAAGCTCGTTGAGTCGGAACACTTTCATGCATATGTCGTGAATATCGTGAATATTGTAAGATTGTTCTTCAAATGTCTGCAATGTATTTTGTTTCTCATTTGTACTAAGGAAATTGAACTATTTCGGTGGCTTTGGTACTTATCTTGTTGAAGGTGTGTTGTATTTGCTTTAACAATCGTTGCTTCCTTGTGAACTATTTCGTTGGTTGATCAATGATTCATTCTTATGTATGTGCTCATTTGCCTTTTCTAAATTAATACTATTATTCGTTTTTATAGGGCCCACTTTTCTCTCCCCTTTCAGTAGAAGGACCTTGATACTTTCCGCAGCTGAGCATTTCAAAAGGCATACTCACTTGCTAATCCAAAGATACCTACGTATTACTCTCTTGTGCTGAACTTTGTAGCCAATAAAAATCTACAACAATACATGGCAGTCGGGCCGATACTCCAGATGGGGCTTCTATTCCAAATGGTGTGAGGTCTAATTGAGACTTCACATCAAAGAGACCCCCTTGGTTGACGGATTTCTAGCACTGTCAACACCCTTAGCACTGTCAACACCCTTTCAATCCCATTGATGTTTCTACGTCCTCATAGTGTCATGCATGCTCTTGTTGCTGAAATTTTTTGCCTTCTATCTACTATGTTAATGTATAAGATATTTGTTTATGTATAAGAACTTTGTTATGCTACGCAAAAATAGATTAGCTGGGTTCAATAGTCATCTAGTCACTTTGGTTTTGATTAATCTTTGTTATAAATGGTATGTTGTATGTATCATGTTTTGGATAAAACAATTGCTCATAGGGACTCGCCTATTTTTCCTTAGTTAGACTCTTTTGTATCTTTTGGAATAACAAATTTAGCTTACAAAAAATAATAAAATTTATTTTATTTTTTATAATATATTTTCTTTGTTTCATGTCTTTCATTTATATATGAAATTTGAATGATATTTTGTGGAAATAGATACACACTTACATCAGATAATAATAATAACAAAACATAATATTTTCTTAACATAAATTAATAATAATAAATAAAAGGAATAAATTGAATCAATTTGATATGTTATATTACAATTTCAATTTAATAAATAAAATTATAAACAATCTTTTAGATCAAAAAAATCATAATATATGCATCACATTAAAACATTAGCAATTCATATTCATAAACATGATATTTCAAAACGTATAAAAATTTAATGAATTTAATTAATAAAATACAATTACAACATGGGTGGGACTACTTGCAAATGGATTCCAAACACCAAAACTCCAAAGGCCAGAGTTAATGATGGGACTTGTTTTTGCGTGTACCCTCCTACACTAGGGGCATATAGGTGAAATACAAATATTTTTATATAGAAATGCAAGATATATAGAAAATGTATATAGTAGCCACAATTTAATAATCATTTTTATTTATAAATTAAAATATTGCTTTATTTTCATAACTATTATATTTTATAAATTCATATCTAAATTTAATTAGTAAGTTTATAAAAATTCAGTATTTACAATTAAAAAAATTAATCAATCTTTTTATATATAATCAATATTGTGCATATGACCTATGTGGTGTAGATAATTGGTTTCATTGGGGTTTAGTCTCCTCAAGTCATAGGTTAAAATTTTATGGGAAGGGGTAAAAAATGAGAACCATATTTTAGGGAATTGAACTATTCCAAGGAATGTCAAAATTCGATTATTCTTCACGCAAATTTGGTGATAGCATCCCACTCCATCCAACATTAAGACCGGATCTACTTAGTTCAAAAAAGAAAAATCATATTATATATATCTAGTTGCAAGCCCATCATCTATTGAAATTGTTATAGCTTGATCACTTCTTTCTTTTCTGTGATTACAAATCTTACATTAAAAACATAAAATTAAAATTTATTTTATAAAATGTGTAAAAAAAATAAAAAAAATAGCAAACATATATATGTAAAAATATTTTTATATAAAAATGTAGAATTTATAGAAATAAAAAATAATATTATTAAAAATTCATTTTAACTCCAGGCTGCACATTTTTCTTTAAATTTTAGTTCAAAAAGAGAGTTGCATCTTAACAAATTTATCTAATATTGACCTGAAATTTGTAAAGGGGTAAATTTTTTGTCACTTAAATTTGAAAAGATGTAAATTTCCAAAATTCCCTGCATTTTTAAAATGCTTAAATATATATTGTTTTGATAAATACAGTAAATGCTAACATCCTCATAAAAGCTTATCTTCATTCTTAATGTTTCAGATGCAGAGTGTGGTTGTGGCCATGAATGACTGAGAAGTAAAGCTTTATTAACCTGTATGAAGGATCGTTATATGACACATATAAATAGGATCCCCACATTTTATTTAATTACTGCCTGCCATGTATACATAGATGCACCTATAAAATCTTTACTCTCAATTAAATTTCATATTTTCTGCTACTTTCTGCCAGGTAGGGCGACTGGAAATGTCCTCCCACCATGCATTCACATGCTTCCTGGAAGATATGAGATCACCCTTTCCGCAAGCGTTGACGAGGTAGTGAGTATGGGGCAGATGTTGGAGGTCGGCCAAGCTGAAGAAATCACCGGCCAAGTACTTGCTCTTTGATAACCTTTCTTCGTAAATATCCAACACTTTTCCCAGCTTCTCTATATTCATCTCCACTGCTGCTTCGTCTGTGCTGCCTCCCCTCATTGGGACGACCAGGATTTGAGAAACGATGGTCGAAACAGGGGGATTGAACGACTGCCCTTCCACCTCACACCATTGATAAACTAGGGCTTCTTCAGACAGGGTACTTCCCAAGAGATCTGTGCCCTGCCCCTTGAACTTTTGGGCCAAATACCTGAGAATGGCTCTTGACTCTGTTACTCATGACCAGTGAAACACATCTTTTGTTAAGATCCCCATATCAGGGATGGATATAAACGACCAAAATAAAATAAGGGCTTCAATTAAACTGAGCTCAGATGAAGTGGGTTGCTGGGCAATTACCAAATAAGGTGAGATCCCCATCTTGGATTGTGGGTACTACCCCAAATGGCTGCATCATAACACAATCAGAAATAAAAAAGTATATTATGAACAGAGTATTTGATATGTCAGAGAGATTGCAGAAAACTGAAGAGGGTTTTTCTTACATTGAGAGCCAGATATTGGGGTTTCTTGTGAGCACCAGTAAGGAGATCGACCAGGACGAAGTCGTACTCAACTTGTTTCTCACTCAAACAGCACAGCACCATACCTGCGGCCGTGGAGATGTGGTGACCGTGTACCTTGATCACCGCCATTACTGATCTGTATCTCTTGCAGACAGAACTTGGTTCCTGCGAAACTATTCAATAGGAAATGAATGGTGAAGAAGAGTGGAGGCCTGACTCATTTTATAGAGAATGCAAGGAGACCCGCCCTTCAGTGTATTAGATGCAGGTAGCATCTGAAAATTAATATTTAGGAGGCGGTATGGCCGACGGAACAAATCGAGACTGTTAGGTTAAATATTTATTTAATTAGATAAAAAATGATATATTAGGGGGTAGGTAGCTGGTGTGCGGTTAGGTGGAAGCAACAGACAGCAAAGATGTTTTCTGCAACTTTCTGCCAGGTAGGGCGACTGGAGATGTCCTCCCACCATGCATTCACATGCTTCCTGGTAGATATGAGATCACCCTTTCCGCAAGCGTTGACGAGGTAGTGAGTATGGGGCAGATGTTGGAGGCCGGCCAAGCTGAAGAAATCACCTGCCAAGTACTTGCTCTTTGAACCTTTCTTCGTAAATATCCAACACTTTTCCCAGCTTCTCTATATTCATCTCCACTGCTGCTTCGTCTGTGCTGCCTCCCCTCATTGGGACGACCAGGATTTGAGAAACGATGGTCGAAACAGGGGGATTGAACGACTGCCCTTCCACCTCACACCATTGATAAACTAGGGCTTCTTCAGACAGGGTACTTCCCAAGAGATCTGTGCCCTGCCCCTTGAACTTTTGGACCAAATACCTGAGAATGGCTCTTGACTCTGTTACTCATGACCAATGAAACACATCTTTTGTTAAGATCCCCATATCAGGGATGGATATAAACTACCAAAATAAAATAAGGGCTTCAATTAAACTGAGCTCAGATGAAGTGGGTTGCTGGGCAATTACCAAATAAGGTGAGATTCCCATCTTGGATTGTGGGTACTACCCCAAATGGCTGCATCATAACACAATCAGAAACAAAAAGTATATTATGAACGGAGTATTTGATATGTCAGAGAGATTGCAGAAAACTGAAGAGGGTTTTTCTTACATTGAGAGCCAGATATTGGGGTTTCTTGTAAGCACCAGTAGGGAGATCGACCAGGACGAAGTCGTACTCTAACTTGTTTCTCATTCAAACAGCACAGCACCATATTGGTGGCCGTGGAGGCGTGAAAACCATGCACTTTGATCGCCGCCATTGAATCTCTCTCGGTTTCTCCCTCTCAGAGACTGCAAAACAGGTCAACACGGATTGATCGGCGAGTCACGGAGGAACCTGGAAAACTGACCCATTAAAAAATGCTGAGAGCAAACCCTCTTCAATTAGAATTGCAGTGTGTACGCCTCATTTGTGACCACGAGAGCAAACCCTCTTCAATTAGAATTGCAGTGTGTACGCGACAATTGTGACCACGAATTTGGCTTGAGGTGGCCCATTGGAAAAATTGTGTCGGGGAAAAGGCGTTGAGATTCCATGCTTTTTCGGGACAGACGCGAAAGGTGGTGTCTACAGAGCGTCAATTTCGCCTTGATCGCCTAATTGGCGAGATGGGTCATTTTCCATTTTTTCCAAAGTTTAGGAAGTGTCAATAGAGGCCCCTGAATTACTCTATAGTTAAAGGTAATTAGAATTAGAATTAGGTAAAAAAAATTATATTTTTTGCAACAGCATCGTTTGAATTATATTTTTGATAATGAAAATGGATTCAGCATTATCAAAAACTTCTGGATATTTAAAATCTGACAACTTTATTCTGGATTTACCTGCCAGATTTTATCAAAATCTTACCAGAATTTCCATGATTTTCAGAGCAAAAAGACAATCTAGTTAGACTACAGTAGAAATATTTGAATCTTGTTTTGGATGGCGAAAATAGATTTAGCACATCAAAAATCTATAAAACACCTAAAATCTTATAACTATAACTCAAATTTCCAATTTTTTCCGAGACTGCAACTATAAATCGGATTTTTCGAGACTGCATTTTCGATGTTCCCGGTAGTCCGGCAAATCTGTGATTACTTTTCATAAAATATCTGTGAATGCTTAATCTTTTTCAAATTAGAAAAAAAAAAAAAAATACCGGAATTTGTGATTATTTGTCTTCAAATTTCTGTGAATTTTCTAATTACAAAATTTTTAGTTTTATAAAACGCATAAAACAGCCTGATTAGATTGTCTGGAAAAAGCATCAACGCATCATCTTTATCCTAATATAACCATTAAAAACATTTATAATCTGAAATGGTTTATTATTTAGGTTGTAATTTTGATTTTAGCAGATTTTGAAATAGAATAGTTTATTAGTTCACAAATTTTAAAATTTTGCAGAAATTTTTGGAGCTCTGGGAAGCAGTGTCAAATTTCAAGATTTTGAGCGTCAAAGAGATTTTTGATAATGTTGAAAAAAATTCAAACATTCTTATAATCAGTTTTTTTATAAGAAATTCACTAGATTCTAAAGAAAAATAATTTTCCAAACTAATTTGTAACATTTTTGTTTTTTAAATATTAAAATTGAGTTTATTGTATTGGTAAAATTTGTGAAAAAAGACACTGTAAAAGTACAACACAAAATTACAATTTTAGTTCTAATTAGAGTTCAAATTTGTTTTGGCTTAAGCATAAAGAGATCTTGACTTGTATAATTTTTTTCAAAAAGAGTTAGAATTTAGAAAACAAAGCACTTCATTAACTAAAATCTAGAGAAAGTTGGACACAAATTGTATTGGTTATCTTTTTGCTTCTCCTCTTGCACAGGATCAGGTCTGGAGGAGCACAACATCATTCAGGTTCTGTAATCCTTCCAATTCATTATTGAGAACAACTTCCAATTCATTTTATAATTTCTAAGTTGAGTGATTTTATTGGAGAATCATGTTTGGTAAAAGTTTTACTTAAAACATCTTCAAATCCCCAATTTGTTAACTTTGATTTGCAACTTTCAACCCTGGATAAAAATATCTTCAAGTCTCCAAAGGATTGAGAGGCAGAAGATTGGCTGAAAAAGAAGATCTGTGCTGCCTTTGTAAGAAAAACTATGTGACACAAAGGCTATAATAATAAAAAAAAAAAATCCTTGCAACAAGAAAATGAGGAAAATCAACCATAAGTAGCTCACAAGACTGACCAATTGGGCATCCACCCTAAACAGTGATGGGGAAGCACATGGGAGGTCATAGTGCAAAACGAGGAGAGGTTTGGAAACAATACATAAATGGCATGTTTAGTCTATTTTTTAACATTTGTGTTGTATGGGATTTGAAATGTAATGTAAAATAAGTTAATCATAATACAGGTGAGGTTATTTATAAATCCATTTTAAATATTAATATTTAAAAACTGAAATTGATAATGGAACTTGTTTTCATGTTAAAATATCTTATTAATTTATTTATAAGTTCAAAATTATTGTTTATTAAAGTAAATTTGAATAGATTTAAGAGAAAGTGCGGAAAGGAATTGTCTATAATGCGACTTTTTGGAGGGCGGAAGAAATTGAGGTTAAATCTTGATTTGTTGCAGTTAAAATGGGTTTTTAACTGCATGTTTGGATTCAGCACCCTGAAAAACCCCTGGGACGCTTTCATTGTGCAGAAACTAGCTATCAAACTTGCGATTCCAATAAATTCCTGCCGGATTTCGACCAGAAAAACCCAGCGAAAAAACTTTCAAAAAATCGCATTATAGACCACTGTGTTTGGGAAGTCTCTCGAATGTGAAATTTGATTTCTTGTTCAGTAGCCAACTAGTGTGAATATCAAATAGGCGTATTTGTCATCATGTTCCTTAAAACCTACATGACGTGTGTTTACTGTTTTTAGTATTTATTTATTTATTAATTGCATCTAGAATCTTATTAAAAGTGTAATTTTAATTTGTTTATTTTATAAGTATGCTATGTTTCATGTGTTTGGAATGTGGGAATGTAATAAGTTTGAATAGATATTTCAAATCACTAAAAGTTTTATAATCAAATTAGGTAGAATGTTTTATAATCAAATTAACATTATAATCAATATTTTATAGTCAAATTAAGTATAACATTATTATATATTTATAGTTATAAAAAATATTATGAATTGTAATATATATGTTTCATGTGTTTGGAATGTGGGAATGTAATAAGTTTGGATAGATATTTCAAACCACTAAAAGTTTTATAATCAAATTAGGTAGAACGTTATTGAATATTTTATAGTCCAATCAGGTAGAACATTATTATATATTTATAATTATAAAAATATTATGAATTGTAATATATAGGTATGGTATGTTGATATAAATCATATTTTAATTTAGAATATTATTATATATTTATAATTTAAAAAAATTTATGGATGGTAAAAGAG
Source organism: Pinus tabuliformis (assembly GCA_031772625.1). Lineage (NCBI taxonomy): Eukaryota > Viridiplantae > Streptophyta > Pinopsida > Pinales > Pinaceae > Pinus > Pinus tabuliformis. The sequence goes on from CM062820.1 coordinate 537,125,088, forward strand.
AGGATGGTATCTTATATAAATCATATTTTAATTTAGAATATTATTATATAGTTATAATTATAAAAAATATTATAGATTGTAATTTTTTATTTGTTTATTTTATTAGTAGTATGCTATGTTGCATGTGAGGATCCAATTTAGGGTTTTTTAACTAAAATTAAATTTATTTAATTTTAAATACAATAAGAAGGGAAATAGCATAAGTAATTAACAAATGGAAGAATATATGTTCCAGTAGCTTGGTTGGGTTGCTCCTCGTGGCTACCCAACTGAATTTACCTCCCATCCAACTAGGGATGAATTTCTAGTCCAAGGAATCTCTACATGTTCTCTAGCCCTTCAAGTCCAAGTCCATCCAGTTGTAGTGTGTCCTAGTTAAAACTAACGCTCTCCAATAGGTCCAAGTTTGAGTTCTTTCATTTCTCTCTCCTTTTTCTTTCTCCACATTTCTCTTCCAAAATAAACTCCTCCAATGCCAAAACAAAGACCAAAGATCTCCCCCTCTCCTCTCATCATCGTCCCCTATTATGTCTATTTGTCCCATTCAACTTAACCACCTATCATTAATGTCATGACTACCCCCTCATCATTTTATTTTAATATCCTTGACTTTTCTTATCATATCTTATTCAAAGATTTGAGAAGACACTTTAGGGATAAAATATGGATATTTAATTTAGAAATAAATTGGAGAAAACCATATCTTCTCCAAAAGTAGATTTGAAAAGACACGTTGGGAATAGAATATGAATCTTTAATTTAGAAATAAATTGGAGAAAACCATTTCTTATCAAATATAGATTTGAAAAAACACCTTGGAATATAAATATTTAATTTAGAAATAAATTGGAGGAGACCATATCTTATCCAAAAGTAAATTTGAGAAGATACTTTGGAATATGCATATTTCATTTAGAAATAAATTGGAGGAGACAATATCCAATCCAAAAGTAAATTTGAGAAAATTCCTTAGGAATTGAATAATAACAATAATAAAAGTCATGCCCACGGGGGTTTGGATTGACGGTGAATGGGTGCGCTGTTAAGGCACTCCTTGCGATAGGTCACCGGTTCAAATCTCCCGTGGGTACATAGGTTAGTCTTAATATAGAAAAAAAAAAACAATAATAAAAGTCATATCAGTAAAATAAAATTACAGTTTCACAAGTGTAGTTATATACCAATATTACTTAATAATTATAAGTCAATATTTTTAGGTTAATTAAACACTAATCAAAATTAGCATGATAGGATCAAGTAAGGCATTACATACACCCCTCCTTAAGAAAACTTCGTCCCAAAGATAGAGTGAAAATGACATAAGGAGTTCGAACGAAGTTTGATAATAAGGCATAACAAAATAGAGAGAGATATAGTAGTCAAATTGAGTAAGTTAAGCAACGATAACACTTCCCATCAAGAGTCTCCAACTAACATATATCCTCCCATCCTTCCTAACCTATTTCTGCTCCCACCCTATCCATCATCTATTGTAATATATTATGACATCAGTTATACCAATCTAACCACTGATAAAATCAATATTGAGCATCAATATTAAATAGCGTTCATAAATAAATAACATGAGACTACAAATAGAGCCTTAGCATAGGTAGCTATCTAAGTCAAAATGGGCATCACAGATGCTCAAAAAGTGACGAGTAGTCATGTCGTATAGTCTCTACATCCTCTCGGGTAGCCAATCTTGGGCTATACTTATCCCATTGGACCTTAACATGGTCCGCCATGCAACGTATGAGTTGTCGAACCCTGTGGTCCAATATGTGTAATGGTTTGACCATTATGGTTCCCACATATGAGACCTGCAATCCCATCCAATTCATTTTGTGAGATTCATCAGAAACATAATGTCGTAAAACATATACATGAAAAACATCATGAGTTTTATGCAAATGGGGTGCCAGTAAGTGATGATAGGCAAGTGGTACAATCTTCTCCTTGATCCTAAAAGGTCCTATAAACCGAGGTGACAACTTCATTCCTTTCCCAAGATGAATGGTGCTTTTGTTGGGTCGAATACAAATAAAAACTTGGTCTCCTACTTCATAACTTTGATTAGTCCTATGTGAATCAACATGACTCATTTGTCTATCTTGTTCTTCCTTTAACCTTTTTTGAATTTGTCTTACTTGTTCTTCCATTTCTTGAACTAATTCCAGCCCAACTATTACTTGGTCCCCCAACTTTTCCCAACTCAATGGCGTCCTGTATAGCCTACCATATAGAGCTTAATAAGGAGGCATCCCGATTGAACTGTGGTAATTGTTATTATAGGCAAACTCTATCAGTGGTAAGTATTTTTCCCACTGAGTCTGATTTTCCATGACGTACATTCTAAGCATGTCTTCCATAACTTGATTTACTCTTTCAGTCTTCCTGTCTATTTTTGGATGATATGCAGTGCTCAAATTCAACTGAGTCCCTAATGTTGACTGCAAAATTGTCCAAAAACTAGATGTAAAGCGGGAATCTCTATCAGAAATGATCTTTGTGGGTAAACCATGTAGTCAAATGACTTCACTTATAAAAACTTGTGCCACATCAATAACATCACAAGTGTCTCTCAATGGGATGAAATGGGAACTTTTGGTCACAACAAATATAGAATTGTGCCTCTGTGAAGTAAGTGGAAAACCCATAACAAAATCAATATAAATGATCTCCCATTTAGACATAGGGATGTCTTGTGCTTGTAGGAGTCCTGCTGGATGGCAATGATCAATCTTCACTTGTTGACATTCAATACATTTGGCAACAAACTAGACTATGGCATACTTCATGCCTACCCAAAAGAAGAGTTTCTTCATGTCCACATACATCTTCTTTACTCTAGGATATGCACAATAGTGTAGAAATTCTGCAAATTCTCTACAAATCTCTCTCTGAGACCATATAGAAAATGTGACTATGGATTAAATCGATAATGCAATATACAAAGCTAAATACTATAACCTACTTCTACTATTAATTTGCTTTGTTGAAGCTTAAATATTGAGCGAGATCGAGCTAAACACACATAACTAGAAGAAGAAGACATGAAAATACTCAAGGGAAAGCCTCAGCTAAAACCTCACTATCTGTATTATCATACAAGGTGGAAATACATTAGAATTATACAAAGCCTGAGCTCTCACAGCTAACCAGCTCTCAGTACAATCCTCACAGATGCTCACAGGCAATCAAAGCTTCTCCCAAGCCTTCCTCTCTGCCCTCCAAGCTCCTATTTACTTGCACTGTTCTGAGTGGATGATTCTCACCTCAGCAAGTGGAACACTACTCTTACACACTGTAAAACTGTGCAATCCTCAAGGAACCTTCCCTTGACTGCATGCATGAGTTTCCTTTATAAGAAAAAGTATGCAACTGATAGTACAATGTCCTTGACTTTAATCTCAACTAGGTCTTTCTCAGAATAGACATGCATGAGTTTCTGATGAGGGAATCTTCAGTTATCTGAAGTACACTGGTTGAGTGCATGCATGCGTCAACTGACTGATAACTCACAATTAGTTCCTTAATCAGTTTGGAACTAATTTAATTGGACTTAAATCAGTAAACTGAGCTAACTAATTACAAATCAAATATAACTCAATGTTATCTCCTTAATTAAGGGATAATCTCCTTAATTTAATGGATAACTATTGCATGACTTCAGAAAGACTTCTAACTTGAATTTCTCCAACTAATTAATCCATAATGAATTAATTAATTATTTCCAAGTAGCTGGTGAGACTAAATTCGATTTTAATTCACAATTTTAATTCAAGGACAAAATAAAATTGGAATATTCTGGATTCTATTTTTATCATTTCTTGTTGTTATTTTCAACACTCCCTCTCAACAAGAAAGGAATTCAACTTGATCCTGATCATGAACCTTTGGAATGTTATGGATGCAACACTTCTCTCTAGTGTTGTTGCTCCAGTAACTCCAAAAACAAAAAAATCCTCCAACCTTTATCAATATGATGCATTTGTCATCAAAGTCTCTGGCTGCTATTGCTTCTGTCAACTAAAAACTTTGTGCTTCTACTGACTCTACCTTTCTGCAATGTTATCAATCCTTCTCTGCGCTCTTCAGTATCTCACTACTCTAGCCTCTGTCACTTTGATCTCTAACTACATTAATCCCACTGATTCCTCCTGCTACTATGTACTTTGGGCTCCCGTAGCAAGGTATGATCCATGAGATAAAACCTCTCAATGGACCCTACCCAATTTCAGCCTTCTTGGGAATATCACTTCACATCGCCCCACCTCACACCTAGAGGTATGGCTGCATGTGTTCCCTTTGTCCACTTCTCTAATTGTGGCTCCTCCACAATTGTCTGAGACTTCTTCCGGGGCTGCATGTTGAGAGGTAATTTACTCTCCCTCTCAACCACCAAGTCTCTAACATTTTCCTTGCTCCTCAAGGCTTTGCATGCATCTTGAACCTCAAGTGAATACAAGTTCTTAACTCGTGAACCAATTTGTTTCACCTGTCTCATGGTGATGTGTCTAGGAACGCCTTTCCTTTACTGAAGACAACATTATAGCCTTTGTCCTCCAACATCATGACTGATACCAAGTTCTTCTTCAGTTTAGGCACATACTTCACATCTATCAAGGTGATAGGAGATCCACGCTCCCTCTGAAAAGCAACTGTGCCCACTCCTAAAACACTATACCTTTCATCGCCACCCATCTCTATGCGCATCTTGAGGTCTTTCTCCTCCAAGGAATTGAATAAACTTTTATCGCCAGTCATGTGGAATGAGGCTCCACTGTCAAGATATCAGACACAACCCATCATCAATGACACCATGCATGCGATGAGGTTAAATTCCATTTCAAACTGAGAGGATAATTCCTCACCTTTCGATCCTTCTGAGGATCCCTTCTTGGACTTCTTCGATGGGAAATTAGTTGCATAATGTCCCATCTCGTGACAATTAAAGCATCCACTTTAGACATGTCACCCTTCTTCCCTCCATGAGAAGAATTCGATTTGGAATGGGAAGCCTTCCCCTTTCCTTTCCTTTCCTTACTCACTAAGGCCATATTTTCTTCATCATCATCCTTGGATGAAGAACCATCTCGAGTTCTCCTCATGATCTCCTCCTGCATCAGATCCGACTACAGTTGTTCCTAATCTGATAGTTTATCCCTTCCATTCATAGAGTCCTGATAGCTATTCTAGCTCTTTGAAGGCCAAGGAGAGTGGGGCTCACCATATCTTCATCGGCAGTAGTTATTCCCACACTGTTAAGCTCATCTCTACAGGTGGTGAGCTTGTTTAGATATGTGGAAATAGTATCGTCATTCTCCATCTTGATTCTTCGAATCTTATCCTTGAGTGCCAATTTCCTCTGGTCACTATTGTTCTGGTAGAGGTCCTTTAATGTCTTCCACATTGAAAATGGAGTGTCCTTCCCATGGAGACTCAAGACAATATGGTCTCGAACTCCCTCAAGGATGATTTGTCTCACCTTTGCCACACACTTCTTCCACTCAGCCAACTATTGTGCATTAGTTGAATTTTGCTTTGGGATTTCTTGATCAATGAAATCCTTCAAGCCATTGTCTTCTAATACAACCTCCATGCGATCTTTCCATGCTATGTAATTTGAGTTGCCTTCCAAGGCATACTTGAGTCTCAAGCCATAGAACGCCATTAGCTAACCTTAAAGTATGATAAGAATTCGATTTGCACCTGCAACCTCGAACTTCAAACTTCGAATTCTCTTCTTCGTATACTATTCACAGCTCCAATAAACTTGGCTCCGATACCATGTAGAAATTATGTAAATTCTCTACAAATCTTGCTCTGAGACCATATAGAAAATCTGACTGTAGATTCACCCGATAATGAAATATACCAACGCAAAATACTATAACCTACTTCTACTATCAATTTTCTTGGCAGAAGCTTAAAGATTGAGAAAGGTTGAGTTGAACACATATAACTAGAAGAAGAAGAATCAATGCACAATACACATGAAAATACTCAGGGGAAAGCCTCAACTAAAAACCCCACTATTTATATTACCATACATGGTTGAAATACATCAAAATTATATAAATCCTTATCTCTCACAGCTAGCCAGCTCTCACTTCAACCTACTAGCTTCAACACTGCAATTCGTCCTGTATCTTTGACCCTGCAATTTAAGCCTTGCTGCTATTACAGAAACCCTAATCTAGCTTCCTTTCGAGACCTTCCTAGAGCAAGACAATTCCTCCCAAGGTCAACGAGGTCAAGATAGTGTATTCTTCCCTCCAACTACAAGATACTGCACTTCGTCCTACTGCAATTAAAACCTGCAACTTTTGCCTTTTCCTACAGCACCAGAAACCCTAGAACTTCATATGTGTGAGAGAGATTGAGCCCAAAAACAAGATTTTTCGTTCTCCTTGATTCTCCTAGACCTTCGCTCTTCTTTTTCCATCTTCCTAGCTAAAGATCAAATTATTTCTTGAGAGATAAAACTTCTTGATTGAGTGAGTGCTAAATGAGGTCATATTGCTCCTTTATATAGACTTTCTAGGGTGTCGAATTCCCTCCTTTAGGTCGACTTATAATTGCCAGGGCTGACTTGTACTTTTGGGGTTTCCATGACTTTCTAGATTAAAAAATAATTCCTATTACAATTACATATTGCTCAGAAGGGTCTTATAAACATGATGTTCACTCCTTTGACTCATGGCAACAAATCCTAAGACCTAACAAACCCTAGAAGCATGAAGAAAATGCTTTTACCTAGAAGACCATCAATAAAGAGCATGAAACCCATGCTTTAATAATAATAACTTTTCTTTTTTGTTTATTACATAAGATACATTTTGAAATGAGTACAACTACAATTATGAATATCAAAACTAGTTACATTTTCAACATTTTCTACATTGCACCTTTTTCCATCCTTCAGGCTCTAGACCAATCAGAACAAAAGCAAGTTCTTGCCCCTGATATGGGTGAGGAGATTCTTTGTATGGATTTGAGGACTCTAAAATTTTTGCTCGTTTAGTGCCTCCTTGGCCTTCTGAAGGCAACTTCATAATTTTATGTTGGCCGAAGGATTGACTGAACTGTCTTGAACTGTAGGCTCCTTAACCTCCATTTTGTCTTAAGATTGTTCAAACTATGTTTGTTGGTTTCCCTCCTCCTCATCTTTCGAATGTGGAGATTCATTAAATTTCCATCCTTTTGGTCTATTTGGCTGCTTCTTTTTCTTTTTCGGGATCTTCTTTATTAGAGGGCATGTATTCTAAAGATGACTTGTTTGAAAGCACACATGACATTTGAAGGTCGTCTTCTCATAATCTAGAATTTGTGTGTCCACTGAAAGTTATTATGTTTTAGGGTGATGTGGTCAAGTAATCCTTTTTTGAGGTCTATCTCCACACAAATTCTAGAAAAGGTGAATATTCATTTTTTCTATTCTCTCCATATCCATTTTTTTGAGTTTTCCAAGATTGTTCCTAAGATCTTCAAGAAATTGGTGGTTCAGAAGGGAAGGCGTAGGTTGGAAGCCATACCCATACTAGCATTGAAGTGGCCACCATGAATGTTGCATCAAAACCAAGAAACCATGGAATAATTGATAGTCCAACGTTACCTCATAACCATGGCCCTTCACTTAGCACAAAATCTAGTTCTTTTGTGTGTCGCATTGGACAATGAAAAATCCTTTAGAGCAGTAGTAAATATCACAATTAGATGTCCAGGAAGTGAACACTTATTGATGTAATGATTCAGGTTTTCGCTAGAAGATGTTGAATCTGCATATGATGAATTTAGACTCTAGTGTAGAGAATAAATAGGATACCTATGGGTTTTTGACCTCCATGGATGGAGCTTGTTCCATTTGGTCCATAATATATGGACTTGTAGGAAAGTTTTGACTTTGTTTTGAAGGGACAAAGCTTTCCCTTTGACTACACAAGTCTTCCCTTGGTCAACATCCTTGAAAGATATAGAGAGTGGCCATTTGAAGCCCTAACACCATTTGCTCCCCCACACAGTATAACGTCTAAGATTAATAATGAGTTTTTAATAATACTGTGGCCTTTGAAATGTGGGGGATCTGGTAGAACCTTCCTTGCAAATTGTAGACACTGGAGATTTATAGGTCTTCCCTATTTTCCTTGAATCAACAACTTAAGAGATGAAACAATGAAAGTTTCCCCAAACCAAAAAGCTTGTCTTTCCACTAATGTTTTTAATGAATATTTGAAAAAATATTTTTGAATCGCTCTCTGGAAATGGATGATGTGCCTTAGATCGAGGCCTCGACAGAGTAATCACATGACAACCATCCTCTAGTGGATCTACATGTCCCAGAGTAGGCCCCCTTCTTTGCAGCGATCGATATAGAGTTAGTAGATGGAGTATAAAAAGAGAGAGCATGGGCCGTAGGGAATACCACTAAGGATAGTGCCCTTTGATTTGGTCTAAAATAAAACAGAATGAAATAAACCAATGAGCTAGACCTCATCCCAGACAGAGCTGCCATAATGCAGTCCACATGCTAAGTAAAGCCTATTGTACATTCGCCTTCTCATAGAGAAAGGTCACTGGGAATGACCAGAGCTTTGTTTGCGGAGATGGAGGATAAGAAGTTGCAGAATGAAAATACCCTCATGGAGCAAGTTTACTCGATCCAATATAGACTTGTCACTTTTAAGTTTTGAATCCACACTCTGTTCCCGCCACTCCAGCGAAAGAGCCAACCCTCCTCATACATTCCACTATTCCCCCATTTGGCGCTTCCATCGAGAAAGTGGTACAATCCCTTTCTAATGTTTGGCCCATCTCCAGCAGCAAGAACCAAACCAAAGCGAGCGGAGGCCACCCAGCCACTAAGGCCGAACAAGAAAGCTCTAAAAGTAGATGCACGGATCCATTCTCCAACAATTCCAGGGATTCAATATTCGAACTTAAACAAGCAATATTACAATATTAAAAAAAACATTATTTCTGAAAATAAAATAAGGGAAAAAACATTCATTTCAATATTACTAAATTGAGGGAGAAAAACAATAACACAGTTATTTTATGGACATGTTCTGGCCACTTTTGACTGTCCCGGAAATTCTTCAGTTTGAGTAGACGACCCCTATCTTTGTGCCATAGTTTAACCACACTGTTTTTTTGCCCCAAAAATCATGGAAATTCTCACTTTTGATAAAATCTGGCAGGAATTTTTGTAAATCTAGATTACAAGTGTGAAACTTTAAAATTTTAAGTGTCCTAAAAATTTTTGACAGTGCTAAATCAATTTCCACCATCAAAACATATTCAATCCAACAAAATTTCTTGAATTTTTTTCCATGGGATTTTTGACCATCCCGTTAGTTCCTCGGCCTCGGTAGACCATAACTACCAAATTCGCACGAACCAAGGCCAAAAATACAAAAATTCGGGAGTCTGATTCGTACACCAAATACTTCGATCAAATTCGATTCGACTGATGGTTTAATAGATTAATATAACAGTTCGTTTTTTCAACCGTAATGGAGTAGTTCATTGTTTTCGTAGACAAACTTGCATGGAATAGCAAGTGAGGATTGCATGCAGGTAGAAGTAAAAGAATGGGTATATAATATTAATTTGGAATATATATTTCTTTTAATTTCTTTCCTGCTTTGAATCCATGCAAAGTTCACAAAGCAGTAGGAAAGAATTGGAATATCAATATTCAAAATTGAATTAGAAAGAATGGATTCTATTGTTGAATTGAGGCCTCCGTGATTCACATTTAAAAGAAAAAGTTTTTTTTTGGGGTAAATGACATGATAATGTCGGCGAGTTTGGAACCAATAAGTGTGGTTCATCGTCAAGACAAGTTGAAAAATTAGATCATGACTAGGGAGAGCAGATCTTCCAACGGCTAGGTTTGACTGAAAATCGGCTACATTAGACTCGAGACTCGACAGGACAAACTGCTATAATTGACCTGAATCAAATCATGGCTACATATTAAATAGGGAGAGCGGATCTTCCAACCTCTGGGTTTGACTGAAAAACAACTATATTAGACTGGATAGGACAAATGGCTACGACTATAATTGACCTGAATCAAATCATGGCTACATATTAAATAGGGAGACCAGATCTTCCAACGGCTGGGTTTGACTACATATTAAATAGGGAGACCAGATCTTCCAACGGCTGGGTTTGACTGGAAAACAACTAGATTCGACTATTCAAATTTTTTAATTATAATAATATTCATTATGTCTATAATTGACCTGAATCAAATCATGGCTACATATTAAATAGGGAGAGCAGATCTTCCAACCTCTGGGTTTGACTGAAAAACAGCTATATTAGACTGGATAGGACAAACGGCTACGACTATAATTGACCTGAATCAAATCATGGCTACATATTAAATAGGGAGACCAGATCTTCCAACGGCTGGGTTTGACTGGAAAACAGCTAGATTCGACTATTCAAATTTTTTAATTATAATAATATTCATTATGTTCTATTTTAAGTAAAAAGTTAACCAAATTTGAGTAAAAAATAATAGATCTAGGGAATATGATAATGAGTAAATTGTTAATGCGTATTATTAGTTTTTGAATAATATTAGTATTATATTATTATAAAGTATTATTCTATAATAATGACTTGAGTAACTGTTTAATATAAATTAATTAGTAAACCACTAATAGATCTAGGAAAATTAGTGAATATAAGGATATAATATTATCATATTAATTATTATTAGTTATAGTATTATTCCTATGAAAAAATAAAATAGAATTATTCCTATACCAAATTAAATTAGAAAAAATACATTTAATATGAAGATAAGAAAGAAAATGAATAAAATACATTACTATTCTGTTACAGTGACAATTATACGTGTATATAAATATATATATATAAATAATAAAATTATATATATATATATATATAAAATAAAAAAATTATATTTAATTTTTTAAAATATATATTATCGATTTTTTTTTGAATTGAAAAATTTTCATCCAATAATTTTATGATCTAGTACTGAATGCAGTTGCCTATAACCCGACTTTTTGAAAGCCTTTCCGGCGGGTTTTTCCGGTAGAAATCCGGCAAATTTTTTTTGGAATCACAAGTTTGATAGCTAGTTTCTGCACAATGAAAGCATCCCAAAGATTTTTCAAGGTGCTGAATCCAAATATGCAGTTAAAAAACCATTTTAACTGCAACAAATCAAGATTTAACCTCAATTTCTTCAACCAGATTCCGTATAAAAAAAACACTAGCACCAAAGGAAAATAAATGCATATGTATTTGGCCGTTATAAAAAAACATATAAAACAATAATACAGTTCCTTTATCGCCATTACCTTCATGCATGATTTAACATAGGAGCACCAGACGAAAATAAATGCATATGTATTTGACCGAGAAATAAGCTGTAGCACCCAGATCTTTGCTGTCTGCTGCTTCCACCTAACCGCATACCATACTCTTATCACGAGCTACCTACCCCCTAATATATCATTTTTTATCTAATTAAATAAATATTTAACCTAACAGTCTCCCTTTGTTCCGTCGGCCATACCGCCTCCTAAATATTAATTTTCAGATGCTACCTGCATCTAATAACACTGAAGGGCGGGTCTTCCTGCATTCTCTATAAAATGAGTCAGGCCTCCACTCTTCTTCACCATTCATTCCCTACTGAATAGTTTCGCAGGAACCAAGTTCTGTCTGCAAGAGATACAGATCAGTAATGGCGTTGATCAAGGTACACGGTCACCACTTCTCCACGGCCACATGTATGGTGCTGTGCTGTTTGAATGAGAAACAAGTTGAATACGACTTCGTCCTGGTCGATCTCCCTACTGGTGCTCACAAGAAACCCCAATATCTGGCTCTCAATGTAAGAAAAACCCTCTTCAGTTTTCTGCAATCTCTCTGACATATCAAATACTCTGTTCAATATATACTTTTTGTTTCTGATTGTGTTATGATGCAGCCATTTGGGGTAGTACCCACAGTCCAAGATGAGGATCTCACCTTATTCGGTAATTCACTACCCACCCACATCATAAGTTTGCGCTTATGTTATTTTTATATTTCATCTCCATAGCCAGATCTCACAGAAAGTGTTTTTTTTTTTTGTTTCCTCCTACAAACAGAGTCCAGGGCCATCGTCAAGTATTTGGCCAAAAAGTTCAAGGGGCAGGGCACCGAACTCCTGGGCAACACGCTGGCAGAGCAAGCCCTGGTTGAACAATGGTGTCAGGTGGAAGGGCAGTCGTTCTATCCCCCTGCTTCGACCATTTTGTTTCAGACCGTCCTGTTCCCACTGAGGGGAGGCACCACAGACGAAGCAGTTGTGGAAATCAATATTGGGAAGCTGAACCGAGTGTTGGATATTTATGAGGAGAGGCTGTCAAAGAGCAAATACTTGGCAGGCGATTTCTTCAGCTTGGCAGATCTACAACATCTGCCATGGACACAATACCTCGTCACGGCTTGCAAGAAGGGTGATCTGATATCATCTAGAAAGCATGTGAGTGCATGGTGGGAGGACATCTCCTCTCGCTCTGCCTGGAAGAAAGTTGCAGAGAAGATGCCCAAGTGAGGAGAGCAGACTCAACAAATTTCAGACTGCAGCAATAAATAAATACATGTTTTTGTTTTGGTCCGAGACACCATGTCCATTTTTATGTAATGTTATTTGGCATTATCTACTGTTGTACTGATAACATGGTAGAATTCTGTAAGTTTTACTCAGAGCCCTTTGTCCCTTTATGTTCTTATGCAATGTGAACCGTGAAGGGCACCATGACACACTTATGAAACTTTTATTTCCGATTTTTTCTCCACCTAACAAATTTCAATGGCCATCCTTTGACTCCGGTTCTGTTTCTGGCCTGAAATGTGGTCAACGTGTTTTATTGCCCTTGAATCTGGTTCGGTTCGTTAAAGGTGTAGTGATTTTCTTTCCACTAAGTTAAATTCTCTTTGGAGTGTGATATGTTTGATTTTCTGTATTTTATAATATATTTAATTATATAAAATAGATATATTATTAATGTGTTGTTGATTTTTTTGGTAAGGATAATTGGTTTTAATTTGATTGAAATGAGTACTTGTAGTTTAAAAATTATGTTCTTTTTGTTTTGAAAGTAATAGAAATTTCTGTTATATTTTGAAAAAATTTGACAGGGATTTTTGTAAATTTAAATAAAAGCTATTAAAATTCATAATTTTAGGTGTCTTAGACGTTTTTGATGGTGTTGAATCTATTTCCACCATCAAAAACATGATTCAAACGCTTAATCTACAAAATCTTGAATTTTTTTTGCCCAGATTCCAACCACTTTGGGTGTCCACACAATTCTTCCACCTCACGAATCCAAATAAATATATCAATTAGATGTGACTTCTTTATCATATTTCTACCTGGGTCAATTGAATATTGTGAAAGCAAAATTTTTGTTATCTAATTAATACCTAAAATGGAATTTAGATTGAATATTTCCCCAATTATTTATTTTGTAGATGAGTTTTTAGAAAAAAACTATTTCCCCAATTATTTATTTTGTAGATGAGTTTTTAGAAAAAAAACTATGTATAAGATTTTAATCTGTCCTCCGCCTATTATTAGGAACAAAAGATGACAAACAATTTCCAATGAGGCTTAAATAGAGATGAAGATCAATTATCATGGACATAAATAAGGATGACAAACAATTTCCAATGAGGCTTAAATAGAGATGAAGATCAATTATCATTGAGATAAATAAGGATTAATTAAATTAAAGGTAAAATAGAATTTTCATAACTTTGAAGTTGTTCCAAATTTATGTGCAAATCAACTTTTAGTAAAATATTTAATTAAAGGAACTTTTAGTGAGTAAACATGTTTTAATCTCGTTACCATATTGCATGGATTCACATAATGGGAAGTTGTTATTTGGTGTAAACGAAATTTGAGTTCAGGATAAATCATTATATTTGAATTGCATTTAAGAGATCCTATGGTGAGAGTGTTTTTCAAGTGTTATTTTGGCATTAAACATATTAAAAGAAAAACGTATTTAATTGCACATGTGTAAATTATTTTGAAGAAAGCTTTCATAATATATGAAGTATATATGAATACTTCATATATTAATATTATTATTTACTTATGGTGAGAGTGTTTTTCAAGTGTTATTTTGGCATTAAACATATTAAAGGAAAAACGTATTTAATTGTACATGTGTAAATTAATTTTAAAGAAAATAATTTTGGAAGCTTTCATAATATATGAAGTATATATGAATATTATTATTAAGTAAAAGAAGAATTGTTAAACAATTTGTATGATAAAATTATAAAGAGTATAAGATGAAAGATGATGTCATTTTTATTTATAATAGTAATAACAATAGTAGTAAGTGTTGGGTATGTGTTATATTCTTTCTACAACTAGCTTGACATGTTATTACATTGTATTGGGTGCAGTGGAGGTATGGGGTGACAGGCATTGCAAATGTTGGTAGTCCGGTAATTTTTTTGATGTGGACCATATAATGGTTGGGCAGACCCAATGATGGGGGCCAACCCAAGGATGGTGAACATACCTACCCATGGTTTTGCACATGGTTTTTATGCATGGTTTGGGCATGGTGGTTTTACACATGGTATTTTGATGTGGACCAAATAATGGTTGGGCGGACCCAATGATGGGGGGCGGATCCAAGGATGGTGAGCATACCTACCCATGGTTTTGCACATGGTTTTTATGCATGGTTTGGACATGGTGGTTTTACCCATGGTATTTTGTAGATCTGTTAAAGGAAACCATGATTATGTTCTAATCCAAGGGTAATGGTTTAGGGTTTATGAATGCTTTAGCATGTATACAATTTATTGTAACATTGAAAGGAAAACAATGAAAAATCAATATGGTTTTCCCAGTTTTGGACTCTAGAATAAAATCTCAGTGTATTTTTTTAATGTTCTCGCCCTTGTATGTCTTTCTGTTTTTAAGAATTTGTTTGTAGGTAATTTCTGTACAGGGTTAAAACCTACATTTCGTATCAAAGTTATTTCGGCTTCAAGGGGATGTCTCTATGTTTGAGGGGTTTTGTTCAATCCTGTGGTAGACACTGTTGTTAATTTGGCAACTCAGTGAAAAATTCCAATCATGGAATTGATTCCTCTTTTCGAGAGGATCAAGTTTGACTTTTAAAGCACCATATTTGGATAAGGGAAAGTGTATTTTTGAAGTGAAGCCCAAAATGTCAAAATCGTAAAGGTTGTCCTAAGGACAAATTGACCCTCAAAAGTTGCAATACAACTGATCTCAAGCTCATTTGTACATCGCCATCAAACATCTTCTTCTTCTCTCTTCTTTGGATTGGTTCACATAGGTCTAAATTTAGCTCACGAAATTTGGTTCATACAGGTCTGAAATTGTAGGGTCCAAACCTCACATGTGTGTTTAGGGATTTTGGTATGTAGCCGCAGGGTTGCAACATGATATTCTCGGTTGTAGCTTCTCGCACACCAACATATTTTTGCAGCTGGAACATTTTAGCCGCACACATATCTCTCTCTTTGTGTGGTTGGGATGTAGGATTTCATTTCGATAGGACACTGTAGTTGACTGCAAGCTGAGAAAGTTGACTCTAATTAGTATTTTTGCTCGGATCATATTTTTGGATATTGTTTGGTTGATATTGCTAGATAATTTTGTATTGGCACATTGTACTCTACTAAACATTTTATGACAATCTAGTAAAAGAATAATTACAAAGGGTTTTCCCCTTTTCTTGAGCAAATCTGTGTCTCTTGTTGATGTGTTGATTGTCTATTATTGCCATTACACTTACTGTTTTATCTTCAATTACTGTTGATGATTGGAAATATTAATTAATGTTGAAATATTGCTAATTGAACAATTGAATTGGGCTAAAGTAATTGAAACAACATATAACAATGGTAAAAATTGACACTTGTTACAATGGGAGATCTGCAAGATTGATTATTGTGGTGAAAGTAGATAGTGAATAGTGGAAAGATAGAAAATTGAGAAACTTAATGGTCAAAGTTTTGAACTATGGAAGCTCAATATGGAGGATATGTTGGTGGACATAGATCAATGGATTGTTGTAGATCCAGGTACAACACCAATAGGAATGTCGACAAAAGACTAGGTGAAGTTAGATTAGAAGGAAAATAACACAATATGATTGTGTCTCTCAGATTCAATATTGTTGAATGTATTAGGGGAGGCTACAAAAAAGGCTTTGTGGGAGAAGTTAGGGACTTTGTATTCATCAGGGGACTTTTGAGGTCTAAAATGGGCCTCTTAAGAAAAATGTACAACCAAAATAAACTTTATAAGAACCAATAGGATTCAAGATGATGATGTCAACCATGAGGGATGATTCACCATTTTTGGAGTTAAAAAGTAAAAGGATTAAAAAATAATAAAATAATAAAACTACTTTTTCAACTCGTATTTTCAACTTATCTCCCTATGGGTTTACTCAAATTTCGAGCGGAAACACTCGTTGGATGCATAATTTGATTCCTCATCCAATGAGTACTCATGTTGCATAGTTTTGATGGACCCTTTTACATGAAAAATGAGAAATAAATAAAAAAACATGATTGCAATCACATTTTCATGTATTTTTCAGTTTTGGTGTAGCAGGGTCAATCGAAAGTATACCACATGGGTACTCCATGGATGAGGAATCAAATTATGCATCCAACGAGTGTTTCCACTCAAAATTTGAGTAAACCCATAGAGAGACAAGTTGAAAATACGAGTCGAAAAAATAATTTTTTCTTTTTTTCCTCTAAAATTTGATGATGTCATCTAATCTTATTTTATTATTTCCACTATTATTTTATAATTTCCTTAGGAGGCCCACTTTAAACCTCAAAAATTCCCTAATGAATCTAAGTCCCTCGTGAACAAACTATTCCTGCAGAAAAAGTTGTATAATCCGAGGATGAAGGGTGGAAGCTCGATGAAAGAGCATCAAAGTGCCTTCAATAATGTGGTAAGTTAGTTGTTATTTTTTGATATTAAAATTAAGGGAAAAAATAAGTGCATTAGTTTGTTATGTTCTCTACTATAATCTTGAGATAATCTAGTTGTTGTTAGAGGTAGCAATACAACTACCTTGAATTTTAATGAAATAGTCCCATTCATGTTATCAAAGGAGATGAGATGAAAAAATATGGATGGAGATGCCTTGCTTGTAAAAGGATGATAACACAACAGAAACAAAAATAAGTCATGAAGTGGAAGATATAAATCTAGAGGGAGATCTAAATCTCCAAGAAATTATTTAAAGCTATGTTGGAAATCAGGAAAAGAAGGGAAATGCAAAATGATTGTAGATCTAAAACTCCTAAGAAAGGAAAGGGATCTAATGATGCTGCTTTTGTAGAGGTGAAAACCAACTCGGATAAAGGTGGGGACATGTACTTGGATTCTTCTTTAAGTACGCACATAAATCATGAGGCATGGTTAATTGACTCAGGGTCATCCTTTTATATGAATCCCCATAGGGAGTGGTTCGTCAAGTATGAGAAATATAATGGTGTTGATGTATTCCTAGGTGATGATAGGAAGACTAGAATCACAAGACACAAAAAAGTAACGCTGAAGTTGTAAGGTGGAAGGATTAGAACACTTCTTAGTGTTCTGTACATTCCTAGATTGGCCAAAAATGTA
Organism: Pinus tabuliformis; assembly: GCA_031772625.1. NCBI lineage: Eukaryota > Viridiplantae > Streptophyta > Pinopsida > Pinales > Pinaceae > Pinus > Pinus tabuliformis. The sequence continues at coordinate 537,142,792 of CM062820.1, forward strand.
ATGTCTGTAAGAAAGATGGATGTTGCAATTGTAAAAGCAATGTTTGATAATTGTAAGTACAAAATGGTTCGGGGAGCACATGTATCGATTAGGGGAGTTTGGATCAAAACTCTGTACAAGTTGTTGTGTAATACTGTTATTGATGAGTGCAACAATTATGTGGTTCATGAAATTGGAATATAAAATATTCTAGTCTTTGGTGAAAATATTGTTGTGGCACCAAATACTGGGAGACATTGGAGAGAACGGACTTCGAATACTACATGGTAATGGTATGGAAGAAGGTATGTCTAATTTCTCTCTGGATTTCAATTTCTATGAATACTGTGTCTATGGGAAGTAGAATCGGGTGAGTTTCTCCTTTGGTGCTAAGAGGGAAGAAGGGATATTAAAGCTTGTGCACAATGATTTGTTTGGACCTGTGTTGGTTCCATCAATGGGTAAATTTGTGTATTATGTCTCTTTTATAGATGGCTTCTCAAGGAATACTTGAATATATTTCCTCATGAAGAAATCTAAAGTTTTTGATAGGTTTAAAGAATTTAAGGCTCTGTTGGAATATTAGATAAAGAAGAAGATTAAGGTGTTGAGGACAAATAATGGTGGAGACTTTTACAAGAAGGAATTCGAAGAGTTAGGTAAGAAGTGTGGTATAACACAGTAGAATAATACTCCATACACACCTAAGAAAAATGAAGTTACACAAAGAATGAACATGATGTGATGGAAAATGAAAGAATCTTGCTTAGTGGTGCTAGAGTAGGGAAGGAATTTTGGGCAGAGGTAGTGGATACTACATGTTACCTATTTAACAAATTGTCTTCATCAGCATTGGAGGATGAAAATCCACATGAGGCATGGACTTGGAAGAAACCCTCTCTCTCACATCTCAGGATATTTGAATGTGATGCATATGTACATGTTCTAAATGACAAAAGAACCAAGTTGGATAGTAAATCTAAAAGGTGCATCTTTATTGGGTATAAGGATGATTTAAAAGGTTACAAGCTTTGGAACCCAAAAACAAGGAAGGTTATTTACATTATAGATGTGGTGTTTAGAGAAGTGAAAGATGTTGTTAAACATAAAGTTCTACCAAAGGAAAAGGAACTAGAGAAGATAGAGTTTGAAATGAAGGAGGAAAAATCTGACTCTATAGAAGAACATGAATCAGAAGAGGAATAAAAACACACTATAGTTTTGAGGAGATTAGTTTGAGTGAAAGGGAAGCCAAAGAGGTATAGTCCATCTACTTCCTATTCAATTTTTTCTTTATCTATTATTGATAATGATCCTAGAACTATCAGGGAGGTAGTGGATTCAGAGGATGGAAAACTCTAGAAGAGTGCCATTGTTGGAGAAATGATAGATTTGGACAAAAATGAGGCTTGGGATGTAATGGAGTTGTTGGATAGAAGGAAACACATTGGAAACAAATGGGTCTCCAAGAAGAAGATGAATGGATAAGGAAAAGTGGAGAAATACAAAGTTTGATTAGTAGCGAAAGGTTATTCCCAAGTGTTGGGAATTAATTTTCACAATATTTTTTCTCCTATTTCCAAGTTAGCATATATTATATTACTTTTATTTATTGTTGCTTCTTTTGATTTTGAGGTAGAACAAATGGATGTGAAGGCAACATTTCTTGATGGGGATCTAGAACAAGAAATCTATATGAAGCAACTAGAAGGTTTTGCGGTGAAGGGTAAGAAATATCTAGTGCATAAGTTAAAGAAGTCTTTGTATACGCTAAAAAAATCACCAAGGATGTGGTATAAAAAATTTGATACATATATACAAGGACTTGACTTCACAAAGAGAAAAACCTATCAGTGTGTGTATTTTAAATTAATTGGCGACTGTGTTATTTATTTGGTCTTGTATGTGGATGATATGTTGTTGATTGGAAATGACAAAGAAATTATCCAAGATGTGAAGACCCAAACATGAAGAATCCTAGTGCTGAAAACTATATTTTGTGCATGGAAATTGAATGAGATCATGCAAAGAATAAGCTCTGGTTAAACCAGAGGAAGTATGTTGAGACAATATTGTGGAGGTTTAATATGTAGGATAGAAAACCAGTGAAGGCTCCTATTCTTGTAAGACATGTCTTGTGTTCCATATGCGAGTGCAATTTTTAGCTTGACCTATTTAATGGTATGTGGTAGACTTGACATTGCACATGCAGTGGGAGTGTTGAGCAGGTTTTTGTCAAAGCTAGGGAAGGAGCATTGACAATAATGAAGCGGGTTTTTAGGTATTTTGTGGCACTAGTGATTACGATTTGTGCTGCCAAATAAGACTAGGATTGGAAAGAGTGTTGGACACACATGGCTTTTTTGATGTAGATTGGGCTAGAGATATGGATTTGATAAGATCTGCACGTCAGTATGTGTTTAACCTATTTGGAAAAGCAGTCAGTTGGATTAGTAAGAGACAATTTGTAGTGGCACTTTCCTCTATAGAGACTTAATATATGGTAGCCACTCATGCAAGTAAGGAAGAATTTTGGTTGCAGAGGTTGTGTTCAAGTATAGGGTTGGCACAATGAGATATAAGGATAGACTATGACAACCAAAGTGCATTTTTCTTGGCAAAGAACCCTACTCATCATTCGAAGAAAATGCATATTGATGTTTAATATCACTTTGTGAGGGATATGGTTGAAGAGAAAAAGGTGTTGTTGGTAAAGGTGGACACTTTGAATAATGTTGTAATTGCATTAATAAAGTTTATGAGCACTAAGAAGATTTCTTGTTGTAGAGAAACAATGGGAATTAAACCCTAGGAACAATGTTTGTTCACTCTTGTGACCCCTTGTGTGGAAAGAAAACAATTGGGAGAATGTTGGGTATGTGTTATATTCTTTCTACAACTAGCCCGAAACACTCTTACATTATGTCAGCTGCAGAAGGGTCAGAAGGACCCCTTATCTAAGGGTTTGTAGAGGGGCGGTAGCCTCCTTGCATGGGGTTCGGGGAAATTCCCAAGGAATTTTGTTTTTATGTAGACCTAATAATGGTTGGGCAAACCTAAGGATGGGGTTCGTCCCAAGTGGTGAACCCTAGTATTGCACCAAGAGTGTTGCAACGTCCAGAGGATCTTCAACTTTACTTTATCAACCCGAGGTTTCATACAAACTTAGAGGTGATGGTGCTATATACACAGTAGATGTATCATCCTCTCATGCCACCCTCAACTGGGTCACTTGATCATTAGGGTTCCAGACCATTCCTTTATTGAATTGAAAAGAGTCTAATTACTGAAAGAAGAATGTGAAGGATAGTTATAGTGTAGAAAAAGTAAATGCTTTTCAACTCAGAAAATGAAAGCCATCAACTTGTAAATGCCATTAAAGGACATAAATCTTATGCTAATTTTCATAAAGGAAACTATGCTAACTTGCACTCAATCATCTAGCTATCAGGGTTGCTTGAAAACATATGATTATTCTACCATTTCATAATTCAAGAATGCATGCATTGACTATCTAAATCACACTTGCAGAGTAAATCAAGTTCTAATTTCTAAATACAGAAATTATAGAACTAATGCTACTTGATCTTATAGGAAAGGAAAATGAGTGAAGGGGCTGATCTAGGTGGCAATTTTGGTCATGGAATCCAAGCTGAGGGGTCAAACTACTCCTCAACTAAGCTAGGCTATCATTATAAGTCAAAATAGGCTGCTATAAGTGTGCTACATGAATCCAATACTTCTACAAGATGTCCTAAAATGCTATAGGAAGTTGGATGATAAGGTTTGGAGGGTAATAATGGTGAGATGAAGTTTTGGAAGTTTGTATTAAGGTTGTGGGAAATGTAGGGAAGGTGATTAACACCCTTAGAAAAGCCCAGTACTTCAAGAACGCCAGATTTGGGCTAAGATGGTTGCTCAAGGTGACCGAAAAATAGAGATCTAGAACATCGATTTGCATGCATCAAAAGAATGTGGAGAAGACCTAAATGGAGTTGGTGAAAGGTTTTCTTTCCCGCAGATCCAACAACCCTACAATAACACATGCACCTATTTCTCTTTTCATTTGAAAATTATTACAAGTCAATGTGGAAAAGGTGAGTTGAATTTGGAAAAGATTATCTAACTAATGCTAAGAACTTGATCTATGAAATGAACTATCTCCTAAGCTACAACAATCATGATAAGAAAAATAACAAATGTAAATCTTTCCAAGAAATCATAAACAACTATCTAACTAATGAAAAAACTTGATCTCTGCAATGAACATGAAATCACACTCTATTTTGGGCTGTGATAGTCGGTCCTCTAATCATGATGCCATGAGGGAGATGAGATAGGGGTCAGTTTCACAGGCTTTCTGATGGACTTTTCCTACTGATCTGTAACAACTATTTTCCTTTCGAAGCTAAAGGAAACATGAATAAGCAACAACTTAATCAATCTTCTAAGATAACAGAAACATGAATAAAATTAAGCAATAATCAAGATTCTAGACTAAGGATATAGATACATGAGAGGAACTTCTATTTCTAGGGTTGGGCCCTAACCCAAGAGCTTCAATCCTCTGAGTCAAATCAGTGCTGGATCAAAGAAGAACTTCTCATTATCATTCAAAAAGTATCAAACACATAATCAAAATAACAGTAAAATGTGGTTAAGCTCAATGGCCTCTTGGTTACAATAAAACTTTGAATCCTAATGAGTCCCTTAGCTTGTTTATGTATACAAAAGTGGAGGTACCAACAAATCCCTATAAAATAGGGATATTTGACTCCCTAACTCGAGAATAGGTGAATCTAACTCTTCTCTGACTTTCACTGGCTTGACTGTCAATGAACTCGACCTTCTTGGCTGCCAATGACACCGAGTTGATGAGACAGAGTGGGGGATCTTTGACTGATTGGAGGAGTTAAGGAGGTGAGCCAACTCCTAGAATCTCTCTTTCTTGTCTACTCTGAGTTCTTACACTCAAATAAACTCAAAATTGATCTAATTCCTTCATTTAACACACATTAGGCCACAAGATATAGCAACACATATTTTACTTTCACATTAAGCATATTATAATGAAATTTGTAGATAACTATGAGAAAAACATAATTTAATAAGCTTGAGGATGGCATTGTGACTGATATAATATACCCATTAATGAGCCTCATCATCACCCCTACTGAAACTGTTTCTCTTCCTTTGAGCAACCTAGTCATCTATGTCCATGTACTTCATGGCCCTGGTGGCCTCTCTAACATGCCAAGGTTTTACAGATGGTATGCCTTCTTGAGGATAAAAGCCTGCATTTTCCTCTATGTCTTCCCACTACTTCCTTTCCTCTTTTTCATTCGTTCCTTCCTATAAACCCAAAAACAAAGGTGTACTGAAGTTAAGTCCAATCATGTTGATCTTCAATCTTTGCATGACCCTTTTATATAGAGGTGTTCTATCCAATGCATTCCTCAACCTTTCAGGAGAGTGATACTTCCTGATTTGGAGACTGTGTGGCAAGGTATTCAATCTTCCCTGACATGCTTGTTTTCTCTCTATCCCTAACAGCTTGAGAGTGTCCTAAAAGTGGGAGATTGCTTGCTCTTGGGTGGCAAGGTATCTAGGTTCTAGCTTAGCATAATTGGAAATGATGTTGTGAGTGTTGATTACAACCATGGAACTTATCTTCTCTACCTTGATTTATAGGGGTTCTTTTTCTTCTTTGGCCAATACTTTCCTCACCTCCTCAGCTCTGGCCTCCTCACGTGTCATCCGATATGCAAGGGCCATCAACTGTAAGTCTCCCAATTTTTCATTGTGATCCCAAACATTCATATCAGTTAAGGTGAGGTTGTTCGGGTAGAATTTAGTAAATTTGACTTTGTGTTGAATGCTACTCTTGTCACACAACTCAATGAAATGATTTTAGTCCTGGAATGGCATGGACCCATGTTGTGATAATGTCTTGATCTGGAACTGCATCCATTGGTCTTGGAGGAAAAGTGAATATGATTTGGATGGTAGTCTACATTTTAGTGCCTCCATGGAGAGGCTTGTTAATGTGGCCGTTTGGGTTTCCTTCGCTTGCAATTTATTTCTCAACCATCTATTTTCTACCTGCAATTGTGTTCTCATTATGTAATTCCTATCCTTTAACTCACTCGACTCCTTGCCCATTTGTATGAGATTTTATTCCATAAGGCCTACATCTTCCACCTTCTTGGATTTGGAAATATGCATACATCTATGTGTTCTTCCTCTTTTTGCTTCAAGTTCAAAGAAGAGGGGGATTGCAAATTTTTATGGGATCACTCTGCCTACTTCAATGAACTTGTAATAGGAGCTTAAATTGGGTTGTGGACTAGACTCATGTAGCTTTGGAAGATACTTTTAAAATGTTCTTGGAGAAGCTTCCCCCTCCTGTAGCTATTATGTTGCATCTTTCCCTTCTTTCTGCTCATTCTTCTCTTCATGTAGCATTTTCTGCTTTTCTTGTAGCACTTTTTGTGTTTCTTGTAGCGTGCTCTATTTTTCCTAAAGCTTCCCTTTTCCTTTTTGTTGGAGTGTGGTAGGTGCCTTGGGTTTCTTAGAGGAGGTTGACATAGTAACATGCATTCTTACATAGGTTATGGGAGTCTTTGATATGGCTTCAAGAGATGTGATTTCCTCAACTTTCTTTTCAATGGGTTCTAGCTCCTCTCTTTTACTTGGTGATTCTTCAATTGTAATAGGGGTCTTTGTGGGAGTTTGAGGCTTCCCCTGTTTAATCCTAGTGATTTTCCTTGTTTTGAAGTAGAGGGGAGTTTTCCTATGCCTTTTATTCTTAGCTTTGATTGGTGTGCTTAAGGTAGTAGCTGCCTCCTTTTCAGTGGGTCCAGGAGACAAAATTTTCTGCTCTGGGGATACCTCTTCTTCTCTAGGTGTAGTGGTTTTCTCAGGGCTTGGTTCTTCCTGCTACTCCTCCTCTTCTTCTTCAATTTTCCCTTTCTCAAATTCTTCCTTTTTCTCTGGTTCCTCCTCTGTTTTCTCTACCTCTTCTTCCTCTTCTTCCTCTTTTGCTTCTGCCTCTTCTTCCTCTTCTTCCTCTTGTGCCTCTGCCTCTTCTCCTTCAACACTAGAGGTTGGGGTCTCACCAAGTGAAAGGAATTGAGTGTTAAGGAAGTCTTCTGTATTCATATCCCTGAATGTGGACCAAAGGACAAGAACCCTTAATTTATTAAAAGCATCTTCCACTATTAGTTTGATGATGCCATGGTGGCCTAAGTGTTGTTGCTTTCCCTGTTTCACCTTCTGGCTCATGGCCATGTGTTGTGGGGGAAAGTATCCAACTCGGAATGACCCTAACCCACTCTAAGGGTGACAGTTCCTTAGCAACAGCTGAAAGCAAAGCTATCTAAAGTTTCTTCTTTATGACATGCAAGAGATAGAAGGAAGAGATCCACTTACCGATGTCTTGCGCAAATGGTCGATCCAATCTCCTCTATTCGCCGCTTGCTCCCAGCTCCAAGTCTTTTCACGGGCCCAGCTACACAAGATCCTGCAAACAAGACAAAGAAAGGAAACTACAAGAGGCATGCATTCATAACTGATTCAAGGATTAGCATAAATCAAATACGCAAGTAAGACAATACATTATTGAAACACATGCGAATAGAAGAACCTCAAATGCTTTATTAATATATGGAAGTAAGGTTCAGGCGGTGATACAACCATGAGAGGTCCAATCCAGCATCACCTTCCCGACGGAGAGAAATCTCTTCTTCACCTCCCTCAAGCAATCACCCAATGCTCACAACTGTAAACCAACAGCAATTCTTTGCCCAAAATTCCGGCCTCTTCTAGATCCCATGGGATGAGATCCTTATATAGAGTTTTGGAGTGAAGATAAGTCAGCTTGATGTGTGACTTGTTGTCCTCTTCAACTCCAGTTGTTCTTCAGTTCTTCACTTGGAGTTTCTGTCTTCCACTTGGAGTTTTAGAAGCTCTTAACTCATCATTAGGCGAATCTTATGATCAAGTGTCTTTTTGGAAGCTTCCTGGGCACTGGCACATTGAGAAAAAGATTCCTCCACATGTCCAAGTACGCCCAACGCAGGTAGCCTTTGTTGCACCTGCTATGCAGCGCAGGTAGCCCTTGTTGCACTTGCTATGCAACGCAGGTAGCCTTTGGAGCAGCTGCTTTGATCCAAAATTGACCTGTTTTTGAGTGTTTTTCAGTGGAGAACTGATTTGCAGTGCTGTGGTTTGCTGACCTTGTTCCTCTAAGGGTAAGAACAACATGTTTAGGGACTTTGGATCCCTTAGATTATTGACATTTCAAGCTCTATGCTGTAAGGCACAAAAATGTCTATAATAGTTGCCCCCTAAAGTATGAGGTCGTTTATCGGGTGAAATGCTTTATTAGGAGGATCCGAATTTCATTCAATCGCCGGGAGGTGACCTGTAACAAAATACAATACAATACATTATCTTTTCATACTTTCTTTTCATGATCTAGCTGAGGCGGGCATTTCCCATGCTCAGCTTTATAAATACATTTGCTGTACATAAACAGACGATCGTCTGATAATAGACTGATAATTCTCTGCTTTTAATTATCATCCTTTTAGTAGGATGATCATCTGCTGCACATGTCTATGTTTTTATCTCCTGAATATATATCGCAGCCCGAATGGATGAAACTAGATCCGGGGTCTTCAAACTTGTCCGATCTTCACTCTAGTACAAGTCGATCCATGTGAGAATTTCTTGAAGTCGAACATGGAAAGACATCGCTTGATTACCAGTCAATAACGTAAACTGTTAACAAGCGCGAGAGGAATCACCGATAATGATGATGACCCTCAAGGTACTGCAGCACAATTCACGTGGTGTGAATATAGGATCTGACGTCGAACACCACGCAAAGTCTCCTGGTCGAAGGTCATTAATGTATACCTATCGCCGGGAGTGAGAAACTTGCCATTGAGGCATGCAAGCTTCAAAGTACTGAGGGGGTGTTCCTAGATCAACTTCTTGGATAGTGAGCTGATGTCGACAAGAAGTGATCCGTTAAAGGAGGGCCTTAATGAATCCCACATCAGTGACACGGAACGGAGCTAGTGATGATGGTGAAAACGATCTGTGAAATATGATTCAGGGTGGCGGTCATGGAAGGATGAAAGATGATGTACGGTAGTGGATGGGACCCGGTTGACACTTTCTGAATGACATCTCTTGAACATATAACGACACTGATGTGATGGATCGGTAGCATTACCCCATGTACGGATGGTATGGCGAGACTATGGTGAAGGGACCGGTGAATGATAATAACCCAACCCGATATTTACGGAGGCAAAAGTGTCATGTTCAAGAGCGACTTGCTACCATTAAGCTTTGAGGTTCTTCCCAATTTTTCCCCAGTCATTTCTGACCAGTACCTCTTTATTTTTGTCAAGCTTGAGGAGGATAACATATGCTTGTTCTATAACCTACCCTTCGGGCAAGCCCATCGCTATGTTTTAACGAGCCTAGCGATAGGGAAACTCGTTCTCGTCTATAGACAAGTTTGTCGCTATCTAATATTTTTAACGAGCCCAACGACAAAGACAACTCGGTCCTTTTCATTTTTAGAGAGTCTGAAAAGGGTACATAAAGTGGACTCCAAGGGTCCTTTTTCGTCATCTAATCCCTTAAGTCCGAAAAAGTATAAAATAATACAGAAGGGATGAATGTTCGATATCTTTATCGAGCCGAACTAGACAAGCGCTCGATCCTTTTGTGCAATAATCCCTCAGGTCCAAAAAGATTAAAATCTAGAGGAGGGATAGCTCTTCCGGTCCTTTTAACGAGCTGGAAGGCCAAAACTCGGCAAACTTTTCATTTTTTACGAGTCAGTGAAAAGAGCTCAAAGGAGACTCGTCTTTTGAGGAACGAGTGATAAACAGGGATAGCAGCAGATTCCAGGTATAGGTTGGAATTTTCCAATAACGGCAGTATTACAAGGATGGCTAGGTGGGATCACTCTTCGCAGCTGTTCCTCAAAATAGGTAAACAATCAAGTGGATGTGAATGATTGGCCAAATGAAAAGTGGAGGTGACGGTGCACAAACACGACCAAGGCTTTTATGGCTGATGAATTTACGGTCTCAAATGGTTATTTACCGGTTCATTTTTTCTGAATGAGCTTGAACTCTGGGGGAAAGCCTGCTCACAAGCTTATGTTTATTTTTTAACGAGCATGAATTTCCGCATTAAAACTGCTCGGTTCTTGCATTTATTTTTTAACGAGCATGAACTTTGCCAAAACTGCTCGTTCTTTTGCATGCCCCCAGCATCATAATAACGCATGTCAAAGGAGGGTGCCCCCCAAGCTTCATTGCATTCAACTTGGTGGTTGGAATGAAGGTTTACCTTTGAATTTTGAAAAGGGGATTTGTTTCATTTTTTAATGAGGTTGACATAGTAAAAGAACTATCCTCGTGACTCCTTGTTTCATTTTTTAACGAGGTTGACATGAGATAAGAACCGTCCTCGGAGCCCACTGTATTTACAGTATTTCCATTAGGGCGATGATCCATGCTGACAAAATATTTAGGAATCTTCCGAATCCGTTGGATATAGAAGATTTCATATTGTAGGTTTCCACTGTGGCTACTTCTGCCAGATTACTCGCCGGCGGTAGGGCAAAAGTACCCATTAAGGCAGGGTCTTTTAGGAGACCTACTCCAATATTTTGGAGCGATTGATTACTTTCATGGATCATTGTGCTGCTTCCCGTAACTTGAGAACTGTTGGGGAGAAATGTTTGTTGGTCGATGATTGTAATTTTTCCTTGAAAAGGAAATACAATCCTCCTGAAGTAGGTCGACACAACTGCAGCCATGGCATATATCCAAGGCCTTCCCAGTAGGATGTTGTAATCGAGGTTTCCGTCGATTACTTCCACATCAACTTCTACTGTTTTGCCCCCCAATTCAACTTGCAAGTTATTTAAAATCCCGTATGGAGTGTATGATCGTCCATCAAATGCTTTTAACGTCGTTGACGATTTCGACAAGGGTGGTGAGCCTAAATTTTTCCAGCAACTCGTCGACATAAGACATGTAGATGCCCCCTCATCAATAATTGTTCGATGAACAGTTTTGTTGAGGGCTTTCACTTGAATAAGGAAAGCTAGTTGAGCTGGTATCTGAGGGTCATATCCTTTATGATCAAAGGCCACAAGATTGGAATCCATTGGGCCAATCCCACCTATGGCTGATAATAAAGCTTGCTCTTGGGAGGTGCATTTTTGCGCTACCTCAAGTGTCGACATAGCGGACGACGATTGGGTCAGGTCCTCTATTATATTGTAATCCTGTGTTATTTTTTCACGAGGATTAAATGTCTATTTGTGTACTACTCCCTTTGGCGACTTTATCATTGGTTTAGGAACGATGGGTGGCACAACTTTGGTCAAAGTTGTTGTTGAACTACTAGGTTGTTTATTTGCCTTGTTGTTCAATTGCTTTGGATTCCTGTGATCTTTATTCCTTGTCAAAGCATTATTTTGCTGCTTTGAGGTGGACAACATAAGCACTTGGGATTGGGAAGCATTTTGATTAGCAACCAGATTTTGTCTTGGACTAGGAAACGGATCAGTCAATACTGCTGGGGTTTTTGAACTCTTGAAGAGTTTCTTAACTTCAGCTATATGAGGACAATCTTTCATCCAATGATCCTCATCGCATATATGACACCCTGTCGGGGGTTTCCCTTTCCTTTTCTTTTTCTTCTTGCCCCCTGGTTGCTTCAGTTGTTTGCCCTTGTCGGTCGACATGGCATTTACTTCTGAGGCAAGAAGTTCCTCATTTGCATTTTGACTAGAAATTTTGCGTTTGCCAGTCACGCCATTGCTGGCGTGAGAGTCAGTATTCGATTTAGGAGGGGGAGGAATTGAAAATTCAGGTCTGGGGGCGTCAGGTATTTTGTCGTAGAGCGTGCCAGACTGAGTATATACTAAGTCCAGATATTGAGCACGAGCAATGACCTACTCCTCTGTTACGACTCCCCCCTTGGCCACATCTTCCGTTATAGCCGGAAGTAACGACTTTATAAACCATTCAGCTAACAGCTGATCGGGAACATAAGTTTTCACCATCCTACGACGACGTCGCCACTCATGTATATGATTAGATATGTGAGTGGCCGTTGTCTGTTTGAAGTTGGTAAGGAGTTCTGTTCCCGTTACATACCTTATCGGTAATTGAAAATGGGTTAAGAAAGTCGTGGCTAAGGAGCTGAAATTGTCGAAAGAGGCTCTTGGCAATTCAATGTACCATTCAGCCGCTGGACCTATCAATGTCCTTTGGAAGAGGCGAAGTCTTATCGAATCATCGTTTAGAGTGTTCGATGAACACCACAGATGAAAAGTCATGACGTGATTCGACGAGTCTTCACCTGGATTTCCATTGAATTTAGGAATGTCCAATGGAAGTTTATGCGGAATCGCTGGCCACCAAGGGGCATAAGCAATTGGATCATTCGTCAGCCGGTTTAGATCTGGCAATTCTAGAGTTGCTACAAAGGGCAACTGTTGGTTCAGGTTAGGCGAAGCATATCCAAGATAAGATGGTATCGCCTGAGCAATGGGTCTTTGCAGACCAGCATAGTGCTGACAACTTTGACAAAGTTGATGGGCATAACCATTATAGCATGGTTGCCCATTACTTACAAAGACTTGTTGCTCAGGTCCTTGATATGATTGCTGGAATGGCGGTTGTTGAGATTGAACCAGCTCTGGTTGTTGGACCATTTGCTGTTGACCAATACTGGATGATTGACCAAGATGAGGAGTCACAGTACTTGTTCGAGCCTGAGTCGCTCCAGATAAGGAGGCACTACCCTGAGATTGTGATTGAGCCGCCGAGACAAGAGGTTGTTGTATTACAACAGGTAGCGCTTGTACTTGTGACGCATTCGCCGTAGCAGGTGTGGTGGGAATATTCGACACAGGGTGTACTGGTTGCATTGAATATGCAACTCCTGATTGTTGAGGCAGTATTGGTACCCAACCGCTAGATGTGATTCCAGTTTGACCTGAACTTTGTTGTAAACTCCCACATGGTTGTTCTCCGGGAGGGAACAATGAAAGAGCATACTGCCCTCCACATGGTGGAAATCCAGTACTTAAAGGGTAAATTGGCCTTTGAAGACACATTGGATCAATTTGTTGAGTTTCAACATAAGAAGTACCAGATGATAATCCGGATGAAGAAATAGGAACTAACCATATTGTTGTCCCTGATGGGACTCCGGCTTGTTGTTGGCAATTTGCCGGGACAGATGGTATACCAGCAAACATCGTTGGAGTGGCAGCAGGAGGCTCTGCTGTTGCTGTGTCGGACGACACAGTCCTAGATGTTGACGGTTGTTCAGACATTTTGAGTCTATATAAAAGATTTTAGCGATTATACAAGAACTCACGATGCCAAAAGACTAACTTCGAAGATCAACGCAGGAATAGGAGGTGATTATGTTCCGTTTAAAATGAATTTTATTATGACGACGCTTTAGACACAACTTGCTTTTTCACTTTTTAAGAGTCGAGAAAAAGCTAAAGATGACTCTAGTCTCCTTCGATGTATTAACGAGCCCGAAGTGACAAATGCTCGGATGGACTTTTTCAGTTATAGAGTTTGAAAAAGGCCAAAAGAAACTACTATGGAGTTCTAGGTAGAGGGTGTGCCAAACCTTTCGCGAAACCACAGAATACGTTTTACGGTACGAGTGGTCGATCTTCGTGAATGCTGTGTTCACTGCATCGCAATCAGTAGGGCGGCCGACACGGCTTCCTATGGATAAAGGCTTTGTTCCTATAGGGGTCCCCCAATATACGCGACGGTACGCGGGGGCACAAGTCCATATTAGTGCTATCGTCTCTCAGGAGGAATCACCCACCTTCGTAGAGATCGACAGTCACTATGTTTAACGACGCCGGTTTACGTCTCTACCTAGACCTCTACTGTGTTTCGTTATGTTTCAAAGCGTTGTTAGATAAATTCAGTTCTTTTTAGGTTGATCTTGCTTAGCAGTTTGCCTTTATGGATCACCACGTGATGTATGATACAACTCCTAAATGCAGTCTAAGAATGATAAGCAAGCTTTTTCGATTCTTTCAACTTATGAAAATCTTAACTACTGAAGGAAAAGAAAGACATCATCTTTTCAAACAGATCATAGAGCACTCACTGATGCACTTTCCTAAATCGACATGCAAACTGTCAAAATGCACATGCACAATGCAAGTATTTCTTTTCTTCTTCCTTAATGTTGATGTATTACAAAAAGAAAGCTGTTGTATAATTTCGAATTCAATTTCAAGTGAAAGAAAACAAGTTTTTGTCCAATAATCAAAAGAACACCTTAAGATTCACTCGTTTCAACACAAGAAATACTGAAATTCGAACCATATAACGAAAGCAAATGCTCAAGCGGCTATGATCAGCAATAAACTAGCTCTTAGAATCACAACGACACTTTCTCATAGGTCTAGATCCAAGAGGTCATAGCAAGACTAGTTCACTTTCGCTATGGGAAACTGTGAATGACGACAAGAAATACAATAAGAACAATCACGGTTTCTTCATACAACTGAGGCGGAATGAAGGCAAAGAGAAGTGGTTTCAGCTGGGTATACAGGTTGACAACAGGCTGCAAAAAACAATACTGAAAACTGGTTAACAGACAATGGAGAATCCCAGCTGCACAAGGCAAGACTGGATCAGCGCAGGTGCTGCACTGTCAATTTGAGATGCAGCGCAGGTAGCCCCTTCGGGACCTGCGTTGCAGTGCAGGTAGCCTTTGCTGCAGCTGCACTGATGAGACAACTCTCGTCTCTCTCAGATTCCGGGTCACAGTTTGCTAAAAAATCAACGGTTTTTGGCCAAATCAGAGGCTATCAGTCAAGTATACACTAGAGGATGATTGAGGGAAGATGAACACTATCACAAAGAGCTAAAAAGAGTCCTTGTGGATCAGATCTTCAAATCATAAACATGCCCAGCACTGGGCTAGAGTAGCTGCCCTCTACTTTGCATTCGAAGGACTCGAATGCAGTTCGATTCGGTACTCCTTTGTTTAAGAAATGAATAGCAAGAAACACAAGCTACCAACAAGAAACGATCCCCAGCGGAGTCGCCAGTCTGTTGTGGGGGAAAGTATCCAACTCGGAATGACCCTAACCCACTCTAAGGGTGACAGTTCCTTAGCAACAGCTGAAAGCAAAGCTATCTAAAGTTTCTTCTTTATGACATGCAAGAGATAGAAGGAAGAGATCCACTTACCGATGTCTTGCGCAAATGGTCGATCCAATCTCCTCTATTCGCCGCTTGCTCCCAACTCCAAGTCTTTTCACGGGCCCAGCTACACAAGATCCTGCAAACAAGACAAAGAAAGGAAACTACAAGAGGCATGCATTCATAACTGATTCAAGGATTAGCATAAATCAAATACGCAAGTAAGACAATACATTATTGAAACACATGCGAATAGAAGAACCTCAAATGCTTTATTAATATATGGAAGTAAGGTTCAGGCGGTGATACAACCATGAGAGGTCCAATCCAGCATCACCTTCCCGACGGAGAGAAATATCTTCTTCACCTCCCTCAAGCAATCACCCAATGCTCACAACTGTAAACCAACAGCAATTCTTTGCCCAAAATTCCGGCCTCTTCTAGATCCCATGGGATGAGATCCTTATATAGAGTTTTGGAGTGAAGATAAGTCAGCTTGATGTGTGACTTGTTGTCCTCTTCAACTCCAGTTGTTCTTCAGTTCTTCACTTGGAGTTTCTGTCTTCCACTTGGAGTTTTAGAAGCTCTTAACTCATCATTAGGCGAATCTTATGATCAAGTGTCTTTTTGGAAGCTTCCTGGGCACTGGCACATTGAGAAAAAGATTCCTCCACATGTCCAAGTACGCCCAACGCAGGTAGCCTTTGTTGCACCTGCTATGCAGCGCAGGTAGCCCTTGTTGCACTTGCTATGCAGCGCAGGTAGCCTTTGGAGCAGCTGCTTTGATCCAAAATTGACCTGTTTTTGAGTGTTTTTCAGTGGAGAACTGATTTGCAGTGCTGTGGTTTGCTGACCTTGTTCCTCTAAGGGTAAGAACAACATGTTTAGGGACTTTGGATCCCTTAGATTATTGACATTTCAAGCTCTATGCTGTAAGGCACAAAAATGTCTATAACACCATGATGGACTATAGGAGGAAATAAGGCACACTGACTCTTTGGGATATATGAAATATTGCTTGAAATCTCAGTTCATGGAGCAGTATGAACTGATGGCCATCGACTACACTCGATCTTCCTTCACAAGATATGAACTTAAGGATATGGTTGGCCACCTCAACCTAGGGATATGGTAGGATCTCCCTTTTGACTCCATCTTTATCTTCAGTTGGTTTCTCATTAGGAGTCAATAAATTCTTCTTAGCAATGGCAATGCTGGACTTGTTTTATTTTCTCCATTGGACCCCTAGGGGAAGGGTTTTCACCCTTCTAATCAACTTAGGATTGATAGTAATGTATAATCCCCTCACCATACTGGTGGCACTAACTCTTGCTTGAGAGTTTAGGGCCCTCGAAAATTCATAAGTGATATCATCATAATATACATTTCATAGATCAAAGAAACCTAACCATTGATGCCTTCTGAAAATATCTATTGCATGGGAATGAAGGCAAATTCTGTTAGTATTTGTAGGCTCTCTCTTATTAAATCCCCCTCCTATCCTCTTCTTTGTTTTCAACTAGGTGTAGGAGGGTTTCTCCCTGTGATAGATCCGATATGAATTCAAAGGGAATAGAGGGTTGGACTCTCTAATTAATGACAATTATGTATATCCCCTCTACTTTATACCTAGAAAAACACTTTTAATCCACAAGATGATAGTTATTACTAAGAGAGTTCAAGGTGCACTTGCATGTAAATCATGGACACAAGTATGAGGAGGATCCACTTACTTTTCACCATAAGGCTTGGTATAATGGTAATTGAAGACCAAATCGACCTTAGGTAACATTCTTGCACCCTTGGAGGCATCTTGTAGCTTCCTGTAGCTGCCTCCTATAGGAATGACAAAGTAGGGTTCGACTCCTCTCGATAGCTTCCAAGGCTCGTCCTTAGCTTAATTGATTTTGAAATGAGTGAAAATGCAAGAGAATTTGAGGTTTGGTACATTATATGCTATTTTGGGCTAAGGCTCAGAGTGTTGTGTTGACTTGGTAGAAGTACAAGTTTTCCTCATTTGAGTATTGGCCCACCTAGAGTTATCATTCTCTCTTCCTCATAATCAACACCCACTCCCTCTGTTGAAATGTGGAAACAAGAATATTCCAATTTAATTTTTCCTTTAATTAAATTGTGAATTAAAATCGAACTTAGTCTTAATAGCTACTTGGAAATAATTAATTAAGTTATTTTGACTTAATTAGTTGGATAAATTCAAGTTAGAAGTCTTTCTGAACTCATGCAAGAGTTATCCCTTAAATTAAGGAGATAAGCCTTAAATTAAGGAGATAAGGTTGAGTTATATTTGAGCTGTAATTAGTTAACTCAGTTTGCTGAGTTAAGTCCAGTTAAATTAGTTCCAAATTGTTTGAGGAACTAATAGAGAGTTAACAGTTAGTTGATGAATGCATGCACTCAACTAGTGTACTCCAGTGAATTAAAGATTCCCTCATTAGAAACTCATGCATGTCTATTCTGAGAAAGACACAGTTGAGATTAAAGACAAGGACTGTGTACTATCAGTTGCATGTGTTTTCCTATAAAGAAAACTCATGCATGCAACAAGGAATCATTCCTTGAGGATTGCGCAGTTCTGACAATGTGTGAGATTAGGAGATCATCCACTTGATAAATATAGTTTTTCCACTTGGTTGAAGGAGATCATCCTAGAGGTACTGCACAAGGAAATAGGAGCTTGGAGGTCACAGAGGAAGGCTTGTGAGAAGCTAGGATTTCTATGAGCATCTACGATGATTGTACTGAGAGCTGGCTAGCTGTGAGAGCTAAGGTTTTGTATAATTCCTCTGTATTTCCACCTTGTGTGATAATATAGATAGTGGGGTTTTTGGCTGAGGCTTTCCCCAAAGTATTTTCATGTGTATTGTGCATTGATTCTTCTTCTTCTTGTTATATTGTTCAGCTCGATTCACCTCGATCTTTAAGCTTCCGCAAATTGATAGTAGAAGTAGCTTATAGTATTTTTCTTTGGTTATATTACATCATTGGGTTAATCTATAGTTAGATTTTCTACATGTTCTTAAACTGCGATTTGTAGAGAATTTGCAAAATTTGTACATGCTATTGGAGCCAAGTTTATCGGAGCTATGAACAATATACTGAGAAGAGAACTCAAAGTTTGAAGTTTGGGGTTGCAGGTGGAAATCAAATTCATATCATACTTCAATTGAGATGGGACATTATGCGACGAAATGACAATCGAAGAAGTCCAACAAGGGATCCTCAGAAGGATCAGAAGGTGAGGCATTAGGCTCTTGGTTTGAAATGGACTTTACCCTCATCACATGCATGGTGTCATCAATGATGGGTTGTGTTTGGTATATTGAAAGTGGAGCCTCATTCCACATGATCGGTGATAAAAGTTTATTCAGTGCCTTGGAGGAGAAAGATCTCAAGATGTGCATAGACATGGGTGACGATGGAAGGTATATTGTTTCAAGAGTGGGCGCGGTTGCTTTTTAGAGGTTCCATGGAGCTCCTGTCACCTTGACAAATGTGATGTATGTGCCTGGACTAAAGAAGAACTTGGTATTTGTTGCGATGTTGGAGGACAAAGACTACAATGTTGTCTTCAGTAAAGGAAAGGTGTTCCTAAGACACATAGACATGGGTTATACCAAGAGGATAAGTATTTGGGTGAAGAATCTATATAAACTAGAGGTAGATGATTGTGCAACATTGAGTACAAAAGAAAAATTGGTGCAAAGCCAAGACATTGGCGAGTTTTGGCACAGGTGGTTGGGCCATTTGCATCATGGGGCTTTGAAGATAATGCAACAGATATCTACAGGACTTCCCAAAGGTAAACTTGAGAAAGTTGACATATGCAAAGGTTGTGCCTTGGCAAAGTACACCAAGTATTTCTTTCATGATCGAGACAGTTGAGCAAAGGCTATCTTAGAGCGAGTTCATATTGATGTGTGTGGACCATTCTGGATGATATTTACCGTGAAGAAAAGGTATTTTGTGAATTTCATTGATGATTATTCTCATAAATGTTGGATTTATTTCATGCAGAAGAAGGACCAAACCTTCACAAAGTTTTGTGAGTTCAAAGCTTTGGTCAAGAAAGAGTTAGGGAAGAAGATGAAGGCCTTGAGAAGTGACAATGGTGGAGAATATGTCTCTCAAGAGTTTAAGGACTTCTGTGTACTGGAAGGAATTAAAAGAGAGTTGATTGCACCTCATAACCCACAATAGAATGGGGTGGCTGAGAGGAAGAACAAAACTATTGTAGGGGCAGCACAAACAATGTTGCATGAACAAGGCCTGCCACTTCACTTGTGGGCTGAGGCATGCAACACATCGGTCTATTTGTAAAATAGAAGCCCACATCACATACTGGGGACGAAGACACCAGAGGAAGATGTCTCTGGTAAGAGACTAGATGTGGGTCACTTCAAGATATTTGGCTCATCGATATATTTCCATGTGAAAAAGGATGCATGAAAGAAGCTTGAGCCGACAACAGAGTTGGGGATACTTGTGGGGTACACTGATACACCTCACAACTATCGGGTGTACTTGCCTACCAGTCAGAGGACAGTGGTTCACAGAGATCTCAAGTTCGATGAGTAGAAGGCCATGTGAGTTTCCCTTGAGAGGGAGCTCCAACTATAGGTTGTGGAGGAACTGCTGGTTCCTAAGGAGGAGGAGCCTCAGACTGATGCGGAGCAGCCGCATGCAAAGGTTCTAGGAGTGGAGACATCCACTCAAGCAGAGTCTTCCAAAGATGGATGAAAGCGCACAAGATAAGCTGACATATTGTTGCAGGATGTGAGAGAGAATGTGGGAGCACCATTTTCTTAGCGCTAACAGAGGAGGTCACCTGAGAGGTATACTGGATACATGGCCCTTGCTAGGGAATGTGTTGAGACCGAGCCATCTTCCTTTGAGGAAGCAGTGCAACAGTCAATTTGGGTTGATGCTATGGTGGAGGAGTATGACTCCATAGTTCGTAACAGTGTTTGGGACGTGGTTCTGAGACAAGAGAACAAGTCAGTTGTGAGTTCCCATTGGATTTACAAGGTAAAGAAAGTTGCTGATGATGGAAGGATCATGTTGCTGCAGTATATTTTGACAGAGGATCAAGATGCTGACATTTTGACAAAGGAATTGTCAAAGTGTAAATTCGAGTTCCATAGAGATAGGATCGGGGTGGCAGATAATCCCTTTCTTGTTGACAAGGAGTGTTGAAATGTGGCAACAAGAATATTCCAATTGAATTTGTCCTTGGATTAAATTGTGAATTAAAATTGAATTTAGTCTTAACAACTACTTGGAAATAGTTAATTAAGTTATTTTGACTTAATTAGTTGGAGAAATTCAAGTTAGAAGTCTTTCTGAAGTCATGCAAGAGTTATCCCTTAAATTAAGGAGATAGGACTTAAATTAAGGAGATAAGATTGAGTTATATTTGAGTTGTAATTAGTTAACTTAGTTTATTGAGTTAAGTCTAGTTAAATTAGTTCCAAACTATTTGAGGAACTAATAGAGACTTAACAGTTAGTTGATGCATGCATGCACTCAACTAGTGTACTCCAGTGAACTGAAGATTCCCTCATCAGAAACTCATGAATGTCTATTATGAGAAAGACATAGTTGAGATTAAAGACAAGGATAGTGTACTATCAATTGCATGTGTTTTCCTATAAAGAAAAATCATGCATGTAGCAAGGAATCATTCCTTGAGGATTGCATAGTTCTGACACTGTGTGAGATCAGAAGATCATCCACTTGGTAAATCAAGTCTTTCCACTTGGTTGAAGGAGATCATCCCAAAGGTACTGCACAAGGAAATAGGAGCTTGGAGGGCAGAGAGGAAGGCTCGTGAGAAGCCAAGATTTCCTGTGAGCATCTATGGGGATTTTACTGAGAGTTGGCTAGCTTCGAGGGCTAAGGCTTTGTATAATTCCTATGTATTTCCACCTTGTATGATAATATAGATAGTGGGGTTTTTAGTTGAGTCTTTCCCTAAAGTATTTTCATGTGTATTGTGCATTGATTCTTCTTCTTCTAGTTATATTTTTCAGCTCGATTCAACTCTATCATTAAGCTTCCGTAAATTGATAGTGGAATTAGGTTATAATATTCTGCTTTGGTTATATTGCATTATCAGGTTAATCTACAGCCAGATTTTCTACATGATCTTAAAGCGGGATTTGTAGAGAATTTGTAGAATTTCTACACCCTCTTAACTGATTTTCACTGACGTGACACTCCCACATTGCATGATGACTGATAAATCACTTTTCGTTCATTGTCTGAGGGTGGCCAAGTTAATTGGCCACCTCTAGCTTATAAAAATACCTTACTTTGACATTCATACATTTTTCATTACTTTACACATAGGGGGGAAACTTATAGGTTACCATACCTGTGCCTACCTTGTTCTTGATTGATGCATGTGGGAATGCTGGTTCTCTATGCTACTACTCAGGGAGTTATCTTGTTCTCTTTTTTCTCTTGTGTATGCTTTCTTTACTCATGTCTATTTGATTGTTGGTGTTGTTAATGTGTGCAGGTGTTTTGTTGATATCCCAGGTGCTGCTGATGTTGTTGTAGAGTCCTGCTTGGAGTGGCAGGGTGCTTTAGAATGATGGTATCATCCCCTCAACTTGATTGAAAGAAAAACTAGGTTTCGGGTTTATTGCAATAGTGGCACAAACTCCTACAGGAAATTCTATAGCAACACCTTTTTCCTTTTCAAGGACTTCCAACTTCAGGGGAGTGATGAGAAACAGTGTAGGAGGTTAGAGGATGATGTTAGGGCCTTGAATGAGTAGTGAAGGGCCATGGAAATTCCCTCTGTATTTTTTTTATAATTCTTTAGGATGAGACAAAGCTTAGGGCTAGTTTTGAAATATAGCGATGTTTGTGAATCAAGGATGCATGGACTATGGGCTAGTGATGGATCGAGGTAGGAGGACCCTAACTAACTTTGGATAGGTCATGAATGATGATTTTTTGAATCAGATCCTCTTCATGTAGAATTTTAGGACTTCCTGTAGAGTTACAGGACATCCTGTAGTAGAATACAAAGGGCTTGAAAATGGGGTTTTGAGCCCTGAGGATGGGTGGGAGTGGTGAGGACATGGTTTGAATGGAGGGTATGGAGTGATGGAGGGAAAAATTGAATGGAAATTGAGCATGCTATCAATGTAACTCTGTAATTTTCCCTCATCCTCAAAACCTACAAAATGACAGAAATTATTAATGGATAGGCTGTAGATCCCTGTCATGGCATTCTCCTTTGTTTTTCCTCTTTTTTTATTTTTTATTTTTATATTTTTTTAGGGACACATAGGCTGCCTCAAGAGAGGGTTTTAACCTATATGTCTACCCTGGGCACCTCAAGGGAGGTTTTCAACCCAAGGGTTGGCCTTAGATCCCTCTTGTGGGTTTTCATCTAGGCCTCTTACTGGTTTTTTTTTTTTAACAGACAAAAACAATATCGAGGAATGCCATGAATTGGAAGCTAGGACACTTCCAATCACATTCAATTCTCTACTGATGGTGTTGATGAACTCTTCCTTGGACATAGGGTTATTGTAAACCTTCAATATATAGCCATTGAAAAGCAAGGGAATCCCTTCCTCATCAATGGTCCTAATTTGAAAAACTCCATTTTCATGGAATTTCTCTATCAATTATGGGCCAAACCACATTGTCATTAATTTTCCTTTGAAGTCTTTGAACCTAGAGTCATATAGAAGGACCCAATCCCCTTCTTGAAAAACCTTGTCCTTGATGTTCCCATCATGCCAGACTTTCCTTTACAATTGGATAACTTCAATGTTTAGGAGGGCCTGCATTTTGAATTCATCCAAGTAATTTAACTGGATCAACCTCTCCTGTTGTGCCTTTGTAACATCTAAATCCAATTGTGTTGCCATTCTCAAATTATTGTACTCAAACTCAATGGAGAGCAGAGCCTTCTTTCCATAGACCAAGTCATAAGGGGTAAAACCAATAGTTGTCTTCCAAGTTGTATTATAAGCCCAAGTGGCCTCCGCTAATCTGTCTGCCCAAACATTTCTGTTGCTGCTCACAACCTTAGTGAGGATGCCTTCTAGTGCCCTATTGGTGACCTTTACTAGTCCATTGGCCCAGTGATGATAGGCAGTAGATTTTATGTGTTTGATATGATGTTTCCTTAATAGATTCTTGATCAGATGTGATGTGAATTGATCTCCTTGATCAATGAATAGCTCTCTTCGATACTCAAATTTGTAGAACACATTCTCCCTTAAGAACTCAACCATTTTCTCCTCTGTTTCTACCTTGATAGCCTTTGTCTTAGCCCACTTTGTCAAATAATCAGTGCATACAATGATGTAATTTTTCTACCCTAATGGTGGATCAATTGGCCAAATGAAATCCATGCCCCACTTATCAAATGGCTCTAAAGGAACCTGAGGTTGTAAGTTCATTTCATCCTTGGGAGGATGTTTCCCCATCCTCTAGCACTGATCACATCAACTGGTGTATCTTCTTGCATCTTGGTGGAGAGTGGGTCAGTAGTAGCCAGCTTGTAGAACCTTGAAAGTTTTCCTCTTGGCAACAAAGTGACCTCCATAAGGCCCAACATGATAGGCGGAGAGGATGTCAAAGACTTCCTCTTCCCTATCACATCTCCTCAAGGTTTGAATAGGTCCCAACTTGAAGATATTTCTCCCAATCCAAGTGAAAGGGGCACTCTTCCTCTCCCTGGATGGTAGATTTGGAGGGAATTCTACTGCAACTAGTGTTGGCATTATGATACATATGTTGTACTTGATGGCAACCCACTCATCTCAGATAATAAATTATAGTGTAGAGAAAAGTTCACGCACTTATATGCAGAGAAAAGTTTATTTCATGTAGAGAAAAGTTCACGCACTTTTATGCAGAGAAAAGTTTATTTCATGTAGAGAAAAGTTCACGCACTTTTATGCAGAGAAAAGCTTATTTCATGTAGAGAAAATGTTCACGCACTTTCATGCAAGGAAAAGCACGTATATGCTGGAGAACTTACCTTTGGTCCATGGTAGTTAGTCCTTGGTATTTGAACCTATGAGGAAAAGTGCGTATATGTTGGAGAACTTACCTTTGGTCCATGGTAGTTAGTCCTTGGTATTTGAACCTATGAGGAAAAGCACATATATGTTGGAGAACTTACCTTTGGTCCATGGTAGTTAGTCCTTGGTATTTGAACCTATGGTTTTGGACCATGGTACGCACTTTCATGCAAGGAAAAGCGCGTATATGTTGGAGAACTTACCTTTGGTCCATGGTAGTTAGTCCTTGGTATTTGAACCTATGGTTTTGGACCATGGTACCTCATAAAAAGTGTTGATCTCACGCAATTTCATGGTTGGTTCATGGTATTAGTCCGACAGTTTTTGATCCTATGATTTTGGCCCGTGGTATTGCATCCAAAAGTGTTGATCTCATGTACTTTCGTGTTTGGTTCATGGTATTAGTCCAACAGCCTTTTGATCCTATGGTTTTGGCCCGTGGTATTGTGAAAGGCCTAAGACTATAAAAGAGGAAGGAGATCATTTGGCAAAGCATCTTCGGAATTATCAAATATCTGATAAAGTGCTAGATCTGGAATATTGTGATTGGGTTTTGGTGCAGATCTAGATCTGAATGAAGAAGGAACCTGAGCGTAAGGAGAAGGATAAGTTCTATTGATGGGTCAAAATCTTAAGGCTGGAATAGTGGTATCTCTATATGATTTTGATCTGTGATATGTGGCATACGCTTGATCTATAAATCTAATAATCTGGGTCTGAATTATTGATGCATGTTTTATTTTACACATGTTATGATCTAGGTATGTCTGATGTAACAACTGCAAAGTTATAAGGAAATATTTGCAGATCTGTATGCGGGTTGGCTTTGGTGAAATCAGAGATTGATGATGCAAGTGTAGTTGATGGGTTTTTGATGTTCTTGGATCCAGTTTGAAAATTTATGAAAAGTGGTCCTTGAAAGAAAAGAAGTAGGGGGTTGTAGCTCCCTTCCAGGAGAGACTGTAAAACGAGAGAGAGTTGTAGCTCTCTGCAGGTTACAGCCTGCGTACTGGTAAAGGACTGCACCAGTACAAAACCATTGTAAAAGGAGTTTCTAATTTGAAAGAAGATAGAGACATATTGCAGCGGGTGGTTTTCACCCACATTGGGTTTCCACCTTACATCTTGTGTTCTTTGGTGTGACTATCTGTTTTCTTTGTTCATGCTCATTATTTTATGGTACTGACACGCAAAAATAATTCAAAGAATAAATAAGGAATATTTATTAAAAGAACTTGATAATACTGATTCACCCCCCCTCTCAGTATTATTTCCAACAACTAGGTAGTTGGCTATATCAACAAACCATGGAGAGAGAATAGAAATAGAAAATAAGTGATCATATGGAAGTTGATCATCAACCATCCCTTCATCACCTTTAGGAAAGATAAGTCTAGAAAAAAAATATGCAACTACATTTTCTTTACCTGCTTATCAATGATAGTTAAATCAAACTGCTATAATAGAAGCAACCATCTAATACTTCTAGCATTCACATCAGGTTTTTTCATTGAGTAGTTGATAGCTACATGGTAAGTATGCATAAAAATTTGATATCCAGTGATGTAGTGTCTAAACTTATTGAAAGAGTGGACAAAAACTAGGACTTCCTTCTCAGTTACATTGTAATTCAATTCAGACTTAGACAAATTCTTTGTAATGAAGTAAATGACATAAGGCAACTTGTCATCTATATGTCCTAGAGCTTCTCCTACAAATTTTTCAGATGCATCAACATGGATGTGAAAAGGATGAGCCCAATTTAAGCCTCTAAGTATGTGTGCAATAGTTGATTTGTCTTTAAATATCTCTAGGGCCTCTTGGCAACTATCTAACCAACAAAATTTAGAGTCCTTGGCTAGTAATCCAAACAATGGTGAAGCTATGTTGTAGCGGCTATAACCACCCTCCAAAATTTTTTCTTAGCTTCATTTTGGAGCCTCCCTACCAACCTTTCACAACAACATGTCTTTCCTTGTCAGGTATGCAAGCTTCAGTGATTTTCTTGTAGAATGACAGTCTGTCCATCAAAACTTGTTGCAACCCACTCACAGGTTGTTTCACTAGACTTGGTCAAGCTGCAGGCTAAGCATATTCCTCAAGAAATTGCACAATTCTGGAGGTGAACCAACCTTCCCTCCAAATTGTGCAATTCTTTTTGGCAGCTTGCTAGGCTCCATAATTGTGCAAATGTGCCTGTCACTGTTCACTGGAAAAATTGCGTAATTCCTCTCAGTAGGACTGCTCAGCCTAGAAATTGCACAATTCTGGGCAGTAGTCAACTGCTCTGCGCAGAAATTATGCAATCCCTCTGGGCAGCCAACCCAACTCCCTCCCAGAAATGCACATTTTTTCCTCCCAAATGAGCAGACAGTTGCATGAGTAGCTGAGTTGACCAGTTCCCTCTGGGATCGAAATAGAAGAAATTTAATGCTATTTGCCACCAAGGAGTTCCAGAAATCTAGATTTGGGAATAAATAGACTAATCCAAGCATCCCAATGATTACTATGACCTTCCAAATATTTTTCAAGGATGAAATGATACTTGTGACCTTACAAAAGAACTTACATTAATCATTTAACCCAATCCTAAAACAAGAAATCATTAACACTAAATGCATAAATAGAAAGAAATAAGAACAAGAGATGCATGTGAATAAGAAGTGAAAGGAAGAAAAAAAATGATACAAAAGAGCTTTGAGGCTCCTGGGATGGCCAAGCCCAAGGAAAATCAGAGACCTATGGAGGAGAACAAGATTTAGAAGCTGAGATTGAGACCAATCTTCATTATTTTCATTAATAAATTGCATCCCTCCAAGAAAGTACAATGGAACTGCAAAAATATGAGTTCTCTCCACAATAATACTAATAAAAATATATCCCTAGAGGCAAATTCGACTTGGTAATTATAAAAAATGATTAGAAATCATTCCCCATGAGCATAGGAATCTTTCCCCACCAAAATCCCTTGATTAGTGCATCTGGTTCCCAATACTAGGAATCTGCATTAAATGGCGGGGAACACATTCCTTGATTTTCTCAATCATCGGAGTTCCACAATCTGTACCATAATTCCATAATATATTGTTGATTTATTATTTAATATTGATCCTCCTATAGTAGGAAGAAAGTCCCTAAATTATCTCCTCCTCCAAATCTTCATAATTTGCCCAATATTCTCATAATATTCAACAAAAATAAATAATATTAGGCACAAATATGTAATTATTCACAAACCTTCCTAATGAACATATTAAATTTAAAAATTCATTATCTAATGTAAAAAGAGAGGTTTAATATGTTGAAGAATGGCTCGATGGGCCTTAATTTATATTTAATTTAGAGGCATGGGTCTTAATTTGTGTCTAATTTAGAGGCCCATCACCAAGCCTTCGAGGCTCCAAACCATTTGTTCCAACCAAGGCTTCCAAGACTAGTAAATCAACCCACAACTTCCATCAAGCTTCCAGAGTGTTTGGCCAACTAGGGCTTCCAGGACTAGTAACTCAACCTACCAAGGGATTCTAGAGCGTTTGTCTAACTAAGGCTTCCAAGACTAGTAACTCAGCCTAATTTTTTACAAGGCTTCCAAAGCATTTGTCCAACCAGGGCTTCAAGGAACTTATAAATCAACCCAAGCTAAAGGAAACATGAGAACCTAGAGAAATAAAACAAGGAAATAAACCCATAATCTCCATGGCTATCTAGGAAATAGAAAGGCTAGGCCATCCACTATCAATCCATGCAATCCTCCATGCTAGTGATAGATCATGACCAATAATCCACATCCATGTGCCATGTATGACAAAAATATTGAGGAAAACATACATGAAACTTGGTACCTTCAAGAAAAACCCACTGTAGCTATTGATCCTGATGTTCTCTTTCAATTTCCTACTCTTCATTCTACTTTTTTATTCAAAACTCCAAGTATGCCACACTCTTCAAGAGTGCTCCAAGAAAACTCTAAGTATCCAAGAGTATGAGAGAGAGAGAATAATGAGAGAGCTCCAAACCAAAACTGACTAAAGTCTGTGTATTGATCCTTAGAAGCCTTTTTATGAATGAGGCCTCTATTTTCTTCATTTTCTATTAGTTTTCTTCATTTTCCTCCTTACATGCAACTTGTGACCTTTCACCTCCCTTTTCTCCTAATTTCCATTATTTTCATAAATAAATGTGCCAAAATGCCATTTTTCCTTTCCAAAGCCTTAGCCATTTCCTTTGCCAATTTCCTTAACCATATTAACCAAAATGAACACCCACACTAGGATGTCTCTCCCATAATTTAGCTTGGAATAGGTGTCCCATCAACTGTGGTTATTATTTTTCCTTTTATTAACTTTTATTGCATGGAATTTTCACCAGGGATGCTACAGAGCCCCTCTTCTTGAGATCACTAAATTATTTAGCACAAATGTATTGTCTCTGAATCTAACCAAATCCTTTTGCTATAAGGCAATAGTCCACATCTTTTGCACCTTCACCTATACCTATACCTGTACTACTACTTGTACCTATTCTTGTACTACTACCTATACCTATACATGTACCACTACCTGTACTTTGCTGCAACCTATGTATAATATCCATATGCCTAACATCCTGCTGACCTACCTACAAGATCCTATCATGTAAATGTGTCCCATAGGAGCTCATATCTGCTAAGTGATAGACATGTATCCTCTTATTAAGAGCATCTCCCACCCTGTTATCTTTATCATTGATATACTTGATCTCAAAATCAAACTCACTGATCGTAGAAAACCACCAAGTCTGCCTACTATTCAGATTCAATTGGTCAAATAGATATCGTAAACCACTGTGATTATTCATCAACACAAACCTCCTACCTTGAAGATAGTGTCTCCAAATCTTCAATGCATGTATGATTGCTGCCAAATCAAGATCATGTGTGGGGTAGTTCTTCTCATGTTCATTCACTTTTCACAGCTCATTTCATACCACTTGTACATCTTGCATCAGAGCTCCTCCAATTCCTTTCTTGCAAGCATCTCTGTGTACTACAAACTCTTTGTCCAGATCTGCAATCTTTAACATTGGTGCATGTGTCGAAAACTCCTTGAGCTACTCAAAACTAGCCTCACACTCATTTGTCCAGTCAAACTTACCCTTTCTCTACAATGATGTGATAGGATAAGAAATATGTGAGAAGTTCTTGATGAACCTCTTATAATAGCCTCCCAACCCAATGAAAGGTCTCACCTCATCTACATTCTTACGAGCTACCCACTCCTTGATGGCCCTTAGATTTTCTGGATCTACTACAATGCCCTCCTTGGAGATAACATGTCCCAAGTAATATACCTCGGTCTGGAAGAAATGACACTTGTCGAGCTTAGCATACAACTGATGCTCTCTCAACAATCTCAACACTGTCACTAAATGCTCGGCATTCTCTTCCTCATTTTTAGAATATACAAATATGTCATCAATGAACACAATAATAAAATTATCCAAATATGAATGCAAGACACTATTCATCAAGAACATAAATGTAGTTGGAGGCTTCTATTTCTTAAACTCATCTAGAAAGTATCCCCTATCACTCCTCTTGTAGGATGATAATGATAATGATCATAGTGCCTATCTGAAACAGAACTAGAATAGTACATGTATCCATAACCTCTCCTATCTTGACTGTCCAAAAATATGTCGTATCTCATTGTGTCATCTCTATTCAACTTGTGACCACCACGAAACCTACTACCATATGCCCCATTATTTTTGTCCTCCTGCTCATGGTTGATCTAACGTGGTCTTTGCCACTGTAAATATAACAAACTCTAAAGTATCACTACATTTACCACTGATTGTTTCTCCTGTGCCTATATGATTGTCATTGTTTGCCTTACAACTCCTTATTTCTTCCTTTAAGATTCTCAATGTGTCTACTAGATAAGAAGAATTCCCAACACCGTGCTGCTCATTTGATCCATAGGGAAAGTCTCACGAACTGTAGTCTACTATCTTGCTAGTCATCTTTTATATTCTTCCTGCAAGGTATATCATGTCATTTAAACAAAATCACAATAAACCAACATACCTTAGCATAGTTCAGGGAGGATATCTCATGTGCAAGATCAATAAATTAGCATAATGCATTTATAACATAGTCACAACATCATATAGAAATATAACTCATAAGCATATAACCTTATCACCATTATTTTATTTAGATTCCAGTCGCCGAGGCATGACCATGTCAACTACACAGACCGTGACCTCATGCAATGATGACATCAACCGTACAAATGTACATGGATAATACACAACCATAAATGTAGACAATACACCAACACACATGCAGACAACACCTAATCATAAACATGGACCACACACGCATAAACACATATAATCAAGCTGTTATGAAACCAACTCACAAAATATAGAAAAGATAGATCAATGTCTTATAATTCAGCCTCTTCAAGGGGGAAACCTCCTTTACATTACAAAAATGAAATTCTTGGATGATACAAATGACAAGACCTCCTTTTTATATATATGAGTCTAAGGGGTCATAATATAATCAGAGTCGACATAACAATAATAGTCTAAGCGTACAATAATAACAATAGTGGGCTTCTATGGGGCACACTAATA
The DNA here is from genome assembly GCA_031772625.1 of Pinus tabuliformis. Lineage (NCBI taxonomy): Eukaryota > Viridiplantae > Streptophyta > Pinopsida > Pinales > Pinaceae > Pinus > Pinus tabuliformis. The sequence goes on from CM062820.1 coordinate 537,173,717, forward strand.
ACAATATGGGGACAAAATGGGCACAATAATATAATAAGGGGGTTTTACTAATAACAATAAGGGGTTACACTAGTAGTATAGGGACCTAACACAAGCATAAACTAACAATACTTGTAACAATAGATAGCAACATGTCACCAAGCATACAAGAATGATACATGTAAGCAACATATAACAACATGTAATCAGTCATACACTCATGGTGATGAACTCCACAACAACAACATCAACTTCCTCATGGTGACATCACTACAACCATGATCAACACCATGAAAATGAAACAAGCACATGGTCTCACAACACAAGACACACACATGAAACCATAATGCATGCATGAACAACACAACCCATCTAGTCCGAGGGGTGAACCATGCTCTGATACCACTTTATAACACCCTCCTCCCACATCTACCCAAGTAACCAGCCAACTAGGGAAAACATGTGACAAGAGACCACTATGATATGATTTGACCTCCTAAATCACCTTAAGGAAGTGGAACTGATAGAAACACACCATACAGACCTTCAACATCACCTTTAGGACCCTCAGAAACCATCTCAACCTTTCTCCCAACTAGCCCCTGGGTTTCACTGAGATTTTAGACCACTTGATCTCTCGATGCTCCCATGATACAGGCTTTCCAGTGTCGAGGAGGCTCTAGATGCTCTCATGAAAAGGCATGCTAGTGTCTACGGAATAAATTGTACAATGTTGTGCCAGTGTCTCCAGGTTTTGAGCCACTTTTTAGGCCCAAATCCCAGGTCAATACATAAAATTGAATGACACCTTCAAAATAGAAAGATAACAAGGAGACAATGAGGCAAAAACAAATAATTTAACAAGTCCTTGACTAGACCCCTACTAGCCATGATAGGTATTTCATCAAACATATCATGAATATGTAATCTATAGGTGTAAATAACATATCTAAGCATAGGAGGTTCATACTTAGCTCAAAATCACTAAGAAGAATTGATGCCTCAACACATTGGTTTTCATTTCATCCATTAGGTCATAGATACATTGTTCATCCATTTACAAGTAAAAACATGATAAAAACCATACATAGCTATTATCATAAAACACCAACATAATAGCAACATAAATACCAAGGAAATCATAACCATATAATCCAGATATAAGCCAGTATAATACATAGAAATAGAAGGAGAAATAACCTCATATTAATGATGCAAAATCCAAACCTCGGATGGGACTTCCATGTTCCATGTGACCATAGAATGGTTGAGCCAAATCTCTCTTCAGTCATTCACCCTCGTGCCATATTCCAAGCATGAATGTGGGATCTCATAAAACACATCAATCCAAAAACATCCAGGTCTTCTAGAGGCCATCCACATAAACGAATCAAACAATCATTCCACCTCATGGCTGGACATCACAAAAGAATCATCATATTGATCTCTACCCGAGACTTCAAGGGCTCCAGAGTATTTGTTCCAACTAAGGCTTCCAGGAATAGCAACTCAAACCATAGCTCCCATGGGGATTCCAAAGTGTTTGTCCAACAAAGGCTTCTAGGACTAGTAACTCGACCCTCCAAGGGCTTATAGAGTGTTTTTCCAACCAAGCATTCCAGAACTAGTAACTCAACCCAAGTTGTTATGGGGCTTCCAAAGAGTTTTTCCAACCAATGCTTCCAGGAACTAATAACTCAACCCAAGCTAAAGGAAACATGAGAACCAACAAAAACAAAACAAGGAAATAAACCCACAATCTCCATGGCTATCTAAGAAATCACAAGGCTAGGCAATCCACTGTCAATCTAGGAAAACCTCCATGCCAGTGGTAGATTATGACCAATAACCCACATTCATATGCCATGCATGCCAAAACAAGTGAGGAAAAAATACATGAAACTTGGTACTTGCAAGAAAAATTAATTGTAGCTTCTGATCCCACTGTCATCTTGTGATCTCTTACTCTTTCTTTTCCTTCCACCTCCAAAATCCAAGTATGCCACACTCTCCAAGAGTGCTAAAGAAAATGCTAAGTATCCAATACTATGAGAGAGAGAGAATAACGAGAAAGCTCCAAAATTGAATTGACCAAATTCTATATACTGATCCTCAAAAGCCTTTTTATGAATGAGGACTCTATTTTATTCATTTTCCATAATTTAAATTTCTTCATTTTCCTCTTCACATGCAACCTGTGACCTTTCACCTGGCCTTTCTTTTAATTTCCATTATTTTCATAAATAAATGTGCCAACATACCATTTTCCCTTTCCAAATCCTTAGCCACTTCCTTTGCCAATTTATTTAGCCATATTAACTAAAATGAACACCCACAATAGGATGTCTTACCCAACATTCATCTTGGAATAAGTGTCCCATCAACTGTGGTTATTATTTTGCCTTTTATTAACTTTTATTACATGGAATTTTCACGAGGGTTGTTACATATACAATATCTATAGCTATGAATTCTTATTTCTTTGACTCTTGAACATTTGGTTCCTTTAAGTCATTTATCTCCTTAGATTCTTCTTTTATTGTATGCCCGTACTAGGGATTTTTATCATTGCCTTTTATAGGAACTTATTCTAATTGATCCATATTTATCAGTTCTTCTTCCTTTAATAGTTGAATGTGTGTTTCCATTGATTCATTTAGCTCTTTAGCTTATTCTTTTTCATATTCCATTCCTAGGGATTTTCTTTGCATTCTTTTGTAAGCTCTTATTTTGATTCTATGGCTAGGTACTATAATTAGTTTCCCTACAAATACTACAGGTGGCTGCTTTTCCCATATGATATATTAAAATAAATAAATTACAATGTATATTTTTTTCTTACACCAATGCTCTAAAAAATTATTTTTCACACTAATATTAACTATACCAGTTGATTCCATTAAATAATATCCCAAAATAATATCAATATTTCCCATTTTTGTAGCATAAAAAACAAAAGGAAACACATATTTTTCTATAGTAATCCTAAAATCTCTAGAATAATAAAAATGGTCATGGTGAACATATGTTCATTGAATATTTTTGCATGGGAACTTGCAACCTTTTTGCAGAGTTAATATTGTTGAAATTATGTTTGCTACTAAGGTTTATAGATAAAATAATATTTTCTTGTTAATTACATTCTTCAATCTATAATAGAAAGTTTGTGTATCAAAACAAATTTCTTGTGTTCTTTTAACCCCTCTTCCAAACATCAAACCACTTATCTAAAAATACTTTTACATAATTTTTAGTTGAAAATGCCTTCATCTTATCATGGTTAAGTAAAGTCCACCATATGACATCACCACCTAAATAAAGAGGGAGAAAAAATTCCAATATTTTTTCCAAGATATTATGTTTCTCTTTTGTATTCTTCAAAACTAAAACCATCATATTTAGATGTAAAATACATGTTTCTTGTGAAAACCCAAAACGGAACTATAGTTTTGAAAAATAAAAACCTACTATTCAGTGAAATTATTTTGCATAGCTAGGACTTAATGTGATTAATGTAAAATGATCATGAATGCTTCTTGGATTAGCTACTAGCCTAGATGAATGTAAACTCCTCATATATCAAGTTCCTATAAGGATAAAATTCTTTTCACATGTTTGCATCTCAATAGATTTGAACCCATCACGAGTTAGCATGGAGAGGGACTCGTTTAATTATTAATTATAATTAAAATCATAAATATAATTATTAATTCTATGTTTTTTAATCTATTTTATTGTTATTTTAATGTAATTTGAACAAGTCACAATATTATATTAATAATTATGATTTTTTTTTATAAAATTTAATTGAGTTAAAATGTAAAATAGGACATTACATTACAACATGTCTACCATACTAATAAAATAAAGAGTGTATGTTATTAACAAAATAATGCATTTTATGATTTCAAATTTAATTTTATATATAATTTATTTAATTAGCTTGATCTAGGCTTCTGTGATTCATAATTTATATCAAATGTTTTTCGGACCAAATCACATACAAATTTTCAAGTCAAAGCATTTCGAACCACATAATGTAGTTCATCATGAGGACATAGATGGATAGCTATGAATCACAATAAGTGGTTCCTAACTAGTTGACTTGAAAATCTATATGTAATTTAGGTCAGAAAATATTTGATATAAATTTTACATTATATTAAATTTAATCAATTTATATTCCAAAATTCATAAAATTTAAACTTAACTCCCAAATCACAACTCGGCTAACAATGAAGCTCATGTGTTATGAAACCTTTAGGTGATAATCACATCAGAGAAAATTTGTCGACGCATTTTGAGCCATCAAGTGTGGTAAAAATAGTTTCATTAACTTGTTACAAGCCATGGGTACAGTCATTACCTTATTTCCACCTCATTATAAGCCATGGGCATTGATTACCATATTTAGAGCTCATTATTAGTGTGAGGCCAGGAGGTAAATCCTCAAATGAATTGTGATTTTGCATTAAGGTTGATCATAGATATATACACAGAAGGAGAGACTCTTTGGCTTCATCTCCCACTGTCTCTTCATATTCCAGTTCTCCTTATTTTCTATTTACACTATTTTACACATATGTACCCAATCCCAATGATTAGGTGTCAACATTCCCCCCCTTACTCTGAAGGGATGTTGGTGATTCCAAGCATCGTTCTGAATCTTTCAAACTTTTCTCTTCCAAGCACTTTGGTGAAGATGTCTGCAATATGCTAATTTGATGAACAATGATGTAGATGGATCGTCTTGGCCTCAACATGATGTCGAACCATATGGTATTTTGTATTGATGTGCTTCGTTTGATCATGGAAATTTGGGTTCTTGGCCAACTTTATTGCAGAAGTGTTGTCAATCATGAGTGGAGTTGAATGCACTTGTTTCACCTGCAAATCTTCTAGAATTTCCCGAGCCACACAAATTCCTTTGTTGCTTTAGCTACTACCACATATTTTGCTTTCGTTGTCGAATCTGTTGGAACCGATTGTTTACGTGACCTCTAGGAGATAGCTCGTGATCCAAGACTCATAGCATAACCTGAAGTAGGCACCCGAGTTTATTTATCTCCATCGAAGTCTGGATCAAAGTATCCAATTAATATGAAGTCACCCACCTGAGTATACTTAAGCCCAAAGTCTTAAGTTCCCTTCTAGCACTTTAGAACTCTTTACGTAGAAAACCAATGTCCTCACAAGGATTTTACATAAACCTAAATAGGATTTCAACAACAAATGAAATGTTTGGTCTGGTAGTAATTGTTGAAAATAGCAACAAGAAATGTTAAAAATAGAAATGCAAAAAATAGAATTGCTATAGATAGCATTTTAGGATATATTCCAATTTTAATTTGTCCTTGAATTAAAATTTGAATTAGTCTCATGAGCTGTTTGAAAAATTATTAATTAATTCATCTTGAGTTAATTAGTTGGAGAAATTCAAACATTAAGTCTTTGTGAAGACATGCAACAATTATCCCTTAATTGAGGAGATAAGGATGAGTTGTAATTAGTTAGCTCAGTTAACTGAGTTAAGTCTAGTTAAATTAGTTCCAAATGGTTTGTGGAACTAATTGTGAGCTCAGTCAGTTAATGCATTCATGCATGCAACTAGTGTTCTCTAGACAACTGAATATTCTCTCATAAATAACTCATGCATGTCAGTTCAGACAAAGACCCAGTTGAGATTAAAGGTAGGGAAAGTGTACTATCAGTTGCTAGAATATTCGCACATGAATATCTCTTGGATGCAAAAGGAATTCATTCCTTGAGGATTGTGCAGTTACTACAGAGGTCAGAGTGTGTGAGGTGAGAATCACATAGGTTGCAGTTGGAGGACCTAGGAGAAACTGCACAAGGAAATAGGAGGCTTGGAGGATAGAGGAGAAGACATATGTGTTGTCTATTCTACCTATGAGTAGCAGTGAGAGATTGTACTGAGAGCTGGATAGTTGTGAGAGCTAAAGCTTTGTGTAATCTTGATGTATTTCCACCTTGTATGATAATATAGGTAGTGGGGTTTTTAGCTGAGGCTTTCCCCTAAGTATTTTCTGTGTTTCATGTGTATTGATTCTTCTTCTTTGTTATATTTGTTCTATTTGATCTTGCTCAAATTGATTAAGCTTCCGTAAGTTTGATAGTAGAAGTAGATTAAGTATTTTGCTTTAGTACATTGCATAATCAGTTTAATCTACAGTCAGAATTTCTACATGGTATCAGAGTTAGTTGATATGTCGAGAAATTTCTACATGTTATTAAAGCCAAGTTGATCAAAGCGGAGAACTATATACAAAGAAGGGAGAAGTTCAAAGTTTGAAGTTCTTGATTGTTGGTACAAAATCGATTTCTTATCACATCTCGAAGTTCACCAATGTCGTTCAATGGCTTGAGACTCAAGTATGCCTTGGATGGTAGCTCGAATTACATAGCATGGAAGGATCGCATGGAAGCAGTATTAGATGAAAATGGTTTGGAGGACTTAATTGATCAAGGAGTCCCCAAGCCAACAATAGCTAATGCCCAAGAATTGGTTGAATGGAAGAATGTGTGGCGAGAATGAGGAGGATTCTTCTGGAGGGAGTTCGAGACCATATTGTCTCGAGTCTCCATGGGAAGGAGACTCCATTTTCAATGTGGAAGACATTGAAGGATCTATATCATAACAAAAACAACTAGAGGAAGCTGGAACTAAAGGAGAAGCTTTGGAAAATCTAGTGTGAAAAGGGCAATGCGATCTCTACATATCTGAACAAGCTCACCACCTGTAGAGATGAGCTTGGAAGTGTAGGAATCATGACAACTGATGATGATATGGTGAGTCTTTCTCTCCTCATTCTTCCTAAGAGTTGGGATAGCTACCAAGACTCAATGAATGGAAAAGAGAAACTGCCAGATTAAGAATGAATGTGGTCGAATCTGATGCAGGAGGAGATCAAGAGAAGCACCAGAGACGATTCTTCATCTAAGCATGATGATGATGAAAATATAGCCTTAGCAAGTAAGGCGCAAAAATGGAAAGGGAAGGCTTCCCATTCCAAACCGATTTATTCCCATGGAGGGAAGAAGATTGAAAAATCTAAAGTGAGATGCTTTAATTGTCATGAGGTGGGCCATTATGCAACTAATTTTCCATTGAATAAATCCAAGAAGGGATCCTAGAAAGGATTAGATGGTAAGGCACTGGCCTCATAGTTAGAATTAGATTGTACCCTCATCGCATGCATGGTTTCATCAATGGTGGGTTGTGTTTGGTACCTGGACAGTGGAGCCTCATTCCACATGATCGACGATAGGAGTTTGTTCAGTACCTTGAAGGAGAAAGACCTCCAGATGCGCAGAGAGATGGGTAATGATGAAAAGTATAGTGTTTTAGGGGTAGGCACGATTGCTTTTCAGAGGGAGCATGGAGCTCTTATTACTTTGACAAATGTGAAGTATGTGCCTGGACTGAAGAAGAATTTGGTATCGATCGCGATGTTGGAGGACAAAGGCTATGATGTTGTCTTAAGTAAAGGAAAAGTTTTCCTTAGACACATCACCATGAGACAGGTGAAGCAGATCGATTCACAAGTCAAGAACCTATATGCTCTTGAGGTTCAAGATGCATGCAAAGCCTTGAGGAGCAATGCCAATTTTAGATACTTGGTGGTTGAGAGGGGGAGTACATTACCTCTCAACATGCAGTGCCAGAAGAAGTCTTAGACAATTGTGGAGTAGCCAGAGTTGGAGAAGTTAGTAGATGGATCACATGTAGCCATACCTCTAGGTGGGAGGTGGGGCGATGTGAAGTGATAGTCCCATGAAGGCTAAAATAGGGGGAGGATCCTTGAGGTACCTATCCTCTTTGATTAGACCTTGCTACAGGAGCCCCAACGAGGAGTAGAAGGACTGGCTGAGTGGGTAGAGACAGATGCAGATGGAGTGGAAAAGGGAGCTTTGGCATCAGAGGGTGTTTCTAGCCCAACAGGGAGGTAAGTTGGGAGATCAGTTACTTACTTATCAGTAACTGATTTGTGGTGCAGTAGTGGGAAGCAAGATGCAACATGATGAGAGGAGGTGCAGTGCAAATGGAGTGCTGGGAGAAAAGGACCAGCAGCAGCACATATGCAAGAAGAGGTGTACATAGAGAGTTGTTGCCGACTCAAGAGAGCTTTGCACAGGTTGAAGCAAGCACCTCGTGCTTGGCACACCGGGATCAATAACTACTTCACCAGGTTGGGCTTCACAAAGAGTGAATCGGATGTGAACTTGTACACATCATGGTGGAAGGTAAGAAGTTGATCATTGTTCTTTATGTTGATGATCTGATATTGACATGTGATGATCAGTTGATCATGTCTTGCAAGGACGACCTTACAAGAGAGTTCGAGATGAAAGACATGGGTCTCGTGCACTACTTTCTAGGCATGGAAGTGTGGTAGAAGGATGGGGAAGTGTTTGTGTCCCAAGGCAAGTATGCCAATGAGATACTTAGGAGATTCCACATGGAAAAGTGCAAGCCCATTTAGACTCCTATGGTAGGTAACTAGAGGAAGGAGGATGCTACTTCAGGAGAAGTAGTAGAAGCTACTGTGTATCGACAGCTTGTGGGTTCACTAATGTACTTAGTGCACAAACGACCAGATTTGTGCTATGCAGTAAACCAGCTAAGTCAAGCTATGGTTCAGCCTACCAAGCTTTTTTGGAAGGTAGCGAAGCATGTTTTGAGATACCTCAAAGGCACATATCAGTATGGATTATGGTATAAACGATTAGAGGGAGTGAAGCTATAAGGCTTCACAGATGCAGATTGTGCAGGGAGTCCATCAAGTCAGAAGAGAACATCAGGAGGAATTTTCAACCTTGATTCAGCTACAGCTTCTTGGTACAACAGGAAACAGAGGTCATTTGCACTTATCTCAGTAGAGGCTGAATACATGGCTGCAAGTTAGGCAGCATGTGAGGCCATTTGGATGTAGAAAATTCTAGTTGGTTTGTTTGATTAAAGGTTGGATCCAACTATGATCTATTGTGATAATTAGAGTTGTATCAAACTCTCTGAGAATCCAATATTTCATGACAGGTCCAATTATATCGACATTTGGTATCATCATCTCAAAGACTGTGTGGCGAGGAGGATCATGTTGTTGTAGTATATTTCGACCGTGGAGCAAGATGCTGACATTTTGACAAAGGCATTATCAAAGTGTAAATTTGAGTTCCATAGAGACAGGATCAGGGTGGCAGATAATCCCTTTCTTGTTGAGAGGGAGTGTTGAAAATAGCAACAATAAATGTTAAAAATAGAAATGCTAAAAATAGCATTGCTATAGATAGAATTTCAGGATATATTTCAATTTTAATTTTTCCTTGGATTAAAATTCGAATTTAGTCTCACCAGCTATTTGAAAAATAATTAATCAATTCATCTTAAGTTAATTAGTTGGAGAAATTCAAACATGAAGTCTTTGTGAAGACATGCAGTAGTTATCCCTTTGATTGATGAAGTTATCCATTAATTAAGGAGATAAGGATGAGTTGTATTTGAGTTTTAATTAGTTAGCTTAGTTAACTGAGTTAAGTCCAGTTAAATTAGTTCCAAACAGTTTGTGGAACTAATTGTGAGTTCAGTTAGTTAATGCATGCATGCATGCAACTAGTGTTCTCCAGATAACTGAATATTCTCTCATAAATAACTCATGCATGTTAGTTCAGAAAAAGACCCAGATGGGATTAAAGGCAGGTACAGTGTACTATCAGTTGCTAGAATATTCCCATGTGAATGTCTCTTACATGCAGAAGGAATTCATTCCTTGAGGATTGTGTAGTTACTACAGAGGTCAGAGCAGTGTGTGAGGTGAGAATCACATAGGTTGCAGCTGGAGGACCCAGGAAAAACTGCACAAGGAAATAGGAGGCTTGGAGGACAGATGAGAATTCATATGTGTTGTCTATTCTACCTGTGAGAAGCAGTGAGAGATTGTACTGAGAGCTAAAGCTTTGTGTAATCTTGATGTATTTCCACCTTGTATGATAATACAGATAGTGGGGTTTTTAGCTGAGGCTTTCCCTTGAGTATTTTCTATGTTTCATGTGTATTGATTCTTCTTCTCTATTATATGTGTTTTGTTTGATCTTGCTCAAATCGATTAAGCTTCCAAAAGTTTGATAGTAGAAGTAGATTAAGTATTTTTCTTTAGTACATTTCATAATCAATTTAATCTACAGTCAAAATTTCTACATGATACGAGAGATAATTGATCTATAGAGAAATTTCTATAGTAATCAGGTAGTTGAGACTTCCTACAAGTTGTATATACTTTGTTGCATCCTCAAATTATTTTCCTTCAGTGGATGTGATATTTAAGTTCTGTTCCATTGGAGTAGAAAAAGGATTGCACTCATCCATGCCAAACTTGTTCAAAAGATCTCCAATGTACTTTTTCTGAGAGATGAATATAAACTTCAATGTTGATATACTTCAATATCCAGATAATAGTGAACATACCCGAAGTATGTCATTTCAAAATATTTCCTCAATTCCTTCTTTATGGATGCGATATAGCTCTCATTATTCCCTGTCATCAAAATATCATCTACATACATGACAATCTATACAATTGTTTTTCCAACTTTCTTGAAAAACAAAGTTACATCATCAAGATCATGTTTGAATTTGAGTTTTAGAAGATGCTTCGTTAACTTCTCGTACTAGGCTCACAGTGCTTTCTTGAGGCCATAAAAGGATTTTACAAGCTTGCATATTTTATGTTCTTAACCCTTCACAAAAAATCGCTCTTGCTAGGATATAAGAACATTTTCTTTCAGTTCTCTATTCAAGAAAGAAGTTTTTACATCCATTTGATGGAATTTCCAATTGTTATGAGCTGCTAAGGAAAAGAGTGTCCAGATGGTAGCCCATTTTGTTGTGGGGGAAAAAGTATCCTCATAGTCGACCCCTTCCTTATGTGCAAAACATTTTTCCACAAGCCTAGCTTTGTGCTTGTCAAGTGAGCAATTATATTTATGCTTGTCAAGTGAGCCATTATCTTTATGCTTGCTCTTGTAGATCCACTTGCAGCCTATTGGTTTGGTTCCAAATGGAGGATCAACCACCTTCCAAGTGCCATTATTTATTAAGGAATCATCCTTCTTTTCCATCATCATCTACATCACCTCCATTTTTCTTGGTTGAATTTCTTATGCATGTCTTTCCAACCTCATCAAGGTGAACACTTTAAAGTGTATTTTTCAGCCATTTTAGAGGACCTTTATGAGATGACCCAGGCTACTCAGTTGACTGAGTTGGGACTGAATCAAGATTGAGTCTCCCAATTCTTTTAATCACATCACTCAAAGTGTCATCAATGGCTCGAGCTTCATGTGGGGGAGAGAGTGCTTCAGAAGAAGATTCCATAGATTGATCCAGTATAAGAATCCCCCCTTCAAGATGTGGAATCTCATTATCAAATTCTTGAAAGGACTTGGCATTTTTGAATCTATCCAAGCGATCAAGATTCTGCTCAACAACATTTCCAGCCTTGGAACATTCAAGAAATATGACATATCTAGATACTACAAAATTCTTATTAACTTCATCATAGAGATAATATGCTTTGGAGTTATTTGAATACCATAAGAAGATACACTTATGACTCCTTTCATTAAGTTTTTTTCTTTGTTCATTAGGTATCAAGGCATAACAGGTGAACCAAATATCCCGAGATGCTTTATCGAAGGAATGTGGCCATACCTCATTTCCTAAGGAGTTATACTTCTAATAGCATTACATAGACACCTATTCTTTACATACACAACACATAGAACTGCATAAGCCAAAAACATCAATTTTACATTCTTGAAAAACATCATGGAACATACCATATTTAAGATTGTCCTATTCATTCTTTTAGTTACTCCCTTCTATTGGGGATTATAAAGCACAATTGTTTGATGTTTTATCCCATGTTGGAAAAGATAGTTTTCAAATTCATTTGAAGTGCATTCTTTTCCATTATCAATGGAAATAGAGCCAATATGATATTGTGCATCATTTTCAATCCATGGATGAAAGTTCTTGAATGTTTCAAAAGCATCATATATGTTCTTCAATAAATAAACCCAACACATTTTGGTGTAATCATCAATAAATGACATCATATATTTATTTCCATTTGCGGAAGGAAAAAGAATTGGGCCACATAAGTTTGAATGAATACTTTCACGTTTTCTATGTGCTCTAGAATGTGAATCATGAAAAGACTATGTGTTGTGCTTTCCTAAGATACAAACATCACATTGCTTAAGTTTCGTATGAATTTTAGGTAAATAGGTAACACCACTTTTCTTAAACATATGAAGGTTGTCATAATTCAAATGTCCAAATATAACATTTCATAAAAGACTTGATGGAAATGTAACTTCATCATAATGAGAATTATATGAGAATTTTTGTGCATGTGCAGAGGTGCCTTGCAGTTTTATAAATCTTTCTTCTTCTATCCCAGTCATGACAAGTGAGTGATCTGATGCTTTTCTGACCTCAACCTTGCCATAAAACATATGAATGGAGTGTCCTTGTTGGAATATGTGGACTAAAGACAAAAACTTTATTCTCAGCTCCAAGAGATATAGAACATCATGTATAAGAAATTATGGAAGGCCAAGAAGTTTGAGCCTGATTGTGCCAAGCCTTGATGGCTTGAGTTTTGACTTGTATGCAAAAAATATACTACTCCATCAACATTTTCAGTAAATTCTTCAAAAAAATCTCTTCTAAAAGTCATGTGGAAATTTACTCCCGAATCAAGCAACCAATCATTTTTCCAAGAAGCAAGTGAAGCATTAAACAAGTCTTTAGTTATTCCAATATTACAATGTGTCACAACATAGCGAGTGGATTCAGGTGCTTTACCTTTCCATTTGTCATTGGTGTTACCTTTGGCTTCATTTCTTTCCTGATAAATTCTATCCCAAAGTAACTTACATGTGGATGCATCATGCCCATCTCTATTGCAACGTATGCATTGAAGATCATACTTTTCCCCTTGGATTTACCTTCTCCCGTGCCTTTAAATTACTTCTTCCTCTACCTATTTGGCCACCTCTTCCTCTAGAATAATCTTGTGCATGATTCTTATCTTTATGTGCAAAACACACAATTTCTTCAAAAGACTAAGGAGTTGTCTTCTTCCCAAAATCTTCTCTCTCAACAATCTTCTTCTCAAGGGAGTCAAAGGTAATCTCCTTGACGTTTCCACTTGCTTGCAATAAATCAAGATAATTTGAATAAGTGGGATATAGTGCCTTGACATAACCTATGAGGGAAATGTCTATTTAAACACCAATGGTTTTTATATCATGCATAATGGATCTAAATTCTGATGCTAAATCAAGAGAGTGATCATTTTTCAATTCAAGACTGAACAATTTAATCATCAATTAGAAAACTTCAAGTTCATAGTGTGAGCCATAGAGTTCCTTCAACTTATGTAAGGCTTCAAAAGCATTTGAAAATGGTGAAATAGGCCTTTCTATTTTTGTTTTCCCAAATGGAAATCTCCTTATCTGAGGTGGGCTTTGCAGGTTCATTATCTAGTTCTCCTACACAAAATTCTTTCCACAACTCATTGAAAATGAGAGTGTGTTTTATTTTCCATGACCATTCAAGATAGTTTTCTTCCTCTTATAGAACTAATCCAACAATAGATATCAATGAATGCATTTTAAATGTGTGTACTGTATACAAAATGTACTTTGTTGCTAATATACTATAAGAAATTGCACTTACGGTGGCAATGTGTGTACAAAAATGCACTTTGATATATTAAAATAGAGGTATTATTTGGGGGAGGTGGTATATGGGGAAGGGTATATTTGGGAGAGGGAGTATATGGGGGAGGGAGTATTTCGAGGAGGGTGAATATGGGGTAAGGGTTAATGATTGACCGAGAGTTGACATCATACATCGTTATACCATTCAATGAAGGGAACATAGTTGTAGTAATATGGAACAACGTATATGTAATATGGGAAATGGGGCTATCTAATATATGGGCAACATTTAATGTAATATGACACAATAATAACACAAGAATTAAAAAACATGGAGTTGGAATGGTATTAATGCGTAGTGGTATGGGGAGAGTGTTTAACAAAGCAACACAATAATATATTGAAACGCGTTATATATTTAAATTACATGTATTAACAAACGAGAGTGGGAGTAGAGTGGTATGGAAATATGACATTATTAGAGGTGTTATATGTTGGACCTCTTGGAGGTGAGGCATACAGGCCAATGTTATATAGTAGTATGCAGGGTGTATAGCAGTTTAGGGAGGAGGTGGTATGGAGTGTTCAATGAAACGTATATGGGAGAAACCGAGAGAACAGAAGTTGTGAGGAGTGGATTGTGGTGTGGCGAAGGAGGTACGTTTTTGGGTAGTATGGTGTGTTTCAGAAATATAACTGCAAACACAATAAACACAATGATAGGTGGTATTCACTCGTAGAGGACTGTGGTATGGAAGGTGGGTGGGCTAGAAGGTGGAGTTGTTGAGGGGCCGGAAGAAATGTCTCAGGGCCAGGGAGAGAGAGACACACTTTGTCACTGTTCAAAACCCAAGCAAAAATCGAAGTTCACAACTGACTTTAAATTTTAAGTATTCTATCAAAGGATAGGACCAGAGTATAGAGAATAATGGCAATCAATGATAGGAGTTACAACACAGTTTATTTTGGGAGCTGTCTCTAATACCATGTGAGTCGAGGAGGTAACTCCTCAAACGAATTGTCATTTTGCATTAAGGCTAATCATAGGTATATACATTGTAGGAGAGACTCTTGGGCTTCATCTCCAAATGTCTCTTCATATTCTAGCTCTCATTATTTTCTATTTACACAATTTTACCTTTATTCACCCAATCCCAATGATTAGGTGTCAAAAATTATCCATGGGCACTTATCCTTAAATAGATGGATCTATATATAATGATTCTCCATTTTTGGTGGAATAACTTGCTTTCCTTCACAATTATTGGGAAATCTTTCCCAACTATGGCTTCTCCATTTTTGGTGGAATGAGTTGCTATTTTTCGGAATTATTAGGGAATTTTTCCCAACTTCCCTATTTTAATGGGCTTTTTCCAACTTAACTATGCTAACTTATAATTTTAATTTTTTGTTTCAAATATCATTATATAATTTGATTATATTTTCAGAGAAATTCCATTAAATATTTCACTAGTCTTCATTGCTAATCAAATAATAATTTATTTTGAAGTAAAAGGTTCATTGCTTTATGAAAATTCATTTTTAAATCAAATAAATTAGGTAACTTTTTCTAAATTTAATTATAAATTATAAATTTATTTGAATATTTAATTTCAATATAATTAACCAAAATTTACCATAATTTTATTTTAATACGACTAGCCTAGATCCATCTTAAGGTCTGATCTACCTAAGAGAGGGATCAAATCTCTTTTAACTTTAAAAAAGGTTTATATCTAAGGATATTTGATCTGTCTGTGCTCTTGGTAGATTCAACATTAAGATCGATCTAGGCTGGTTGTATCTATGTGTCTCTTTCTTATTCCCTCACTCTATCTTACCCCCAAACATACACACTTTCTCCATATCTATCTCTCTCCCTCCCTCTTCCTCTCCATCTCTCTTCCTCTTCCCCTTCTCCTTCTCTTCCCTCATGCTTTCCTCTCTCCACCACTCTCTCTCCATATCTCCCTTTCTGCTCTCTATCTCTCGCCACCTTTCTCCCTCTATGTATTTTTTCTTCCCTCCCTCTCTCCCCCTCCAACTCCATATCTCTCTCCCTCTATCTCTTTACTTCTCTATCTTTCCTCCAACTAAATCACTATCTCCCTCCCTCTCTCCTCCTCTCTCTCCCCTCCATCTATGTGTCTCCCTCTCTCTCTATCTCATCCCCTTCTCTCCATCTCTCTCTCTTATCCTCTTCTCTCTCTTCCCTCTCCTCTCTCCCTCTCTCTCTCTCTCCATCTCTCCCTTGTCACTTCCTCTCTCTCTCCACCTATATCTCTTTGTCTTTGTTCTTTCCTCCCTCTCTCTCCCCCTCCAACTCCATCTTTATTTCTCTCCCTTTCTCCTTCTCTCTTCCTTCCTCTCTCCCTCTCTCCCCCCATTACTCTCTGCCCTGACCCTCCCCTCCCCGTCTTTTAGCTTTGTCACTATCCCCCCCTTCATAAATCTGATCCATTGTATTATGTTTAAGAAAGTATATAAATTAAAATAACTCAACTGGTTGTAAAATATTGAACTACTATTTTGGATCAATCATGTAAAAAAAAAATACAATAATGAAAAACTTAAAAGAATCAAGCACTATCTTTCCTTTTTATTGTTAGTCACTTTTATTGCTCTCATCCCTTGGATTGTTAGTTAAATGGATATATGGATGTATGCTCGTTCTTAATAATGTTATTTATGTTATATCAATTTCAAGTCTTTATATATAAAAGTATGCTCAATTTTAATTTTATTAAAACCTTGATTTAATTTCTATCGGAATCTTTTTAGTAGTAGTGAGGATAAATGTTTTAGATATATCTCAAAAGTAATTATAACATTTTTCCTTTTATATTTAATTATTTTTTTTTATAAAATTAAATGAATATAAAATATTTATGATTTTTTTATTGTGAAATAAGTCAAGGTTTTAGGTCATGCTTTATTGATAAGACATGGTATTGGCCTATGGTATTATAACAAAGCCTATTTAGAAGTTAATAATATCCATGGTAAAGTGAGGGTGAATATTGTCATAAAATATTTTGATTGTTAAATAAGTTATGAGTTTTTGGCATGTGGTATTGATAAGCAATGGTATTGGCCCATGGTATTGTAACAAATCCTATTCACAAGTTCATAATATCAACGACAAAGTGGGCATGAACATCCATCGTTAAGAATCTTACCATATATTTTGATTGTGAAATAGGTTATGTTTTTTGTGCATGTGGTATTGATAAGCCATGGTATTGACCTATAGTATTGTACAAATCTTAATTACAAGTTAATAATATCCATGGTAAAGTGGAGCTGAATATCCATGGTTAAAAATCTTGTGATAGTGTTATAAATATCTTGATTGTCAAATAATTTATGTTTTTTTTTGGGCATGTGGTATTGATAAGCCATCCTATTGTAACAAAGGCTATTTACAAGTTAATAATGTCCACCCTAAAGTGGGAGTGAATATCCATGGTTAAGAATCTTGTCATATTGTTATAAAATATTTTGATTATGAAATAGGTTATGGTTTTTGGGCATGTGGTATTGATAAACATTGCCATTGGCCCACGGTATTGTAACAAAGCCTCGTCCCTAGTTATTAGTAAAATCAAAATATAATAGATTGCATATTATTATTTTTATTTCTCTAACTGTTTATTATTAATCTAGCTAACAAATAAATGTTTACACTCATCATCGATATGACTTCTAAGTTTTTATTATTTTTCAATTGAATAAACATTTCAAATTGTTACACCTGTACATCTCTTCGCTTAATTAATACAAATTTATTATATTTTTTAATTTTAAAAGTCAAAATTTTTCAAATTTAAATATATCATATTAAATTATTACGCCGTAAGGTGTTTCCCTATGGGAAAAACTTCTCTGGTGTCCACGTGTACTCACTATGCACCATTCGATCTTTTGTTAGACGATTGAATTATACACATCCGTTGATATGAGATAAGTTTACACGTGGTTGCTAGAAGCTTGCGAAGGCTGGTTTCTTGATAGACCAGATGTGGACGATTGTAACTAACTAGACAGCTGTGAAGGCTGGTTTTTGTTTCTTGATAGACCAGATGTGGGCGGTTGTAACTCACTAGACAGTTGCGAATGTTGGTTTCTTGATAGAACGGTCTCTTTTCAATAAGTTGTTCTCTCCAACCAAATTTGAAGCTCATGTTGTGAGAAAGAATCATCAGCCTTTTGCAAACCTTGCGGTGAGAAGGAGCCGATCAGGGCGACCCAAAGCGAGGCCAGGACATAGAGACACGAATGAAGAATTTTATCAACACGGTTTAGAAATGGAAAATTTTATAGACATGGTTTTCAATCCGTCCGATTGTGGATTCCTCTATTTTTAATTTTATTTCATGCCATGCCTTGCCTTTAAGAAAGTATTCTTCACAGATATTGTTTCCTTCATTTTAGTATCAGGTGCGCATTCATTTGTTGATGAACATTGTGATGCGTAATAACACTTTTAATGTGGCATCGAGAACTCTGATCATGATAACTCTCCTGAATCCTAAAGGCCGCCATGGATGCAGTTGTTATGTTAAAGTTATATCATAATTATATTAAGTTACTTGAAAAATCGGTCTCCTACAATGTATTTTAGGGTTATTTATAGTCAGTTATTTAATTGAACATGCATATTATTAGCAATATCAGAGGAGGCAAATGGTTATTTCCATTGATTGAGGAATCATTTAGGCAATTTCAGTCTTGTAGAAAAGATTCGGGTCGGTTCAGCCTGGGCCCGAAACTTTTTCGTTGTCATCTAATTAATGAATGCATTAGGTTGACCATAAAGTGAAGGTTAATAACATTACCTGCTTTAATCTTCAAATTAAAGTGTTGAATTAACATATACAAAAGACAAAAATAATAAAATCACATCAAAGAATGCAATTAGAACCCTGAAAACTATTCCTACCAATAAGAATCTGGAAAGAGAATTACAAAGGTTTAGTCAAATTTACCTTTAAATCGTTGCACATTTGGCAATGAAAATCCACAAGTACCTTTAAACCTTTAAAGATTATAAGAACCACAGTTCAATCCCTGAAAACTATGCCTATGAATGAGAATCCGGAAAGGGAATTTTAGAACCTTCATTGAACTTAAATAAAACTTTAAGTTGTCACACATTTGGCAATGAAAATCCACGAGTACCTTAAAATTTGTAAAGAGTTGTAAGAATCGCAAATCGAACCTTGAAAACTATGCGTAATAAAGAATCTAGAAAGGGAATTACAAAAGCTTCATTGAAGTCAAATATACCTTTAAATTGTTGCACATTTGGGAATGAAAATCCAAAAGTACCTTTACATTTTAAAATATTGTAACAATTGTAATCCAAACCTTGAAAACTAAGTCTACTAAAGAATCTGCAAAGGGATTGTTGGAGGTACTACACACCTGTTAGAGCATGGAACTACATGCAAGATTCCTTCTGTATGATTTAGTCCCTGATTTGCTCCTTCTTTAACTCTGCAAATGGTTAGTTCTTCTGCATGATTTACTCCCTGATTTGCTCCTCCTTTCACTCTGCAACTAGCTAGTTTTCTCTAGAACTTGTTGTAGGTGTTGAGTCCTCTCATTGATCACCACTATGGTGCATTACCTTGGGATCTTCACCGAGTAATGCTATATCATGAGCATTGTAACCTATTTTCTAACAAATCATTCTTTTGTTCTTTCGATTTTCTTTTAGTGTTTTTTCTCTGCAAAGTTGTGTGTTCAACCTTTACTATCTAGATTAATCTGTGCAAGTTTTCTAACACATTTACATGGTATCAGAGCCCACAGGTTGCTAGATAAAAGGCACACCAATACTTTATTTTGCAGGTATTACAGCTTGGAGATTGAAGATCGAAAAAAAATGGAGTTTCCCAAAACATCGATCCTAACACCGTACAACTATCACGAATGGAAGGACCAAATGGCTCGATACCTTCGTCAAAAAGGGTTGTATAGGATTACCATGGCTGCAGAAGTGGAACCCACTTTAGCCATAGAGAAATCCAAGTACCTCAATCACATGGATGAGGCCCACAGATCCATATGCATGTGCATCACCCTAGAGTTGCAGTTTCATCTATCTGCCTGCAATAATCCCAATGAGATTTGGAAAAAGGTTGAAGAACTCTATGGGAAGTAGGATGAGATGAAATGAAATCTGCTCGAAATGGAGCTGCTATCATTGGATCCACGGAACTATGACAAAATTCAAGACTTCTTCACAAAATATAATGATCTATTGTTGCAACTCAAGGGTTATGGAATTGACAAATCCAAGGAGGAGAGTCGAAAATTTCTCTTTATTATGTCAAAGCTCAGACCGGAATACTCCATTTTTGTGTCCACATTTCATTTGGTAAGGCTCGCAATAGGTAAATCCTACACTATGACTTCTCTCAAAGAGTTCATGGAGTCCCTTACTTTTGAGCAAGATAAACTCATTGACATGGGGAAAATCAAACCTCCAAAAGTGCATGCACTTGTTGTGCATGATGGCAGCCACAATAAAAATCACAGATATGATTCAAATCAGAAAAATCAGTAGAAAAAAGACAAGGGCAAAGCGCATTCCCATCCAAAGAAGGAAGGGTACACCAAGCCCTTCAATGACTCCTCTGGCTCGAGAAATGAGAAAGGGAAGAAAGGAAACAAATGCACCTACTGTCAAAGAGGATTCCATCTAGAATCCTCTTGCATGAAGAAACAAATTGACCAAATGGCAGAAATCCTTCAGAAGCACAACCTTGGGGACCACATCCCTCAGGGCACCAAGAAGAAAACTAAGGATCCACCACACTGGAAAGGTAACAATTTTCATGCTTTAGTTGCAATTAATTCTTCCCTTGATGCATGGATTATAGATTCTGGTGCATCACGTCATATGGCTGCTACAAAGGAAGTCTATTCCTCTTTGGATGCACGCAAAGGACCTCCCGTCTTCATGGGAGATGACTCACTTATTGAGGTCACCGGAAAAGGTAGAGTGAAACTTTTACACGGAAGCTTTGAAAATGTGCTTCATGTTCCAAAACTTTTGGTAAACTTGCTTTCAGTTTATCAGATCACTCATTCCGGCACTAGAACATATATGACGTACATAGTAGCTCCAAAATTGCAACCAGTGAGGTAAACATTGGAGCCAGACTGTATACATTTTCTGAATTTATTGAATATGAATCCTCCTTATTGCTTACACATGCTGATGATAGTAGTAGGATTTGGCACGAGAGGTTTGGTCACTTAAATTACAGGTATATGCATCATCTAAGCAAGCATGGGATGGTGGAAGGCTTGCCAAATATCAGTTTCTCCAAAGGAGTTTGTGAAGGGTGTGTCATTGGCAAACATCCTAGAGAAACGTTTGACACTGGAAAGACTCACAGAGCATCCTCTCCTCTAGATCTAATCCATAGCGATCTCATGGGGCCTTTTCCTCATCCTTCCATCAACAAACAAGGTATGTGCTTACATTTATTGATGATTTCCCACGGTATACTTGGGTGTATCTTCTCAGGAAAAAATATGAAGTTTTTGCGCACTTTGAAGATTTCAAAGAACTAGTTGAGACACAGTCAGAGAGAAAGATCAAAGCCCTTGTACAGATAATGTGGGGGAATATGTTAACACAACACTTCAGAACCTTTGCCTTCATTCTGGCATATAGTTGTAGTACACAGTTCCATACACTCCGTAGCAGAATGGAGTTGCTGAGAGAAAGAACCGATATCTCAAAGAGATGGCTTCCTGCATGCTACATGCTAAGTCACTCCCTCATAAGCTATGGGCAAAAGCACTTAATTGTGCTAACTACATCCAGAACAAATCTCCTCATAGGTCTGTTAAGGATCAGACCCCATTTTAGGCTTGGAGTGGCACTAAACCGGAGGTCACCCACATCCGTGTTTTCGGCTCCCAAGAATGGGCAAGGATCCCCTTTGAAAAGAGGAAAGCTCTTGATCCACAGAGCATTGAGTGCATCTTTATTGGATACCCTTATGGTGTGAAGGGATATTGACTCCTGATTTCCTCTACAAACAAGCTCATCATTGAGCGAAGTGTCAAATTTGAGGAAATTCTCTCGCATGCACCTCAATCGCCACATGCAAACACCTTTTATCTACCTCATGTCCGAGATGATGACTCAGTACAATCAGATGCAGATACAGAGCATGTAGATGCCAAGGTATAGCATGCAAATGTAGAGATAGAGTCTTCAGATACAAATCTAGTGCATGCCTATGATGATCCACATGCAAGCATAGATCGGGCTTCCCACAGTGAATCAACTTCCCCTTTCATAAATCATAGAACAAGGAGCTTACATGAGATATATGCACAAGACCACCCAGCTGCTAGAAATGGTCTTGTGGGGGATAATTTTGATCTGCAGAGGACTAGCTTAGAGTTTATTGAGCCTCCTCTTGCCCTCACTGCCACTGAACCATTGCCATCCTGGCATTGTCATTTGGTTCAATCTTCTGATCCACAGTCTTATGCTGAGGCTGCTAGGCATCCATCGTGGGAGTCCACCATGGAGGAGGAGTATAACTCCCTCCTCGAGAACCAGACCTGGGATTTGGTCCCCCTTCCTCCAAGAAGGGAACTTGTCCAGTGCAAATGGGTCTATAAGACCAAGAGTGTTGCAAATGGGAAAATCACCAAACGAAAAGCGAGGCTAGTAGCCAAAGGCTTCCAACAAGTGCATGGCATTGATTATGACGAGACCTTTGCTCCAGTAGTAAAGATGGATTCCATACGCCTTATACTTGCCATTATGGTTGCCCAGGGATGGGAAGTACATCAGATGGATGTGAAGAATGCCTTGCTTCATGGAGACCTATCAGAGGAGATTTACATGGAGTAGCCACATGGTTTCATTCAGGATTCATCTTTGGTCTGTAGACTGAAGAAATCTCTCTATGGCCTTAGGCAGGCCCCAAGAGCTTGGTATGCAAAGGTGGATTATTTTCTCTTATCACAAAACTTCGAAATATGTAAGTCTGATTTGAATGTTTACATGCTCGGGACACATGATTATCTTCTTATCTTAGTTTTTTATGTGGATGATCTTCTAATCATCGACAACTCAGTTTCAGCTATTGCTGCAGTCAAGAGGGCCTTGCATGATAGATTCTTGATGACAGACATGGGTCCATTACACTTCTTTCTTGCTCTTGAGATCAGCCAGGATGCCACAGGCATCAAACTTTCTTAGGTTAACTATGCACGGGATCTCCTCGAGAGATTTCACATGACTGACTGTAAGCCAGCATTGACTCCTTTTCTATCTAGGGTCTGCCTTGAGGATAGAGGTGACACTCCATTAGTTGACAAAACTCTCTACAGATAGCTAGTGGGGAGGTTATTGTACCTCACCCACTCCAGACCAGATCTCTCATATGCATTAGGGGCAGTTTCCAGATACATGCAGGAGCCGCATGAGCTACACTGGACTACTGCCAAGCCATTCCTTTGATATGTGCAGGGCACCATCACCTTCGGGATTCACTATGTAACAGACACAACATTGAATCTCCTCAGCTTCACAAATTTTGATTGGGCGGGCTACAACATTGATCGCAAGTCCACCTCCGGATAATCAGTCAGTCTAGGATCTGGCCCTATTTGTTCATCGAGCAAGAAGCAAGCTGCTATTGCTCTCTCTTCAGCCGAGGCCAAGTACAAAGGAGTAGTCAACATCACCATTCATGCTCTATGGCTACAAAACTTCCTCGCTAATTTGGACATCCACTTCCACCAGCCCATTGTCATCTGGTGTGACAAACAGAGCACTCTCAAATTTTGTAGGGATCCAGTACAATGACAGGATACGAAGCACATAGAGATCCATATACACTACATCAAAGACTTAGTACATGATCGAGTCATTGATTTGCTGTTCTATCCTTCAGCAGAATATACTGTATACGTCTTCACCAAGACATTCACTAAGAAGAAGTTTCGCTCTCTACGCGATCGTCTTGGAGTGAAGGACACAGTTGCTTAGCAACTGTCTTTTCTTCCTCTTTTCTTTTGATTACATTGTATTTTGAGGAGGGGTTTTTCCCACGAGGTTTTCCCTCCTTCCTCAATTTTAGTACAAGTTGCACTGTATTTTGGGTGACCTTTGAAGGCCTTAGTTTCCAGGGCCCATTTTCTATTTTCCCCCATAGTGGTGTTCAGGGGGGGTGTTAGAGGTACTACACACCTACATGCAGACACTTAGTTAGAGAATGGGACTACATGCAAGATTCCTTCTGCATGATTTACTCCCTGATTTGATCCTTCTTTAACTCTGCAACTAGTTAGTTCTTCTGCATGATTTACTCCCTGATTTGCTCCTTCTTTAACTCCGCAACTGGCTAGTTCTTCTACATGATTTACTCCCTGATTTGCTCCACATTTCACTCCACAACTGGTTAGTTCTCTCCAGAACTTGTTGTAGGTGTTGAGTCCTCTCATTGATCACCACTATGGTGCATTACCTTGGGATCTTCACCCAGTAATGCTATATCATGAGCATTGTAACCTATTTTCTAACGAATCATTCTTTTGTTCTTTCGATTTTCTTTTAGTTTTTTTGCTCTGCAAAGCTGTGTGTTCAACCTTTACTAGCTAGATTCATCTATACAGTTTTTCTAACAAATTTACAGGGAATTCCAAAAAGCTTCATTGAAGTCAAATTTTCCTTTAAATTGTTGCACATTTGGCAATGAAAATCCATAAATACATTTAAATCTTGAAAGATTCTAAGGATATGTATGGATATGGATGACATTTGATTTCAGCATTACAGGTCATCATGTCACCTCAGTTTCGCAGTCAACATCTTATAATTTGCAGTGAAGCTCATTTTCACCCATCTTAAACCAAAGCGAGATGGATTTTCTCTGATCATTTCTCGATTTATGTGTGTCATATTTGTTCTCGCGGCTTTGTGGTAGACAATGAATCTCATTCCTAAACATGGCACTATTCCTTCTTAGCCACTTTTCTCATTCTATATTTGATGGGTGCAGTTTTTTCCTTGAAATTAGGTATTTGAGACCAAAAACTATTTATTATAGCTCCAATGATTATTTTATACTACTAAAATTTCAATTGTTTATGCGAAGAGTTTACTATTACTTGGAATTTGGTACTAATACGACGGGCCTTAATATTTAGAGCCAACAATTTAATATTTGTTTAAATATTGGTATATGTAGAAAATTTGCTTAAAGTTAAGTACATTTTGTGTGAATGATAAAAAATTGAAGTTGAATGTATAAAATGCTTTTGCATAATGACTTCTTTAATGAGGAAAATAATATCTAGTAACATTTTAGTTTATTTAGCATGGATGGAAATCTTGTACAACTGAACATGTTAGGTTGCATATCAGTTGAATCATGGGAGTCAAGTCTCCTGCAACAAGAGAAACTTTTGATGTTGAATATACAAGACTGTGAAAAAACAAAATCACATAAAAGTATAAATGCATCTCCTTACACTAGGATGGATATTTGAGTTCAAATCTCAAACGGGGTGTCATGATGTTCGCTATATGATGTTCGTTATATCTCCCCTACACGTCAAAATTACTATTCTCTTTTACAAGCATGTTTGGGATGGAAGCAACAACAAAAGATTCGGGGAGGAATAGATGGAAATCATGATGATAATGTGGAGAGGTTAACAAGTCAAGAAAATGATTTTGGGGGTGCTTCTTCATTTACTATTCTCTTTTACATGCATGTTTGGCATGGAAGCAACAACAAAAGATTCAGGGAGTAATAGATGAGAATCATGATGATAATTTGGAGAGGCTAACAAGTCAAGAAAATGATTATGGGGTGTTTCTTCATTTCCTCCTCTACAAAAAACTTGGGCATGGGTTGTAAGAAACATGTCTTCAAATGTTGTATGTCCAAAGAGGTCAAGGAGAGTTTATAGTTATAGGGAAGTAGTAAAACATGAAAACAACAATAATGAAATTGTTGAGGATGCTTTGAAAACTAACAGAGGACTAAATAAACGGTTATTTAGGTGACAAAAGATGAGGACTAAAGTAACGGGCATTTAGGAGACAGAAGATGCATAACTGTGTCAATAAGAGGATACATGTTTCAAGGGAAATGTTTCCTCTTAAAGAAAAAGATACTAGGGTAAAGGAATATACCTTTGAATCAAAGAGTTTTTACCAGAAAAATGTGATGAGAAGTGCAAGTGCACAAGGATCGAAAGCAAAAAGTCAAGGCAAGGTCTATTAACAATTTTTGCAAGTAGTAGTAGAAAGAATAAAGTTGGTTTAGAAGATTTGCTTGAAGGTTAAAAATAGAAGAAAGGAATACCATGCATGTTACAGATCCATTTGGGCACATCAACACCAACCTACAGATCAATACTATTAGGGTCCATCAAACCCTAATTCAGTTGTTACATGCCCTAAAGAAGTCAACCATCAGAATGCCTAGCTTCCCAAGAAGTTTCATGACTAAAATAATCCAAAAAATGCCTCTAAGAAGATCAGCGCATGTAGGCCTTCATTAGGGTGCACTACAATGCATAACATACACTGATAGGGTGCTATGCAATGAACTTGAGCCCTCTTTGGCCCACGTTGGGTGAATTTGAGCGACTTTCCATGAGGGTTTGAAAGATTCCTTATCCATTAGATGCTTCTAGAAGTTTCTCAAGGCTATCTACTCCTTTGAGCTCGTATTTGGATGAGGAAGGGAGTTTAGGAACATCAATCCCTTTATCCCTTCCTCCGTGGAACTAAATTCTACGTTTGGGAGGGCATTCATTATCACCATTTATGACATAACTTCCTTCATTCATCTATAAAAATACCACTAATCCAAGTGATCAAATTATTGAATTATAGGGAGATGTTGTTAGTATGAGACTTGAGTTGATTTCAAGTATTGTAATGATGTCAAAATGTCTTGCTTGTTATGAGGAGAGGATGGGATTGAACTGGAGGTGTGATGCTGAATCGAGCAAATTGGGTCGTAACTCTTCCTTTTACTAATAAAGTGTTCAAAGCTTTTTCCATATGCTTGTGTTATTCATTTGTGCTTTCATATGTGTATCATGTACTTGATTCCATGCTATGTTTAATCAATAGATCATTATCATATGCTTTGATCGGTTTTTGTCTTCTGCCTGTGTGCAGGTACTATTAAAGCGGATTAAGTACAGAAAGGAGCGACAAAATTGATCAAGGGAGATAAGGAGTAAGTGAAAGCTACAGGTAGGCTTCTTTACCTCTTATTTAATCTATTGATCATAGAAAAAGTAGAGAATGCTTTGTACTGTTGTTCTAGACTTAACTACTAGTCTAGGGGTTTAAGTGTTTATCCATAGACACTAAAACTTCCCAAAACAAATTGGCATCTCTACTGGGGAGTGATCATCCACCTTAGTATCTTATTAGCCTCTTAAGACATTTCTACATATTGTACTTGTGGTCGTTGATTCAATTTCAGTTCTCTTTCATTGAAAATTGAGCCAAAACTATGCCAAATTGTCTTCAAAATTTCTTATTGTCACCAGCGCAGCCCAATGAAGGACATTGTGCACTACAATGCACTTCTCGAATAGATCCAGTGTGCTTCAGCACACTGTCTCTCACTACTGCCTGTGCTGATCGCTTGAGGGTCAGTTTCCCATCTAGGAGCTAAAGTTTTTGAGCCAATTTTCTCATGTTTGAATGATTTGCTGAATGCCAATGATGTCTTATCTTTGAAAATAGTGTTTCATATTCTTACTTGGCCCTACCTAGACTAGGATTGATAAATATTTCTTATGTATTTACTTTTTCATTTTCAATCTATAGTCGAAATTTAGTTTTTTGATCGATTGATCTTTAGCGAAAGAAAGTGTCATAAAATTGTCTTTTCCTTCGAAAATTGTATTTTCGTCAAATCTTCGTTCATGAAAGATCAACTGATTGATGTGTGCAAATGATTAAGCCTTTTTTATTGAAAATGACATAATTCCTCATTTCTTTGAAAACAAAAGTGTCATAAAGTCTTCCTTTCCTTGAAAAGAAATTGTCGCAAAATCATCATTTTTATGAAAAGAGTTTATTGATCGATTGTGCATTAATTTTCCTTTTTGTTCATTCACATTAAGGGAAATTGGAAAGAAATACATGCATGTTGCATTGAAAAAGTTTGTGTGTTCTGATAAGGAATAGTGTAGGGAATTTGCATTTAGATTGTGCTCTTTGCTCTTTGATCAAAAGAAATTTGATTGCTCTATCCATAAGTAGCTACGATTTTCATCGTTAAATTGAATGGAAAGAATTCTTATCATGATAGTTGCATTCATAGGAATTTCAGATTACATCACGTGGTGAACTTGAAAGGAAAACTCCTAAGCAATATCAACTTAAAATAAACATCAATTTACCTAATGGAGAACTATCATTAATGCAAACATTTAGTGGTTCTAGGCTAGAGACGTGTTTCGGTGTTGTGAAACAAAGCAGCTATCACTAAATTTTCTATAATACATCCCGAGTGCGATACCTCATTCCACATATGTGAGTATATTTTACCTCATCCATGTACCTTCGGGTATATAGGGTAGTGTTACAGTACGTAAAGTATATGGGAATTTTCTCACTGTGAAATTTTGCATTAGACAATGCTTATAGGGACTGGGCCTCCACGTACCTTTGGGTATATATGGGAGGACAAATCTAGGCTGCTATCCATCCTTAATTAACTGAGTTGTCTACCTTCTAAATTGTGATACACCGAACACAACATTCAGGGAGATTTCTTGCTCGTACTTCTTGGTTTTCCAGGAGGTATTCTGCAGTTCACAGTTGCTTGGTAACCTTTTGCCTAGTATACCCCTTTTTGTTTATTTATTTTTTGATAATAAAATTAATCAACAATCATGGAGGAACATTAACCCATACCCTGTCGTTCGCGAGATAACATCGAGCAAACCGCCTTTGCCTCTTGAGGCAACACCAATTCGGGCAAAGCGGTCTCACTTAACTAAGTCTAGTACATCAAGAACTCCTAGTTATTCATCTGGGTTACCTGAATCATCTATTTCTGTAAGTATAGAGACTCCAGTTACTCCAACTATTTCTGGTACATCCGTTACTGAAGAAGAAGTTTCAAATTTACCTGAGGACATTAGCACTGATCCTAGTGAAACAGTAACCGAAGTTGTTCAACCACAAGTTGATCCTCAACTTGAAATTGCTCAACAAGAAAGTACTTCTGAACTTGAATCAGTTCAACTAGAAGTTAATCCAGAATCTATCCCAGTTCAAATAGAAGTTACATCTGAACTTGAAGTTGTTCAGGAACCTCTTACTGAAACTGTTGTTCATTTACCCAAACATCTAGACTGCGAATTGGAAGAAGATTCCACACCTGGAAGCCTATTTCACTTTGGAATTGGGCTTTCTATTTACCCTAATACTCTTGATTCCTTTACTTCATTGGGTCCTACTTCTTTTCAAGTACCCATCGAATCTTTAGGATAACTTTTGGGTCAGTTAACTATGGCTGAACAACCGTCAACATCTCAGACTGTATCATCTGATGCAGCTGCAACAAAATATTCTTTTGTAACTTCTTCGTTGCTTTCTACCACACCTGAGTCGCCCCTGTATGGTGAATCGTATGTCCCGATTGGTTACCAGTCATTTTCTGGAACCCACTTAGGGGTTTCTTCTACACCATGGTCATCACCCATGTCCTCAACCAGAATTTTACCTGGTTCTTCTCTAATGGGAACTCAACAGTTTGATCCTGCATATCAGTATCAAGCTGGGAAATTTGGTCAACAAAGACCTATGTATCCATTAAATACTGGATTTCCACCATATGGAGAGAAATATGCTTATTCACCATATCCTCCTTATTCCGGGGGACTACCATATGGTAATATCCCACAATATTCAGGTCAACCTAGAATTAGAGTTTGTCAATGGCAACCAACAATGCCAGTTCAACCAAGGCTTGTGTATCCAACACAACCAATGCAAACTGTGTCAGCTATTCCTACTACACCTATTGTTACTACTATACCACAGTCACAAGTTCAAACTGTTGTATCTCAACCTATTCAAACTGATCCTTCTACCTTGCAATCACAAGTTTCAAGTCAAGAAGTTCAAATTCCTCAAGTTTTTATACAACAACCACTTGTTTCTGGAGTTCAACAACAACCTCAGGTTAGTGTACCCTTATCTGGACTAACCCAGGCTTACACTGGTATAGTTTATTCACAACCTGGCCAAACTTTCATTGTTGGACAACAACAACCATTGAATCCACAACAGTTTTACCAACAACAACAACAATTGATTCACAACCATGGCAACCTCAATTTCAACAACCACAATTCTAGCAGTTCCAACCCTAGTTTTGACTTGTTTCACAGGCTCAACCCGGTTTTGGTCAATCTCAAGCTTACCAAGGTCAAGGTCAACAAGGCTTGGTAGGTAATGGACAACCACACATTCAACTTGGTTATCAACAACCACCTTATACTGGCTTTGTTCAACAATCATACCAAGGTTACCAAATGCAGATGCCCTATGTCGGTATGCAAAGACCTATTGCTTAGGCAATTCCATCATATCTTGGGTATGCTCAACCTAACTTGAATCGATAGTTTCCCTTTGTAGCAACTTTATAATTACCAAATTTAAATCGGCTCACTAATGATCCAATCTTATATGCACCTTGGTGGCCAATAATTCCGCATAAGTTACCATCTGACATTCTGAATTTTAAGGGAAATCCTAGAGAAGACCCATCAAATAATGTTATGACCTTTCATTTGTGGTGTTCATCTAACTCCTTAAATTATGATTCGATCAGACTTCATATTTTCCAAAGAACACTTACTGGTCCAACTGCTAAATGGTACATTGAATTACCAAGAGCTTCTTTCGATAACTTCACCACTTTAGCCACTACCTTTTTGACCCACTTCTAGTTACTTATTAGATACGAGACTAGAACGGAACTCCTAACCAACTTTAAATAGACTACTACTGCACATATATCTGATCATATTCATGAGTGGCGACATCGTCATCGAATGGTTAAGACATATGTTCCCGATAAACTTTTAGCTGAGTGGTTCATACAATCCTTGTTGCCATCAATCACCGAGGATGTGGAAAAAGGTGGAGTTGTCATAGAAGAGCAAGTCATTGCTCGTGCCCAATACTTGGATTTGATTTACACAGAATTTGGCATGCTTTATGATAAAATTCCCAATGCACCTCGACTAGCTTTCACTATTCCACCGCCTCAACAATCAAATAAGGACTCTTATTCCGGCGACGATGTGATCAGTTCTTCAAGCACACAATCAGCAGGAAGACCATCTGGTGAAACTCTTGCTATTTCCAATCAAACTACCAATGCATCAAAAAATACTCTTGCCTCCAAGATTAATGTTGTGTCATCTGACAAAGGAAAAAATCCAAATCAACCAACAGGCAAGAAAAAGGAGAAGAACAAAAAGAAAGGAGAAAATTCCCCTCCATAGAAATCATCTGATTCCTCTACTTTGGCAAGGAAACCTTGTTAGCCATGTCTGATATGTAATGAAGAGCACTATACAAGAGATTTTCCACATCGCTCTGAGGTCTCTAAACTTTTAAAGACTTCAAACACATCGGCAGTGTTGACAGATCTGTTTCCAACCCCGGAAACACATTTGGTTGGAATAGACCATGCTTCCACATCCCAAGTACTCATGTTATCCATCACAAAGCCACAAAATGATGTTTTGGTGTCAACAAGAAACAAAGATTATGGAAATCCGTCGTCGTCGAATAATTAGGCCACTGATCAACCTAATCCTTCGACTTCGACTTCATCTGAAGTTTTTCCACCTATTGTATCTAAATTGACAATAAAACCACCAAAGGGAGTTGTGCACAAATTGACATGCAACCCTTGGGCTCGAGCAGCTCAAAACTATAACATAGTGGAAGATCTTGCTTAATCACCTTTAGCTATGTCGATGCTCGAGGTGTTGCAAAACTATCCCTCCTAGAAACAGGTTTTACTGTTAGCAATAGACCGAATAGATCCTATGGATTCAAATTTTGTGGTTTTTAACCATGCGGGATATTCACCACAGTTACCGCCCCAATTAGCTTTCCTAATCCAAGTAAAAGCTCTCAATAAGAATGTTCACCGAACTATTATTGAAGATGGGGAATCTACTTGCATTATGTCCATGAGCTGCTGGAAAACACTTGGTTCACCACCATTGTCATGATCACCAACCATGTTGAAAGCTTTTGATGGAATAATACATACTCCATGTGGGATTTTGAGTAACCTGCAATTTGAATTAGTGGGAAAACAGTTACTATTGAAGTTAAAGTAGTTGATGGACCCCTCGATTACAACATATTACTAGGAAGGCCTTGGGTATATGCTATGGATGCTGTGGTTTCCATGTACTTTCGTACTATTTCATTCCTGTTTAAGGGTGGAATCATAGTCATTGATCAGCTAGCCTTCTTTGCCAACAGTTCACAAGCTACGGGAAGCATTTCGTTGGTACACGGATCCCCGCTGTCACTTCAAAGTGTTGGAGTAGGTCTATTTAAAGATCCTTCCCTAATGGGTACTTTTACTCTCCCGTCACCATCTAATTTGGTGGAAGTGGCAAAAGTAGAGACTTGCAACATGATTTCCTTCACATCATTTGATTTAAGGAGGATTTCCAACCAAATTGAAGTTGATAGTAATCTTTAGGTGTTGCCGTTATGCCCCATTGAATTATCATAGAAATCAATCTTTTGGGCTTGTGTGGAAAACCCAAATCTGCACTCAAATTTTGTATGAGTAGATAGATCATTAGAATATGGTACCTCTTTGAATCCTTTTTCACGTATACATTCTATGGATGAAGGAATCATCCAATCAATGATGATAGGAGAGCAACCATGGGGAGATTATCATCATCATTCCCACCTTCCAGATGATAATGAAGATTATTCAAATGAACTAAACCACCCATGAATCGTTGATTTCTTGTCGAATTCTGTTAGAGTAGATACTGTAGATTCTGCGCGTAATTTGTCAAACATATAAGAAACAATTTCTATAAACATTTTGACCAAGCCTAACATTGTAGAGAACATTCATGTCAGCAAATATTGTTTTCCATCGGAACTTGATAATTACCGTGCTCTGTTTCATAAATTTAGAGATATTTTTGAATGGTCTTACAAGGAGATGCCAGGAATTGACTCAAACATTGTTGAACATGAGATTAAAATGTGCCCTGATGTCAAACCAGTACGACAACAGCTTCGACTTGTTCATCGTAAGAAAGTCGTTGCCATTAAAGCAAAGGTTGAAAAACTTTTGCATGCTGGCTTCATTTTCCCTGTGCCTCTTACCAACTGGGTATCTAACATTGTTCTAGTTATGGAAAAAAGGGATAATCCGAATGTGTGTTGATTATAGGGATGTAAATCAAGCATGCCCAAAAGACAATTATCCTACACCCTTTATCAACCATATTATTGACGAGTGTGCTGGATGTGAAATATTTTCATTCATGCATGGATTTTCTGGCTATAATCAAATCAATACCGCCCATAGGACCAATCTAAAACAACTTTTATATGTCCTTGGGGCACATTCGCCTATCAAAAGTTACCTTTTGGATTGAAGAATTCATGAAGTACATTTTAGAGGGCAATGAATCATGCCTTCTATGACATCAAGCACATTGTTCAAGCTTATCTTGATGATTTACCTGCTCATTCACGAAAGTGGTCTGAGCACCTGCAACATTTCAGAGAAATATTTTTACAGTGTCGACATTACAAGATAAGACTCAATCCACACAATTGTGTGTTTTGCGTTGGCTCTGGTCGATTGCTTTGATTCGTAGTCTCAAAAGATGGAATTCGACTTGATCCAAATAAGGTTCAGGCAATCCTTGACTTGCCTCCACCTTCAAACTTATTATAGCTACAGAGACTTCAAGGGAAGGCAAACTTTCTAAGGAGGTTCATTCCAAACTACACTGAGATGGCTAAAGGTTTTACGCATCTATTGAAGAAAGAGGTACCATTCCATTAGGATTAGGTTGCGTAAGCTTCCTTTGATGCTCTTAAAGATTCCTTGATTAGAGCATCATTAATGTATGCCCCAAACTATCAAAAAGACTATTACTTGTATCACGCTACTGTAGATACAACCATTGGTATGGTTTTAGTCCGATAAGAAAGTGGAATTGAACATCCTATTTATTACTTGAGTCATAATCTCAACGATAAAAAAGTAAGTATTCCTATGTTGAAAAGTTAGCTTTGGCAACCGCTCAAGTTGTACAGAGATTTCATCATTACATCCTCCTCCGTATAACTTCCATTATATCAGATTGCAACCCTATGACATACATTTTGTCACGTCAATTGCTGAGGGACAAATATTCAAAATGGACAGTGATTTTGTAGGAGTTTGATTTGGAATTCATCAAATCTAAATCAAATAAATATCTTGTCTTCGCCAAGTTACTTTGCGATCTTCCCTTATCCTCCAATGATTTAACATCAGAAGTATCAATCTTGGATGAGTCTCTGTTTCTTATCTTGTCAAGTGATCCATGGTATGGAGATATACTGGTCTATCTCCACACCCAAGCTTTTCTGCCTAATACCTCTCGCTTTGAACAGTGACGTACTCGATACCAAGCCAAAGATTGTCTGATAATTGGTGATACACTTTATCGTCGTGGTGTCGATACGATTTTATGTAGGTGCCTCACTCATGAGGAAGCCAAAAAAGGTTTGAATGAATGTCATTCAGGTGCTTGTGGTGGACATTTATCTGGTTACACTACTACACAGAGAATTCTCTATGCTGGTTACTTCTAGCCAACCATATTCAAAGATTGCATTACTGCTATCAGAAGTTGCCATGCTTGCCAGATATTTGACCAGAAAACGAGATTACCACCTGCACCACTGCATCTAGTCATTTCTATTGGCCCATTCGCCAAATGGGGCTTTGACTTTATGACATGTAACCCCACCTCGGCCGGGAGGCATGGGTATATTATAGTCGTCATTGACTATTTTACCAAATGGGCTGAGGTGATGCCAACATTGAACAACAGTGGCAAAATGACTGCTTTATTTTTCTTCAACCATGTGGTTGCCAGGTTTGGTGTACCACAAGCCATAGTTACAGATCATGGATCAAATTTTCTCAATCACATGATGATTGAGTTGACTACCAAGTTAGGACTGTCACATGATAGTTCTACTACATACTACCCACAAGCTAATGGACAAGTTGAGGCTATCAACAAAGTCTTTAAGCACATGTTGCAAAGAAAGATTGGAGTTCATAAAATAAATTTGCACTTAATCCTTTACTCGACTATGTGGGCATATCGAACCTCGGTGAGAAATACAACTGGATTTACACCCTTTCAATTAGTGTATGATTTGGAAGTAGTCTTACCAATCCAATCTGAAATCTCGTCTCTCAAACTCGCAATTGACCTGCTACCCGACACTTATGAAGAAGAAGCACGTTTCTTAGAGTTAAACCATTTGGATGAAAACTGTCATGATGCCACACTGGCTAACAAAGCACACAAGAAATGTATTAAGGTGCAATATGATAAAAATGTCAAGCCTCATGTCTTCTCAGAAGATGACTTGGTCTTGCTTTACGATCAGGACTCTGATAAACTTGGCGAAGGAAAATTTGAATTGCTTTGGATGGGCCCTTATATTTTTAAGTGTGTTTTGAAGAAAGGTTCCTAAGAATTAGTGGACTATGATGGGATTCCATTGTCACAGCCTCGAAATGGGTTGTACCTTAAACATTACTATTCTTAGTTAAGTGTACTAAAACTCATTGTATATATGCTTTGATTGCATGTGTGTTTGTGTTTCTTTTAGAGTTCTTATTTGGTTAAGTAATCCACTTTGCATTTGTTGCAGATGTCGAACTTCTCGGAACCATTTGTTGGTTACACCGATGGGGCTAGTCGTAGTATGCAGAATCTATCCTCTCACTCCAAGCGGTGAGTTAGTGAGTTTTAGAGAGATTTTTTTTGGTCGATTGATGAACAAAATTGCTGAGTATAGCACGTTGATTGAACTTCTATCTGATGCCATTTCACTTGGCATTTGCTGAATCATTATTAGGCTAGATTCACAACTTGTTGTACTACAACTTACTAGTGTTTATAACGTCCGAAACCCAAAAATTCATTGCATGTTCCTTAGAGTTCGTATTTTGGAGAGGTATTTTGAGTTTATTCAATATCATCATATTTCTAGAAATCTAAACACATTAACTAATTCTCTAGCAAATTATGTGTTAAATAGACATTTGCGACATATGTAAAGTAAATATTTTTAATTCACATCATTAGTTGAATAGGATTGCATCACTTAACCATAATAAAACTCTGAAAGTAAAATAGATAGTTGTTTTAAAATTTTTTACAAACAATTTGTGTCCAAGACAAAAATTGGTCATCTGACCAAAATACTCTAAATTTATGTAGAAAACATCTAAGTAGACTAGTGCTACTCATGATAACAGGTCACAACCTATGCTATCATGCATAGAAGTCTCATCCAATGACTCGACATAGCAATGGTGTGGTGCTGCAGTTGCATAGTCAACTCCTTGATATGGACATCTGGAATGCCTAGGGTCAAACCCTCTATGTTGTCCTGTAGCTTAGCCAATGTCTCGGCTAAACCTAAGTCTCAGAGAACTGCTCTCCCAATAGGTCTCTGTGCTGGCCCACCTGCCTCTCGTTGGTGCCCCACAGGTTGAACAGGTGCAACATCTGCATACATTAAAAAATGTTTTGTTTAGTCTTCGAAATAATAAGAAAACACAAAAAAACATAGAAACTTTAAATCAAAAAACACTTTGGTCAAACAATTTACCTATATCACTCCACTGTGCTCCAACTGGTAACATCAAGTCTAGATCTCCATGAAAATCTATTCCTAAATATGGATACTCTGCGATAGCTATATCTTGTCGATCAAACCACTCAAAGAATTCAAGGGTAAATGAGATCAATGATTGACTAGCATTTCTAGCCATAAGATCTACCCATCTCTGCATCCGTGGATATCTAGGTCCAGATACACCCAACGAAAAAAGTTGTGGCTGCATAAGTGGAATTCTCTCCAAGGCAAAAGAAATCAGGATTGACCCATAGCCAAAGTTCTTTGTCTTTCCACTTTTCACCTTGGTCAGTTGTTCTTTCGCAGATGAAAGAATTGCCTCACACCAGTTGAACACTTTTGGCTCTAAACACTCTAAAGCATAAGGCATGTATAATTTGTTTGCCAAGTGTAGTGTCGTGCTGCCATCTAGTTTGGCGAGGGTGAAGAGGATCGTCCTCAATGGTAAATCACTAACATCCCTGATGTTAATCTTTCCGTCTCTGCTAGGTTGAGCACCTTCCCGGTAGAACTGTTGTATATAGTCTCTCACTGATTCACCTCCTCTGGAAAATCTTGATAGTGAGACGGGGCATCCAGCCTCAATAATCTAGTCAGAAAATGGATGTCATCGATGGTAAATGGGATCACTTTCTCCCTAATGTGAAAGGCCTGATCAGTAGGATACCATGAAAAAACAAGGAACTGTAAAAGTTCAAACTACTGCCGCATGGTAGATAGTCGGAAATACTTGAGTAACCCAAAATTCCTTAGGGCCTCAACTATACCCTGATTATTTATGGCAATCATATCTAGTTCTTCATGCTCTCGTTCTCTCCATATAATCACCATTTTGATTCGATGAATGTCTACAATACAACCATTAGAGAAATTAGGATCCATTTTTGGCAAAAAACAAAGCAAATTTTGGGAGAAATTAGCTATGCAAATTTGGGTTTTGCACCTAGCACACCCCTGCATTAGAGACAATGCACTGCAATGGATGTAGCCTTCTAGGCATGTGCAATGCAGTGCACCTTTTGATATTGAAAGGGTGCACTAATTCCAGAGTTCAAAATTGAAATCCTAGGGGCTTCAAAAACTCAAAAGTTTTTCCTGAAACTGAATGGAATGAAATGAAAGAGAACAAAGATAGCTCCTATGTTATGAAACCAGCTCAATAAAAAGATAGAAAAGATAGATCAACGCCTTAGAATTCAGCCTCTTTGAGGGGGAAACCTCCTTTACATTACATAAATGAACAATTCTTGGATGATTCAAATGACAAAACCTCCTTTCTATATATAGGAGTGTAAGGAGTCACAATATAATCCAGCTGACCTAACAATAATAATATAAATCCACAAAAATAACAATAGAGGGATTCTATGGGGCAGAGTAATAACAATATGGGGATAATAGGGGCACAACAATATTAATAAGGGGTACAACTATAACAGTAATGGGGTAATCACTAGTATTATAGGGGCTCAACATGCCCCTCTCCTTCAAAAAGTGTTGTCCTCAAAGCTTGAGAAGTTCTGGATGCTTCTGTATAAAATTCTCATCCTCCCATGTGGAATCTTTAGCGGATAAGTTCTTCCACTTGATAAGATACTCCGAAATTGATCGATTTCGTAGCTGTCAAGTTCTTGTTTCTGTGACTGCTTCAGGTTCCAATATAATTTTTCCTTCCTCGTAAAGTTTTGGCAATATTGTTTGAACTAGGAGCTTGTTGCCTATAACCTTCTTTAAACATGAAACATGGAAAACTGGGTGCAATCGAGAAGCTGCAGGAAGCTCCAATTTGTATGCCATAGTACCAATCTTTTGCAACACCTTGTATGGAACATAATACTTTGGTGATAATTTATTATCCTTCTTAGCTTGCTTGAGGGACATTTGCTTATATGGTTGTAGCCGTAAGAATACCCAATCACCTACGTCACAACTTCTTTTGCTACGATGTTGATCTGCCTGTTGTTTCATTCTATTCTGTGCCAACACGAGGTTATCCTTTAAGAGTTGGAGGACTTGTTGTTAATGTTCAATGTGATGTTCCACTGCTTGAACCTTAGAATTTTCTCTTAAGTATGATGTGATGGATGGTGGCTGATACCCATAAAGTGCCATAAATGGGGTCATTTTTGTTGCTATATGGAAGGAAGTGTTATACCACCATTCAGCACAAGGATAATTTTAGGGGCGAATGTTCGCCCTTTGGCGAAATTAAGGGGTTTTAAATTTTTAGTGGGCGAATATTTTGTATCATAGTACATTTTTACAAATCACCTCAAATAGCCCACCTTATTTTAAGGGAGAGGGTAAAAAAGGTAAATTTAGCCCTTGAAATTAGGACTTACAACCTTCCATTCGCCCATTTTCAAGAATAGGTTTTATTTAAGTGAATCCATTCGCCCATTTTCAAGAATAGGTTTTATTTAAGTGAATCCTATGGGCCAAATACCATATTTATAAAAGAGGTATGGTAAATTAATAAAAATATAAATAAATGAGAGGTATGGTAAATAAATATAACATTTTTTATATTTACTCCATAAGTCACCTTATATACATGTAAGGGTGTAAACAAATAAAAATATACGTAAAGTGGAGGTATGGTAAATAAATAAAACGTCTTTTTATACTTACGCAAAAGGTATGGTAAATAAATAAAAATATAAATAAACTAGACGTATCGTAAATAAATAAAACCTCTTTTTATATTTAGTCCATAACCCTCGTTCTATTTATGAAGGCTCAAGAAAGAGGTTTTATTTAAGTGAATCCTATGGGCCAAATACCATATTTGTAAAAGAGGTATGGTAAATTAATAAAAATATAAATAAACGAGAGGTATGGTAAACAAATAAAACATTTTTTTATATTTACTCCATAAGTCACCTTATATTTACGAACACTCAAAAAATGGGTTATATTTAGGTGAAACCTATGGCCAAAATACTATGGGACAAATACGATGGACTAGATTGTTATTAATACCATGCAAAAAACCATTATTAACCCTAATATTAGAATTAATAAAAATAAAAATGGCACATGGTATTGACCCATGGTATTCACCAAAATGGCACATGGTATTGACCCATGGTATTCACCTGGAATGTAGCCTATTTAAATGGAGGAATTAAACCAGCATGTAGCCTATGCTAAGATTCACTAGGACTTTACAAAGTTTTATTATTTAGTGAAAGACTCCCCAAGATCTTACAAGATTTTATAATTGAGTAAAATATTCGCCATGCCTGGTGAGAGATTCGCCAAAAAATTATATATACATATTATATTATTGATAAAATCGCCTTCCATTTTCCCTATATACCATGGAGATTCGCCCATTTTTTATATTTATAAATTTAGGGGGGGTTCTTAAAATTTTCCCTGATTTAGCGAGAGGCAACCATTTGACCCATTGTGTTTGTTTATCAGATACAAAGCAACGAAGATATCCTTTCAAAAATTTGTTTACTATCTTAGTTTGCCCATTAGATTGAGGATGATAAGATGAGCTATGAGCTAACTGAGTACCAAGACAAGAAAATAATTATGTCCAAAAATTTCCAGTGAAAATGGGATATCTGTCACTTAGAATAATCTTTGGGTTTCCATGTAGCTTTTGAATTGTTTCCATAAATACAATAAAAATTGTACTGGCTTTAAATGGATGTGATAATGCACAAAAGTATGCATACTTGGTAAGTCTGTCATCTACCACCATGATGACACTCTTTCCCTTAGACTTGGGTAAACCTGTGATAAAATCCATTGAAACCTCCTCCCAACATTGTCTTGGAATGGATAAAGGTTGTAATAGACCCGGTATCTGGACGACACGAGGAACGGTCCATTGAATCCTCCATGGGAGATAAGGAGTAAGCGAAAGCTACAGGTAGGCTTATTTACCTCTTATTTAATCTGTTGATCATAGAAAAAGTAGAGAATGCTTTGCATTGTTGTTCTAGACATAGCTACTAGTCTATGGGTTTAGGAATTTATTCGTAGACACTAAACTTCCCAAAACAATGCCCCCTTGTGAAAAGAAATGCTGACAATGCATGGAAACCAAAATCCTTGGTGCATGGAAACCAAAAGCCAAATATAAAAAATCAACTGCACGGTGCAATCATGTCCACAATGCATGGAAACAAAAAGCCTTGTGTGTTGGTAATATATATATATATATATATATATATATATATATATATATATATATATATATATATATATATATATATATATATATATATATATATATATATATATATATATATATATATATATATATATATATATATATATATATATATATATATATATTATGTGAGCATCATAACATGAATCGTGGAGCTCTATGCCAAAAAATTCTGAAAATTTTCAAAGAAGCATACAAATTAACAAAAGTATTTGTTATCATGTGACAATTGGAGACAAAAAGAACTTTAAATCAAGATGGATCTAAAAAACCTACATAGATCTTCCCATTTGATATGCAAGTTATAATCAGATAGGATGATTCACATCATTTGAGGAAGATATAAACCAAAAAGATTAAGTTTAATGACTTCTTTAATGAGGAAAATAATATCTAGTAACATGTTAATTTATTTAGTCATGGATGGAAAACCTGTACAGCTAAACAGGTTAGGGTTAATATCAGTTGAATCATGGGAGTCAAGTCTCCTGCAAAAGGAGAAACTTTTGATGTTGAAGATATAGGACTGTAAAAAAACAAACTCACATAAAAGTATAAATGCATATCCTTACTCTAGGATGGATATTTGAGTTGAAATCTCAAAGGGGGTGTCATGATGTTTGCTATATCTCCCTTACACATCAGAATTACTATTCTCTTTTACAAGCATGTTTGGCATAGAATCAACAACAAAACATTCGGGGAGGCATAGATGAAAATCATGATGATAATGTATATTTTGTTGGCATTATGGCACAGGTGCGACGCTATGATACAGGTGTTGTCCTTGATGGCAACTCTCTTTGATGATAGATCTCAGTTCAGACTACAAGAATGAAGAGAAAATTCATATACGCAGGTTCATTAAGATCAAGTCACGTATACACGTAGGTTGGACTTTATAAAAGTGCGTATGCGTATACACGCACTTTCATGCAAAGAAAAGCGCGTATATGTTGGAAAACTTACCTTTGGTCCATGGCAGTTAGTCCTTGGAATTTGAACCTATGGTTTTGGACCATGGTATCTCGACAGACGTGTTGATCCCTAGTACTGAGTTGATGGTATTGCGTTACTATGGCTTTGGACCGTGGTATTCTGAAGGGCCTAAGGCTATAAAAGAGGAAGGAGATCATGTGGCAAGGGATTATCTGATTCATTGAATATCTGATATTGTGATAGATCTGGAATACGGGTGATTGGGTTATGGTGTAGATCTAGATCTGAATGAAGGAGGAACCTGAGCGCAAGAAGGATAAGGACTATTGATGGATCTAAATCTCCAGGCTTGAACATTGGTATCTCTGTATGATTTTGATCTGTTATATGTGGCGCACTCTTGATCTATAAATCTGGGCTAACTAATGTCTGAATGCTTAAAAGAATAAATTATCCTTTATAGATCTGTACGCAGGTTCAGTGAATTGAAGGTGCGTATATACGCTTTTTATGTGAATGAAAGACGTGTATACGCAGGTTGGTTCTGGTACAGAAGCGTATACTCGCAGGTTGATGAAAAGTGAAGTAGCGTATATATCTTGATTTATGTTCTAGCTGCTTCTATTTTATTGCTGCAGTGTTCTGGGTTCAGAATGTGTGTTTGATTACAGTTACTGTGTTCTAGGTTCAGTGGTTAGAGAAGTGCTTATTTGTTTCAGCTTTTGATTGGTGAAAAGGAGTTTGGGTTATGTAGAAATTCTTGATGTTTGATTGATGTTACTTATGGATCCAGTCTGAAAATTAATGAAACGAGGTCCCTGAAAGCAAAGAGAAGGTTGCTGCCTTCTGCAGGTAGGAGCCTGCGTACTAGTATCTCAAGCTAGTACAACAACTAAGGGGGTTGGAGCTCCCTTCCAGGGAAGCTGGAAAATGAGAGAGAGTTGTAGCTCTCTGCAGGTTGCAGCCTGCATACTGGTAAAGTCTGCTCCAGTACAAGACATTGTAAAGAGAAGTTTCTAATTAAAAAGAAGATAGAGACGAATTGCAGCAGGGGGTTTTCACCCACATTGGGTTTCCTCCTTATATCTTGTGTTCTTGTGTGTGATTGTCTTCTGCTTTGTTTCACTGTTTCTGGTACTGTTTATGTGCATCTAAATCACAGATTAATAACTGACATCTGAAAGATAATTCAAATTATAAGTTTGATTTATATACGCGGGTTTTATTAACTGAAGTAGCGTATATCATATGGAATTTAAAAATGAATTATTTGGCTTGATAATACTGATTCACCCCCCCTCTCAGTATTATTTCCAACAATTGGTATCAGAGCAGGTCCTTCAGAGAAGCTTGAACGCTTGAAGGAAGATCATTCATCATGAGAAACTACGAGAGGGAAGCAACAATCAGGCCACCAATTTTTGATGGGACAAACTTCAATTATTGGAAGGTAAGAGTTACTGCCTATCTTCAATCTCTTGGTACAGAAGTTTGGGATATCATAGATACAGGCTACACTTTTCCTTCAGCTACTCCTACAGATCCGACCGAGAAGAAGAAATATGAAACAAATTCTAAAGCAGTCAATACTCTGCTGGGATGCTTATCTCAAACAGAATTCGTGAAGGTTATGCAATATAAATCTGCAAAAGAAATATGGGACAAGATTGTCTTGAGCTACGAAGGAGATGAACAGGTAAAGCGTGCTAAACTTCAAACCCTCAGGATTTAGTATGAGAATCTCAGAATGTATAATGATGAAAGTGTGGCTAACTATTTCCTTCGGGTAGACGAGACTGTTAATTGCATGAAAAACTTGGGTGAAGAAATAAAAGAGGCTATTGTGGTTGAAAAAGTCCTAAGATCATTGTCCCCCAAGTTTGAATCTAAAGTGTGTGCAATAGAAGAAAAGGAAAATCTACGAACTCTTACTATGTCTCAGCTACATGGAATTCTAACTGCTTATGAGATGAGGAAAGGAGGTCCATCTGACAGGAGAGAAGCTGCCTTCAAGGCTTCAGGCAAAGAAGAGTACTATGAATCAAGACAT
Organism: Pinus tabuliformis; assembly: GCA_031772625.1. Taxonomy (NCBI): domain Eukaryota; kingdom Viridiplantae; phylum Streptophyta; class Pinopsida; order Pinales; family Pinaceae; genus Pinus; species Pinus tabuliformis. The sequence goes on from CM062820.1 coordinate 537,217,616, forward strand.
GGGTCAGAAGAAGAAGAAGAATCAAATTTTGTCAGAAATCTTCAATGGGGTGCTGGACGGTTCAGAGGGAAGTTTCCCTTCAAATGCTTTGCTTGTGGAAGAGTAGGTCACTATGCTGCCAAATGTCCTCACAAGGATAAGATCGACAAGGGAAGGGAACCTATTAGATGGAACAAGAAACAGAATGCAAATAAGAAAAGCTACTACACTCATGAGGACAGTGATGGTCTATCAAATAGTGATGAATATGAACGAGGTAATGACTATAAACTTGTAATGGCCTTTGAAGATGATGATTACATGGATGCTATAGATGTGGATAGTTTTTATGAAGAGATTTCTAGACTCAAGACATGTATAGAAGAAAAGAATGTGATCATTGATACTCTACAATTTCAAATTGATGAAAAAGAAAAATTTCTTGAAAAATTAGAATGTGAAATTGTTGGCCTTAGAAAAGAAATTGAGAAAACAAAGGCTATTAATCTTAAGTTTGTCAAAGGATCTGAAACTCTGGATGAGATCATCAATGTACAACGTTCTCCGCTAAACAAGACAGGTCTGGGGTATAATGGAGAAACATCTCAAGCTTCCACCTCAAAGAGTTATCTTGATGCAGCAAGAAGGAATGAGCAAAAGCACAATGGAGATCACCAGGTGAAGTAGGGATGAATTACATCAAGAACAAACAAAGACTATCAGGTAAATCAGGGGCAATCCATCTTAAACAAAATCTACAACCAGCCACAGGTGAAATCCTCTCAATTTTCTTCAAGAATGAATGACAATAGAAATTACAATCATTCGGCTGGTAGATTTGATAACTGCAGAAGTTTCTTCAATGGACAATGTTTCTCTTGCCATAACTTTGGTCACAAAGCAGCTCAATGTGTTGCATATAAAACAATCATGACTAGAGAAGCTCAAAAACGAAGAAGTATGACTGGGATTACAAAAAGGACCTATAACAACTTTTCGGCTCTTGAAAATGAAATTGAATGTTCTATTTGCAATAACTTCGGTCATGAAGATTCTGAATGCAGGAGCAGGTTTCAGCAGACAAAGGAACAAGCCTCAAGCACAAGAACATGGAGAATAAAGGAACCACAAACAGAAAGATGTGGGATAGCCTTTTATGCAGAGGGACAGGAAAATCTATGGTACATTGACAGTGGATGTTCGAAGCATATGACAGGTGATAAAGAAAAACTTGAATCATATTCTGCTTTAGAAAAGGAAAAGAAAGTTTCTTTTGGAAATGATACTCCTGCAGCTATAAAAGGAAAAGGCACTGCTCAGTTGAAAGAAAAGGTCAAAGCTGGAAATGTTTTGTATGTTGATGGCTTGAAGCATAATCTTCTAAGTGTCAGTCAGATGTGCGACCAAGGAACCGAAGTAATATTTCGATCAAATGGGTGTAGTGTTCGTGATTTTGATATAGGGAAAATGGTGATCAAAGGTAGAAGAACTCCAAATAATCTATACATATTTGAAGAAGGACAACAACAATGTTATTTGAGCAAGGATGATGAAGATTGGTTATGGCACCGAAGGCTGGGGCATCTAAGCTTTTCACAAATAAGGAAGGCATGCAAATATCAGGCAGTTCGTGGTCTTCAAGATATCAAAATTCCAGACAACACCATATGCAAATCATGTCAGTTTGGAAAACAAACCAGAACTAACTTTCCGGAGAAGGAAGGATCAGCTAGCATACCTCTTGAGCTAGTCCATACAGATGTATGTGGTCCCTTTAGGAAAATGACACCTTGAGGAGAAGAATACTTGATATTATTCATTGACGATTTCTCTAGGTTTGTTTGGTTAGGACTTATGAAGCACAAAGATGAAGCATTCGAAAAATTCAAATCCTTCAAAGCCTTGGTTGAAAATGAATCAGGTTACAAAATTAAGTGCCTCAGGTCCGACAGAGGTGGGGAGTTTACCTCAAATGAATTTTTTGATTTTTGTGAAGAACATGGGATAAGAAGGGAATTCTCCACAGCTAGAACTCCTCAGAAAAATGGAGTGGTAGAAAGAATGAACAGAACAATCCAACAAATGGCTCGTGCTATGCTTGATGAATCTGGAACTCCCGCAACTTTCTGGGGTGAAGCTGCATATGCTGCGGTTGTTATTCTCAATAAAACAAATGTCCGAGTGAACGGCACTCAAACTCCTCATGAGCTCTGGTATGGTGAGACTCGTTCGGTAAAGCATTTCAAAATTTTTGGGAGAAAATGCTATATTAAGAATACTGATGAGCAGCTTGGCAAACTTGAACCTAGAGCAGATGAAGGCATTCTTCTTGGTTATTCTCCCTACAGCAAAGCATATAAGTGTTACAATAAAATACTTGGAAGAATTGTTGACAATATTGATGTAGTCGTTGATGAAAAAGGATACATCCCCAGGCAAGTATATCATGAAAATATCGATGAGGATGAAGACTACCCTCCAAATCAGGTAGATGATGAAGAAGAACCCCAAGAAGCACCAGAGGAACAGACAAGGATAGAAAAAAAGACTCCATCTAGATATGTTCAGAAGAATCATCCAGAATCTCAAATTTTGGGGCAGAAAGAGGCAGGTATACAAACAAGAAGAACAATAGCAGAAGCTTCAAGCTATTTGGCATTGCTCTCTTCCAATGAACCAAAAAATGTAAAAGAAGCATGCAAAGATGAGTGTTGGGTTAAGGCAATGGATGAAGAGCTTGAGCAGATCGAAAAGAACAACACTTGGGAGTTGGTTCCTAGACCAAAAGACAAGAATGTCATAGGAACAAAATGGATCTTCAAGAAAAAGTTGAATGAAAATGGGGAAGTTATTAGAAACAAGGCCAGGCTTGTTTGCAAAGGGTATGCTCAACAGGAAGGAATAGACTTTGAAGAAACTTTTGCTCCTATTGCTAGACTTGAGGCCATCAGAATGTTCCTTGCCCTCTCTAGCTTTCAAAATTTCAAAGTATTTCAAATGGATGTGAAGTCAGCCTTTTTGAATGGAGACTTAGAAGAAGAAGTGTACATTGAGCAACCAGATGGCTTTATCCTTGGAAATGATCCAAATCTTGTATGTAGACTTAAAAAAGCTCTCTATGGTCTTAAACAAGCTCCAAGGGCTTGGTACTATCGGTTGGATAAATAACTTCATCAACAAGGTTTTTCAAAAGGATCAGCAGATAGCAATCTCTATATAAAAATTGAAAATAACAAATTGCTAATACTTGTTGTGTATGTAGATGATATTATCTTTGGCAGCAATGAAGAGGCTATGAGTCAAAGCTTTGCCTTGGTGATGCAGAAAGAATTCGAAATGTCATTACTTGGAGAATTGACATACTTTCTTGGATTGCAAATCCAACAAAATGAAGGAGGTATTTTCTTGTCTCAAACGAAGTACCTCAAGCAGATCTTGAAGAAGTATGGCATGGAAGATTCGAAACCAGTATGTACCCCCATGGTTACAGGATGCAGCCTCAGTGCAAATGATGAATCAGCAGCAGTGCATCAACCAACCTATAGATCCATGATTGGGAGTTTGCTTTATTTGACAGGTACCCGTCCAGATATTATGCATGCAGTGGGAATAGTTGGAAGGTTTCAAGCCAACCCAAAGGAAACTCATCATCAAGCAGTGAAAAGAATCTTCAAGTATCTTCAAGGGACTCAAAACTATGGCTTATGGTATCCTAGAGATACAGATCTCACTCTTCATGCTTACACAGATGCAGATTGGGCCGGAAGCGTGGATGACAGGAAGAGCACAAGTGGCGGTGCATTCTTCATGGGTTCCAGGTTAGTATCTTGGTTCAGCAAGAAACATAGTTCGATTGCTTTATCTACAGCTGAAGCAGAATATGTGGCTGCGGCATCTTGTTGCACACAACTTCTTTGGATGATGAAAACCTTGCAGGATTTTCAAATCACTTGCACTCCACCTGTCTCTATCTTATGTGATAATACAAGTGCAATCAGCATTTCAAAGAATCCAGTCATGCATTCAAAGACCAAGCACATATCAATCAAGTATCACTTTCTCTGGGAACAAGTGCTTGAACAAAAGGTCAAGTTGGAGTATGTTCCTTCTAAGGAACAAGTTGCTGATATTCTCACCAAACCACTGCCCAGGGAGACTTTTGAATATCTCAGACAAAAGCTGGGAGTCATTGATGCTTCATCCTGCTGTTGAAGCTTGTCTGTTCTAAAGAAAAGTTAGTGTACGCGAGTTGGATAAGGGATCTCCACGTACATATGCCGATTTATGTAGGTGCAGTAGCGTATATGGAGTTCTGAAGAAAATCAGCAAGGGCAGACTTTGGCTGGAGAGAGTCTGAGATGGGTCTGTCAAGACCATTAGGCACAGCTTCAGGGGGAGCAGATGAACTTCTAATAATGCATTGTTGGCATTACCTTAGAAGCTTTTGGTTCTAGTTCACAATTGTTGTTGGTTTCAGATAGAGCAGAGACAGAAGGAGCATAGAAGGAAATCTTGGTTGCTGATCTAAATGGTGATTAACAGATTCTGCTAATGACTTTCATAAGTCTTGATCTAGATATCTCGTCTCTATGTCATGCATCTCTTTTGTGGTATCCCTTTTAGTGTGTCAAGGTCATGTAACGGCCTATTTTGGTTTCCCCACTATGCCTGGGATGATTGATGTAATGTAATTGGTTGTCATATGTAAATTTCTGATGTATCCTCACTTGGTTGGGTGGATGATCCCCACTTGAGTGGGCAATGGATGTATGTATTGAGTCTTTTGGTGATAGGAAAGTCTTTTATAATGTATAAGTCATGGTTCTTTTGAAGAACATCTTTTTGCAGATCTTGCCTACAGTCAGGGGGAGCATGTTTAGCTCAGCAGAATAGAGATATCAGCATGTACTCAGGGGGAGCACAACCCTTTTCCCTTGATGACAAAGGGGGAGAATGACTTTGAGGATCTTGGGGTTGCCATCAAGTCCAAAGGGGGAGATTGTTGGCATTATGGCACAGGTGTGACGCTATGATATAGGCGTTGTCCTTGATGGCAACTCTCTTTGATGACAGATCTCAGTTCAGACTACAAGAATGAAGAGAAAATTCATATACGCAGGTTCATTAAGATCAAGTCGTGTATACACGCAGGTTGGACTTTATAAAAGTGTGTATGCGTATACACACACTTTCATGCAAAGAAAATCGCGTATATGTTGGAAAACTTACCTTTGGTCCATGGCAGTTAGTCCTTGGAATTTGAACCTATGGTTTTGGACCATGGTATCTCGACAGACGTGTTGATCCCTAGTATTGCGTTGATGGTATTGTGTTACTATGGTTTTGGACCGTGGTATTGTGAAGGGTCTAAGGCTATAAAAGAGGAAGGAGATCATGTGGCAAGGGATTATCTGATTCATTGAATATCTGATATTGTGATAGATCTAGAATACGGGTGATTGGGTTATGGTGTAGATCTAGATCTGAATAAAGGAGGAACCTAAGCACAAGAAGGATAAGGACTATTGATGGATCTAAATCTCCAGGCTTGAACATTGGTATCTCTGTATGATTTTTATCTGTTATATGTGGCGCACTCTTGATCTATAAATCTAGGCTAACTAATGTCTGAATGCTTAAAAGAATAAATTATCCTTTATAGATCTATACACAGGTTCAGTGAATTGAAGGTGCGTATATACGCTTTTTATGTGAATGAAAGACGCGTATACGCAGGTTGGTTGTGGTACAGAAGCGTATACTCGCAGGTTGATGAAAAGTGAAGTAGCGTATATATCTTGATTTATGTTCTAGCTGCTTCTGTTTTATTGCTGCAGTGTTCTGGGTTCAGAATGTGTGTTTGATTACAGTTACTGTGTTCTGGGTTCAGTGGTCAGAGAAGTGCTTATTTGTTTCAGCTTTTGATTGGTGAAAAGGAGTTTGGGTTATGCAGAAATTCTTGATGTTTGATTGATGTTACTTATGGATCCAGTCTGAAAATTAATGAAACGAGGTCCCTGAAAGCAAAGAGAAGGTTGCTGCCTTCTGCAGGTAGGAGCCTGCGTACTAGTATCTCAAGCTAGTACAAGAACTAAGGGGGTTGGAGCTCCCTTCCAGGGAAGCTGGAAAACGAGAGAGAGTTGTAGCTCTCTGCAGGTTGCAGCCTGCGTACTGGTAAAGTCTGCTCCAGTACAAGACATTGTAAAGAGAAGTTTATAATTAAAAAGAAGATAGAGACGAATTGCAGCAGGGGGTTTTCACCCACATTGGGTTTCCTCCTTATATCTTGTGTTCTTGTGTGTGACTATCTTCTGCTCTGTTTCACTGTTTCTGGTACTGTTTATGTGCATCTGAATCACAGATTAATAACTGACATCTGAAAGATAATTCAAATTATAAGTTTGATTTATATACGTGGGTTTCTTTATCTGGAGTTGTGTATATACGCGGTTTTTATTAACTGAAGTAGCGTATATCATCTGGAATTTAAAAAGGAATTATTTGGCTTGATAATACTGATTCACCCCCCCTCTCAGTATTATTTCCAACATATTTTGGGGATATTTCTTCATTTACTATTCTCTTTTACAAGCATATTTGGCATGGAAGCAACAATAAAAGATTTGGGGAGTAATAGACGAGAATCATGATGTTAATGTGGAGAGGCTAACATGTCAAGAAAATTCTTTTGGGGTGTTTCTTCATTTCCTCCTCTACAAAAAACTTGGGCATGGATTGAAAGAAACATGTCTTCAAATCTTCACTACAAGAACAAAGGTCATTGGTGAGGGTCATGCTTGTGATGGACCTTTAAGGTTTGTCACCAATGTCACATATGGTGACTGTCTTTAAAAAAGCATTGTTGTAAGTGTATATAGTGATGGTATTTTAAGGTTTTTCACCAAAGCCATTTTCAATTACACTTTTGGTGAGGGTTGTTAAAGGCTCGTCACTAATTCTCTCTTTGGTGAAACTTTTGGTGAGGGTTGTTAAAGGCCCATCACTAATTCTCTCTTTGGTGACACTTCTAGTGACGATATTTTATTGGCCGTCACCAATGATCTTTTTGGTTACTTTTGGTGATCGTCAATAAATGTTCATCATCATTGATCATTCCAGTGAGTTTTTGATGACGCTGCATGCTTGTGACAAACCTTTAAGGTCCATTATTAATGTTGCATATGGTGACGATCTTTAAAAAATCATTGTTGTAAATGTATATAGTGATGGTCCTTTAATGTTTGTCACCAATGCCAGTTTCAATGACACTTTTGGTGAAGGTCGTTAAAGGCCTGTCACTAATTCTCTCTTTGGTGACAATTTTGGCGAGGGTCATTAAAGGATCATCACTATTTCTCTCTTTGGTGACACTTCTAGTGACGATCTTTTATTGACCCTCACCAGTGTTATTTTTGGTTACTTTTGGTGACGATAAAAAAATTTCGTCATCATTGATCATTCCAATGAGTTTTTGATGACGCTATGTACCTGTTACTTTATTTTGTGTCAAAAGATAATGATTTAAGACCATTATTGTGGAGTATTTTTCATTATGTGTCCAAGGTCATAATGGTTATAATAGTCAGTCAATTTGTTAAGAAGTAATTAGTGTATATCATTTCCCTCAAGTCATAAGAATATAGTTTTCCTATGAGTCAACACATGATTCATCTCTATTGGGTTTATTATCTAGCAAATTTCCTTTAAATAAAGTTCCACTAGTGTGTGTAGGAACTATATTATTTAATACATAATCAAGCTCTGTCAATTATATTAATGAGAGAGACCTAGCACTCCTCAACACTCATGGAACACCTTAACATGGTTTTGAATAGTAAACTAGCATCCTTTGGCACCTCACATGTCTTGGAACATCTACCTAGAACATCTTGCCATGAATAGGATGCCCAAGCACATGTTGGCATGCTCTATCATAGCACAACACTCCCTATCATGTGTTGGCATGCCCTGTAGTCCCTAACATGCCTCAGAACACCTTGGAATAATATTGCATTGACAAACATTAGCTCTTGGCACAAATTGGCACTTGGCATGTATTGGAACATATTATTAGTCTGCCTAGCATGCCCCTTTTGAAAAAGATGAAGTCCTGACTTATTAACCCTTTTATATGTTCATTTCCTTGCATTTTAGCTTGGCTATTCCTTTTTTTCCTTGAAACTCCTTGACACATATTGGCATACTTTGGCACCATGCACATCCTATCATGTCTTAGCACCTGGCCGCATGCCTTGGAACTATTTGGCACATGTTTTCACACCATGAAACTATCTAGCACACTTTAGCACTTATTGATTCCCTGATATTCCCTGGCATGCCTTACCTGTGCTTATCATATCTTGTCACTCCCTCCTTGGCATGTCAGCTTGCACTCATTTACACTCCCTGACACACCCTCATATTCATTCATTTCCATGTATTTTGACCTAGTGCTCCATTGTGTTGTCCTAGTACGCCCTAACACTCCTCAACATGCATTGGCACTCTTTAGCACACCTTAGCACTCTTTGATGTGCTCTTCTACTTTATGGCATGCATCACACTCACTGACGCACGTTGGCACTTGGCAAGTCTTAGCATATTTGGCATGTGTTGAGATGACTTGGTATGATTTGGAATGGTTTAATATTAAAGTTAATTGAGATAAATTATTGGAAACTAGATGAGAAGAAACAGAGGAAGATTTGGCACTTAGAATGCATTGAGACTTGACACTTAGCACCTATTGTCACCTAGTGTTGGTGTGCCTAGCATGCCCCTCATGGAAAAGTTAAATTGATGACTTATTAACCCTGTTATGTGCTCATTTCATTGTAGTTTAACTTGATCCTCCCTTTTGCTGCCTTGACAATCCCTGGGATGCATTGTCACACCCTTGTACATCTTAGCATGCCTTAGCACTTGGCACATCTTAGCTTGTTTGACATGTCTTCATACTATCTGGAATATGTTAGCATGCCCTAGCATTCCATAACACACCTTGGAATTCATGACCTAACAAATACCATTAAATTTTTCCATGACTTGGGAACCTTATATTCACTAGAACACCTTGGCACTCCCTAGTTGTCATGCCCTTTGTTATCCTCCACAATGTCCCAGGCTAATGAAGAGATCGATGGAGGTAACTACATACCAAACCAGAGAGGGCTCTCTCTATGAAATCAAAACTAAGAGATGACTGGAATGTAAAGGATTTTAGGCTAGATAGCTAGGCTCAGGTGGGTTTTGGAAAGTTTAGGGTTTTGTTGCGGGATAAGGGAGAAAAACTAGGCAACTAGGTTAGAGGATCAAAGGGTTACAACATAAAAATATATAAAGGTGCAAGGTAGCATTAATTTTGTGATGGATCTTAGGGTTTTTTGGTGTAGTGTAGTGTTTAGAAGAAACAAAAGGTCTTAATGAGCTTGAAACATGAATTCATTAAGGAAGAGAGAAAGTAACATATAATGATTTTTCCATCAAAATAAAGCTTTATACAAAGAATTTTGTTTATAAAATGTAAGGAAAACCATTCAATAATTGATGAATGGAAAGAGAAGATGAATATATCTCATATAAATCTACAACAAAGAAAAATAACATCACAAACTTACTGCACATGAATTCCTAGATAATAGTTGCAAACTATGTCCTTTGATTTCTAGAAAATGTCCAAGTACAAGCTACGATAGTTCTCTCCTATGAAATCCAACCCGTTATATCATTGATAAACTGATACATAAAGACAAAAACAACATCTCCCCACTCTCAGGGGTCAAATCCATGACTCTAGGAACTATTCCAGTAGGTGTTCTAACCAAACCATAATGTCTAGGGAGGTTAAAAACAACTTCTACAATTAACTTTGACTCCAACCTCTCTCATAAATGAGGTCAAATTTACATCAAAAAAACTTACAAAGACTAACCATTGTTACATAGTAATTTTTCACTGACTTTGCATTCCCTGGTCCAGGACACTACCAGTCCATGTTACTTACATCTGTGCTGTGCCATGTTGTCAATTATGTGTCGTTTGTTGGCATTATGATACAGGTATGACACAAGCGTTGTCCTTGATGGAAACTCTCTCAGATGAAAAATCATAGTATAGCAAGTAAATAAGAAGAATGAAGAAAGAGAGGTATATGTAGGTTCCCCATTGACCAAGCCGTGTGTACACACAGGTTTGTAGACCAAAAGGCGTGCATAACGTACACACGCACTTTCACAGAAGGAAAGGCACGTACATGTCAGAAAAATAAGTTTTTGGTCTGTGGTATTTGGACCATGGTATTTTGGTATTAGTCCATGGTATTTGGTCCAAGGTATTAACCCCAGGTATTAGGTCCAAGGTATCAGTCCTACGTGGTTTTGGACCATGGTTTTGAGAGAGGCCTAAACCTATATAAGGAGAAGAAGATCATTAGGCCAAAGTGAAGTAATAGATTATGAAATATATGATGAAGTGTGAGATCAAGTATGCAGGTTATGGGTTTATGATGCTTTGTTTGTTCTGAATTTGGAGGAGCCTTAGCGGTTAATGGAGGACAAGATTTAATGATGGATCGGTATCTTAAGGCTGGAATGAATAATCATTATATGGTTTGATCATGTTTATTCTAGATCTGTATACTGATACATGTGTTTATCTATAAATATTATGATATGGTTATAACTAAAGTTTGGAATAGTCGCAAAATTATCAATGAATATTTACAGATGTATACGCTGGTTGACCTTGGTAAAAGAGCATATACACACAGGTTTGACACATCGAAGTAGAATATACCTTGTGATCTATGATTTTTGAAGTTGCAATTGGTTCTGGTTGTTGATGCAGATTTTTGGGTTTTACATTGTGTTCCGGTGACTGTTTTCTAGTGATAGTATTCTGCATATTCAGATTGGTTGATTGTGATTAGCTTCAGTGTTGATGGATGAAATCTAATGATGGATCAGGATCATAATGACTTATAATTATGCGATCTGATAATGAATGGGCTAGATCTAATCACTAACACATGTTATATCATATATGTATGATTATGTCTAAAGTTTGGAAGTGCAACAATGTTTTTGCAGATCTACACGTTGGTTTGCTTCAGGGAAGCTGCATATACACGCAGGTTGGCTTCTGCCAAATAGCGCATACAATTCGAAGCATGGTTTTAAGATGACAAATGAATATGAATGATAATGTAACTCAAAACTATGTACTAATCTATCTATTGCAGTTGATTGATTAAAGTATGAATGGATGATTGATTCAGTTGTGTCAGAGGTTCAAAGGTTGTCAGTGATTGATTGAGTTTGGTTGATTCAGATTGAGTTTCAGTAATTGGTTGATGTAGATATAGTTGATGGATATATATTACAGTGGTGACTGATTTTGAGTTGCAATGTTGTTGATGGATCCAATATGAAAATTGGATGAAACATGGCCTTCAAATTATGATGTTGTGTTCTAGGAGTATCCAGTCTAAAAATTTATGAAAAGAGGTCCTTGGAGGGTAAGAGAAGGTTGTAGCTTTCTGTAGGTCAACGCCTACGTACTAGTAAACATATCGACTAGTACAAAAGCTAAGGGGGTGGTATCTCCCTTCCAGTAGAAGCTGGAGAACAAGAGAAGGTTGTAGCCTTCTACAGGTAGAAGCCTGCATACTTGTATGAGTCTGCGCCAGTAAAATGTTGTAAACAATTTTTCTTAATATTAAAAGAAGATAGAGATGACAACAGCAGGTGGCTTTCACCCACATTGGGTTTCCAACTTAAATCATGGTGTTCATTTGTGTTTCTTATGTGTGATGATCTATTCTGTTTTTACTTCACCTGGTTACTATTTATATGATTAATGAAGTACTAATGCACTGATTAAAGATCAACATATGATGTATCAACTGAATCATTAGTTTGCTGGATATACGCTAGTTGCATTAAACATAATTTAGTGTACACGCGAGTTCCCGTAACTGAAGTAGCGTGTATAAATCTGTTTATGGAAATGAAAAAGCTATTGATTTGCTAATACTGATTCACTCCCCCCCTCTTAGTATTATTTCCAACAATTGGTATCAGAGAAGGTCCTTTGGTAGAAGCTTGATCACTTGAAGGAGATCCATAAAACAATGGGAAAGATGCTAAAGAAGAAAGTGCCTGAGAAGAAGAAGACATGTCAAAGGAACTATGATAGTGGGAGAATTGATTGGGGAATATGTGGAAGCAACTCTTCAGATTCAAAATCACCTCAAAATGAAGATGAACAAGCAAAAGAACTATAAGGTATGAATTTGTTATTGTCTGGTGATACATTTCTCCATCCATTTGAAGATGATGAAAGTGATAATGAAACAACTGAAATTTCTCTTATGGGTGAGGAAGAAAGATATCAAGTAGCGGCAAAATTTAAAAGGCTTACAGCAAATTAGAGATCAACAAGATCTATTAGACAAAAGGGAATGTGCCTTCAAAGAAGAAATTACCAAACTAAAAGCTCAACTAGAGGAAGGAAACAAGGTAAGGAAGCAATTCAAGGAAAAGGAAGATCAATGTCAAAAGCTACAGGATGAAGTGACATCATTAAGAAATGAAGTAAATGAAAGGAGCACAACAATCAAGAAACTCAGAGATAGATCCAGTTACTATGAAAGTCTTGAAGCTAAGATCCTCTCGCTAAAAGAAGATCTTGAAGAATCAAATAAGCAGAATAAAGAACTACTCCAAGCTCTTGAAAAACAAGAAAACGAAGTTCTTGAATTAAGACATCAGTTGGAAGAAGGAAGAAAAGTTGAAGGAATCATGAAGAAGCAGTATCTTGAAAAGGAAGAGCAACATCAGGTTGAGGTAAATATTCTAAAAGATAAATTAGAAGAAAAGGATAAGCTCTTATGATTTCAAGATAGTACTAAGATATTGGATGATATTCTTAGTAGTCAAAGGTCTCCTGCTATCAAAACTGGTCTTGTTTTTCATGAATCTGTTGAAGGTGAATCTAGTTCACAAAGTAAGGCAAGGAACTCTAATGCAAAATTTGAAATTCTCAACAAGGAGATGAAAGGTCAATCCCATCAACAACCAAGGAAAGAAATTCTTCAAAGAAAATATTTTACTCCTAACAGTGGAAGTGATAGTCGGTTATTTCCTCAAATTAATAATGTTGCATGTTATGTCTGTCATAATTTTGGACATGTTGCAGCTAGATGTAGAAGTAGAATGGTTCAAGACTGTTACACAGAAAGATAATCATGTTCCAGGTACTTTAAGGGATATTGTTTTGCTTTCAATATGTTTGGTCACAAAGCCATTGACTGCTATAAAAGGAATATGAAACATATAAGATGTGATGCATGTAACAAGCTTGTACATATAGCAAAGGCAAGAACAAAGTACGGGCACCATACCGAAAGGAGAAAACATCATCACACTCAAAGATATGGAAGAAGAAGGAAGTACAGTCAGAAAGATGTGGCACAACACAATATATAGACATGACAGACTCAGAGGGAGCTGAAAGTGTGAAACGTCAGTCTTCTAAATCTCATACACAAGTTTCATGAAGGGAAGTTGTCTATATATGTGAGTTAGACACTGCACAGTTGTGTATATGTTAGTTTGAGGAAAAGCAGTGGGATAGACTCAGGAAAAAGGGTCTGTTATGGTTCATTCAATTATTTTCTTTGTTTGATAATGGTTGCAATCTGCTGATAATGTTTGTAAGTGTTGATGTTATTTTAGAAGTGCTTTTTATTCTCACAAGATAACTTGATGTATATCTGATTGATGCCTTGATACTTCTTGCTGATATATGCATGATCAGATCTAACAGTGAAAAAATGGAACAAGTTTAGGGGGAGAAAATACTATGCTTCTAATCAAGCATTGTTGGCATTATGTTTAGAAGTATTTGGTACCTAATCAATGATGATGATGCTCATGATACATCTTTATATGATACGGTTATGAGTTTCCCATGACAAAATCTCATATGATTCTTGGGGTCACATAGTTGGTGCTCAATTCAGACTTATGGATGATTCCTTGATGATGCATATAGTACTTACATGATGATCTTCATAAGGAAAAAGAGAAGTACAAAGCTTAAGTACACAACTTCATTATTTAGTGATAAGCCACTCATTTCATTTATGCTACTTTCATCATACCTCCAAAGATGCATAAAGTTCATATGGTGTAGTTACGATTTCTATAGTTCTTGGCTCTCACATGGTTAAGAATGGTTATTGTTGATGTTATCAAGAAATCTTGACAAATGACCATGAGCTCATGGTGTGCTAGATACATATTGTTATGTTGGATACATGGATGATTACTTAAGATGCATACTGACAAATATTGTTGGTTGGCCAAGAGAATGGTGTTATTACAGGTCTCATGAAGACATAGCTATTTGAAGACATGTTCAAAGACATGGCTTACTTAGTCACATAATGATGATGAGTTCTTACCTTATGATGATATGTTGATACTCACATATTATCATTGATGCTTATAAGATATGGGATGTTCCCTAGTGATGATACATGGTTGATTGTGGAAAGATCATCAAGTTCTTAATGACGATGTGAAAGTTCATGTGATTACTATGGTGTTTTCTCATATGATATGGTGTGAATGGTTTTGTTACTGCTTGGAGATGATTCATGGAAGGAAACAAAGCAAGTTGATCTCAATGAGATCAAGAGGATGAGTTGATACAGACATACTTTGTCATAGGTTGATGATATCTACACTGACATGGACATATACAGGATGCTGGTGACAGATGCTTATGGTGCAAATCATATATGGTGTATGATAGTTGCTATGACTATCATGGTTTTGTTTAGATTGCTGGTCATTATTATAAAAGTCATGTATATCATTTGATGTAAAGGTCATGAAAAGAACTAATTTGTAACCCCACTTTGCATGGGAAGGATGATGTAATAATGTCTATTTCAGTCATGTATAAACATTTGGTATATCCCCACTTGGTTGGGTGGATGAGTCAAAATGGTGTATCCCCACTTGGTTGGGAGATTGATGTATTATGAGTCATTGGTGATAGAAAGGTCATACTCAGTTGAGTTGTGGAGTCATGTTTTTTTTTTTGAAAAATATTTTTGCAGACTTGGCATGTGCTTAGGGGGAGCATGAATGGATTGATACATCTTAGCATGTACAAAGGGGGAGCTCAATTAGAGATTTTAGCATGTACTAAGGGGGAGTATAGACAACAGAATGTATATCAAGGGAGAGAATATCTTGGTCTACCCTTTGCCCTTGATGTCAAAGGGGAAGAGTGACTTGGTGTTGTTGTTGCCATCAAGTCCAAAGGGGGAGATTGTTGGCATTATGTTACAGGTATGACACACGTATTTTCCTTGATGGAAACTCTCTCAGATGAAAGATCACAGTATAGCAGGTAAACAACAAGAATGAAGAAAGAGTGGTATACGTAGGTTCCCCATTGACCAAGATGCATGTACATGCGGGTTCGCAGACCAAAAGGCGTGCATAATGTACACACACACTTTCACAGAAGGAAAGGCACGTACATGTCGGAAAACTAAGTTTTTGATCCGTGGTATTTGGACCATGGTATTTTGGTATTGGTCCATGGTATTTGGTCTGAGGTATTGACCCCAAGTATTGGGTCCAAGGTATCGGTCCTACGTAGTTTTGGACCGTGGTATTGAGAGAGGCCTAAACCTCTATAAGGAGAAGAAGATCATTAGGCCAAAGTGAAGTAAGCAAGTATGAAATATCTGATGAAGTGTGAGATCAAGTATGCAGGTTGTGGGTTTATGATGCTCTACTTGATCTGAACCAAGGAGGAGCCTTAGTGGTTAATAGAGGAGAAGATTTAATTATGGATCAGGATATTAAGGCTTGGAATGAATAATCGTTATATGGTTTGATCAAGTTTATTCTAGATCTGTATACTGATACATGTGTTCATATGTAAATATTATGATCTGGTTATAACAGAAGTCTGAAATAGCTGCAAAATTATGAATGAATATTTATAGATGTATATGCTGGTTGACCTTGGTAAAAGCACGTATACACGCAGGTTTGACACATCGAAGTAGCGTATACCTTGTGATCTATGATTTTTGAAGTTGCAATTGGTTCTGGTTGTTGATGCAGAGTTCTGGGTTTTACATTGTGTTCTGGTGACTGTTTTCTAGTGACAGTATTTTGCATATTCAGATTGGTTGATTGTGATTAGCTTCAGTGTTGATGGATGAAATCTAATGATGGATCAGGATCATAATGACTTATCATTATGTGATCTAATAATGAATGGGCTAGATCTGATCACTAACACATGTTCTATCCTCTATGTATGATTATGTCTGAAGTCTGGAAGTGAAGCAAAGTGTTTGCAGATCTACACGCTAGTTTGCTTCATGGAAGCTGCGTATACACGCAGGCTGGCTTCTTCTAAATAGTGTTTGCAATATGAAGCATGGTTTTAAGATGACAACCAAATCTGAATGATAATGTAACTTAGAACTATGTACTGATCCATATATTGCAGTTGATTGATTAAATTTTGAATGAATAATTGATTCAGCTGTGTCAGAGGTTCAGAGGTCGTCAGTGATTGATTGAGTTTGGTTGATTCAAATTGAGTTTTAGTAATTGGTTGATGCAGATGTAGTTGATGGATATATATTGCAGTGGTGATTGATTTTGAGTTTCAATGTTGTTGATGGGTCCAGTATGAAAATTAGATGAAACCTGGCCTTTAGATTATGATGTTGTGTTCCAGGAGTATCCAGTCTGAAAATTTATGAAACGAGGTCCTTGGAGGATAAGAGAAGGTTGTAGCCTTCTGTAGGTTAACGCCCATACCAATAAACATATCGGCTAGTACAAGAGCTAAGGGGGTGGTAGATCCCTTCCAGTAGAAGCTAGAGAACAAGAGAAGGTTATAGCCTTCTGTAGGTAGAAGCATGTGTACTGGTATGAGTCTGCGCTAGTACAATGTTGAAAACAATTTTTCTTAGTATTAAAAGAAGACAGAGATGACAACAGCAAGTGGTTTTCACCCACATTGGGTTTCCACCTTAAATCATGGTGTTCATGTGTGTTTCTTATGTGTGATGATCTATTTTGTTTTTACTACACGTTGTTATTGTTTAAATGATTAATGAAGTACTGATGCACTGATTAAAGATCAACATATGATGAATTAAATGAATCATAAGTTTGCTAGATATACGCTAGTTGCATTAAACACAGTTGCGTGTACACATGAGTTCCCTTAATGGAAGTAGCTTATATGAATCTATTTATGGAAATGAAAAAGTTATTGATTTGCTAATATTGATTCACCCCCCCTCTCAGTATTATTTCCAACATCATTACCTTCCTTGCAATCTCAGGAAGAGTGTCTCAATTCATTATCCTTGAAGAAGACCCTTTTTACCTAAATTTCTGGGTTTTCGTGAGTCAAAAGTTATCCCTCTCATGAAGATGGTCAAGTTAACAATATTCCTAGCGAAGTATTTGCTCCGTCCCTATGTTTCACCTGTGACGAGCCAAATTTGGTAAGCTTTTTTAACAACTCGTCGAAACTTCAAGATGAAATTGCTTCGTGGGCGGCCCTAGGGTTGGTTGTTGGGTCAGTTGAGATTGCCTCTCTCCTCTGGTATAGTTGTTCCACCTTTTGTTCAACCTCCCTAAGAGATAAGCTCTTCCATCCTTCTCTTATGGGACCTCTCCCTCCTATAAATATCTCCTCTATGAATAAGATCAACTAGCTTGGATGTAACTGGATGATAGCTAGATGTAATTTGATAGTTTCAAGTTCCTAAGAGAGGAGTGGAGGTAGAGCGTGTTATTGGAGTGTGGAAGTAGCCTCATATGTATTTTATTTGAGAGATGTTTGAGTAGAGTTGGCTTGAGAGCTTTCTAGCACCAACCCTTTTGGACGGAAGAGAGAGTCATATGTTCCCTTGGGAGATGGTTCACAAGTAAAATCTTTCAGAGACATACCGAAATGACCCTTCAGGGAGGCTTACGACATGAAGGCTTGGTTGTAAGTTTTACTTTGATTTAGATTAATAAAAATCAATATATTTTTTCCTATATCTTGCGTTAAATTGTATGTCTATAGCTTGAGGTTCCTTGACTCTTCAAGTAGATTGTTTTGTTGTTTTCTATTGCGTTTGTAGTGTTTCTCTACATGTTGTTTTCAGGTATGAGTGACTAGAAGAACAAGAGCTGGAGCAACATGATCAGGAATTCATCGAATATCGAATTGAATATAGGTCTTCATAACACCAACTTTCTAAGGAAATTTGCTTTGGTATTGTCTGTGTAGTGACTAGACCCACTCTAGGGCTAGAGGGGTTACCTCTCTCTGCAGAGGGAACTTACCTGTGTCACAACCACCCATTATTTGCATTCAATTTTACCCCTCACATTCATCTACTTCACCCTTTTGAATTTTACCAAAGTCAAACCAGGAATTACAAAAAATTACACATTGAAAAATTTACAAAATCTAAAAAATTTCTAGGTGTGAAGCGAGTGGTTGGAGGCCATTTTTGAGTGTTTTCTAACGTCAAAATTTCTATCTGAAGCATTTTCTGGAAATATGGGAAAGTTTATTTGTCTTTAGAGAAATGTTTCACTCAAAATGACCCATTTTTGGCTGATATATGGCCATTCTCCCAAGGTGTCTCTAGGTGCACAACGAAATGGAAAAAGAGGGCCATAAAGGTGATTTTTGGCCTCTTTTTTGCAAATTTCTCAAAAACTGAGCCCCCGAATAAGAGAGTGGGAAAATGAGTTTTTAGTGGGGCTCATAATATTTATAAAAATTCTGATCTTCCATAATTTCGAGCCCTGAGGAAGAAGAGTAGCGTGAGCTTGTTGCGCTCCTAGACAAAAAATTGCCCAAAAATTGCAAGTTTGCACCAAAACACAAAATTTTATCCAAATTCTCCCAAAATTTTCCAGAGATGCCTGATGAGGTATGTTATGAAACATCAGCAAGTACATCTAACTTACCCTTCTCCTCTTGGTTGATTAGGGTTTCCTTGATTTTTTCCTTCAACTGCTTGATTTTGACCTTGGCAACCTGATTCCTTGTGTAATAATGGATGGCCATTTTATTTTGCAACTTGTTATCCCTGTTGGCCTTGTCAAGAAGTTCATCAAGGTGGAAATTGAATTTTTCAAGCCATCTCCCTGTCTTCATTTATTTCCATGGAAATGCTCTCTTCAAAGGTCAATTCTTCCATTAGTGGCTTTTGTTCTCTTTTGCTCTGAAGTGCCTTCCTAAGACCCATTGTCTTTGGTCTCTTCCTTACCACATTTCCTTCATGATTCTCAGTGTCCTCATGGTCCATCACTTCCTTTCCTTTCATCTCTTGTTTCTTGGCTTTGAATTTCTCTTTCTCCATGACTAGTTGTTTTGCCTTAAGTTGATTGTTTTCTTGCTCAAGGAATGAAATGATGAATTTGGCCCCTTAAAATTGTCCTTGAGCTTCGTGATATGAGAATCCTTCTCTTTGATGACTTGTTGTAGGTTTTGATGCTCATAATGTGCCTCCAAGTCAACTAGGTCAAATTAATTCTCAATGGGATCCTCATCATGCAAAGAAGCCTCATGATGTTATGGTGATCCTTGTTCTGCTGATGTAGTAGCCTTGGCCCCTTCCTCAATTTGAGGAGAAAACACAAGGATTTTTCCTCTCTGATGTGTCTAGGTCACCTCAGACCTAGGTGCCTTGGAAACCTCATCATGTTTGCTTGATGACCCCACCTCCATGGGTTGTACTGACATCATGGTTTGGTGCTGGCTTGGTGAAGTGGTTATATGTGTTTTCAAGGTTGCTTCAATGCAGGTGTCCCATGTCATGTTATTCTCTTTCAACTGATGGAGTACTATAAAATTTATCAGGATATGGTGAAATAGGCTGGGATAATGTAATTTTCCTTTCAATTGCGCCCTTTCAGACATTTTGGTTAGGCTCCTATACAAGTAGCTGGACAAATTTAGAGACTTGGTAGCTGTAAAGTGCATGAGCAGTCTTATGTGGTACTGATATAGCCTAGAAAATATTCCCTCACATGTGAAGAACTTCATGATAGCCTTAATCAATGGTTCATATATCTCCAAAAAGTATCTGATGGGAAAACATGTGAGCGATCTCCTTTGTATTGTGATTTCCAGTAGGGTTTGTACTCTTCTAGGTCTAGGTTCATGCCTTTGAGCTAGTTTTCGCCATGGTTTGGCATGCCTGTAGCTTTAGAGATGTCATCCACTGAAAATATGAAATCAGTCCCTGCAATGGTGATCTTGTCTTCATTCAAGGTGAGGGAAAATATACGTGTGACATGCTCATGGTAACCAACCACTTCCTGCACTCTTTGAAAAAACCCTAAACAATTGACATCTTCAAGGCATTTCATGACAAGTGGGGATGATGTGATTTCATTGCAATTATACGGCTCAAACCTCAGTAACTTCCCCCTTGTTGTACTTCCTCTTCTCTAATGGTGATGAGTGAGGCTCCATACTTCAAACCCTAGGTGAAAGGCAAGCAAAAACAATGAAATTTGCTGCAGTGAGGGAATGATGTGGTATGATGAACTTAGGAGTTGCCTAAATTTGTAAGGAAATTTAGGAGGGTAGGGGATGATGTCAATGAGTAGCGGAAAAAGAAATTTTGGGAAATGAGTGAGGGGAGGGGGTGGAAAAGGCCAAAACATAGGCCTATACTTAAAAGAGATAGGGTAGATTAGGGTTTAGAGGAAAGTGATATAAAATGAGGGGGTAAGGATTTGTGATGGATGGAAATGGTGTATTAACTGCAAACAGAGGTGTAGGGACAATGAATCTAGGGTTTAGGGTAGAAACTCATCATTTGAGGATCAAAACCATGAAAATCATTTAAACCCTAGAAGAAGAAGTATTTGATCAATTTCTTGACATATGAGGCAAATGAGGGCATGCGAATGATTAAACTTATTTGTTATAGATCCTGGAGGATGAAATGATTGAAGACGAGCTTTGAACAATGAATTTTGGTGGCATTCAACAATTTTCGACAACTCTGCCCCGTGCGCAACAAGAGTCAAATTTTGCCAGTGAGGGCTATGGAATCACAATTTTTTGCAAGGAGAGGGAGGAGCTTAGTGCTAGGATTGTAGACAAGTGAAAATGAGTGTGGATGAGCTCATCCATGTTCTTTTATAATTTTATTTTGTTGTCTAAGTGATTAATGAGGTAGGATGGCCCACCTCACCAATTCACTTTCTTTTTTAGTTTTGTAGCCTTAGGTCCTATTCTTGTAACTTTAGAACCTTAGGAACATTATTACATCTAAAAACATAAATTACATTTGAAATCAAGTGTTATTGAACAAATTTACCTATTTCTACTCCTCATTTTCCGGATTTATACATGAAATGACTAATTTTGTGACCTTAACCCTGATGACCTAATGGTGCCTCTAAGCTGAATGGAGACCATGATGATGTGATTGAAGTGATATTAATTACGTTTTCATGATGGTAGACTCAACTGAGTGATGAAATTGACCAACATATGAAATTCTTGAGAGAGTGGAAATAGCCTTAGACACATTAGCCAGTGACCAAATTTTTATTTGAAGACTCACTGAACTGACAGAAAGCTAACTTAGCACCATAAAAACACCTTGCGAGAGCATATTTGATCATTGGTGATAGACTGAACTGATTGGCACTAACATCCTCACAGATAACCTTACTTTTTTTACGACTTGGGAACCCAACTAATTCATTAACAAAACAATATTGTGGCCAACCCAAAGTCTCCCTTTCTCTGGAATTGCTTTGTCCACGCCTTATCACAGCCATAGGATTTCCTCCTACAAGTCCTATTCTAAACTTCTCCTAAGCCACTTCATCCTCGGAACACTTGGAATTCACTTACACTCCTTGGCACACACTCTTATTTGTTCATTTCCAAGCATTTTGACCTAGTTCTCCCTTGTGTTCCCCTGACTCTGCCTAACACTCCTCATCATTCATTGACACTCTCTGCCATGTGTTAGCAGACCTTTTCATTCCTTGGCATGCCCTGGTACTCATTAGCTATCATGCCCTCACAACTACCCTTCCTTCTTTTTACACTTTGCCGGAACCCAAACAAGTCTTGCCCCGACTACAACAACTTGACCAAGTTATAGTTACTACAACTAGACTATGCCTTGTTTACCTAAGAGATGCCTATAACACATCTTAGGGTACTCATTTCCAATCTCAACTGATCCTACTTAACAAGTTACCAATTCAAGGCTCACGTCCAACCATGGCCATAAAACAACTAAGAAACACAATTTACATCTTGACATGCAATAACACATGGCATGTCTAACCATCCCTTAGCCCTATGTGCCATGTGTTAGCATCCCCTACATTTATTGTCATGCTTTTCACTCCCTAGCACACCCTAGCACTCTTTGACATGCCCTGGCACTCTAGCATGCCTTGGCACTGCCTAGCATATAACCTTGTCACTCCCTCCTTAGAACACTTGGAACTCATTGACACTCCCTATCACACATTCTTATCTCTTCATTTCCATGAATTTTTAACTAGCTCTCCCTTGTGTTTTTGTGGCATTCCCTAACATTTGTTAGCACACATTGACACACCCTGGCACATGGCACATCTTGGTATTTTTCCTTGGCACTCTAGTGTTCCTTGGAACTACCTAACATATCTTTTCACTCCCTCCTTACCACACCTAGAACTCACTAACACTCCTCGTCACACACTCTTATTCATTCATTTCCATGTATTTGAAACTAGTGATCCCTTTTGTTTCCTTGGCACACCATAACACTCCCTAGCATGCATTGGCACACCCTAGCACCTGGCACATCTTTGCATGTTGCCTTGGCCTCTAGCATGCCTTAGCACTTCCTACCATACCTTGTCACTCCCTCAGAACACATGTATCTCACTGACACTTCCTGTCACAAACACTTATTTGTTCATTTTCATGTACTAATTTGACCTAGTGCTCCCTTGTGTTTCCTTGGCACTCCCTAACACGTCATAGCACATGTTGACACACCCTGGCACATGGCACATCTTGGTTGCATGTCACCCAAGCAATCTAGCATGGCTTAGTGCAACCTAGCATACCATATCCATCTCTCCTTAGCACACTTGGAACTCGTTGACACTCCCTGTCACACACTCTTATTCATTCATTTCCATGCATTTTGACCTAATGCTCCCTTATGTTTCTCTCGCACTCCCTAACACTCCTTAGCATGCATTGGCACACTGTAGAGTCCAAGAACTGCTTTATCTTGACACCATTTTTTTCCATGTTACTTCCTTTTTCCTATCGCTATCATCCAAATAAATGCAATAAATATAAGGTTTTTTTAAGAAAAGCCTTCATATCTCCTCTTTTTCATATTTTTTCAACATGCCTTATTGTTTTATTAAAGACATGCAGCTACATAATTGACCTGATTCTACAGCTAATCAACAGATCCGCAACTACTTCCATTGTAGATAGGGTTCAAGTGTGCCAGCTCATCAAAGGAGTATATGGGTAGATAGGGAATGGTCCTCTCATGGATTTCTTCCTATTTACTTGAGCTAATCCATCAAGATATTCACACTACAACACGGTCAACCATGATAGTCAACCACAAAGATAACATGCTGGAATAGATTCCGAGTTTCAAGAGATATTATCGATTTTCTTAGCAAATTGTCGAATAAGCTATATGATTTGGTTTTGATAAGGATTGTCATGAAGACCTATAGGCTTGAATTTCTCATGTTTTTAATTAAAAAATATATAAGAACAATGGTAGCTCTGTGTTAAGGTTGCTCCACCATATGTAATTTTGAAGCATCCTGTAGAAACTCTTTTCTGATTAATGCAAAGATCTTGGTTCATACATTTTATGTGTTGTTGATTAAAGCTACTAACTGCCTTGTGGAGGGCCCCCTGCGTGTAGATCACGTCTTTGATTCACTGCAATTAGATTTTCTTTTATTTCGTAGATTTAATTTATGGATGCTCTATTTTTATATTTTTAGGATGTAGTTCAATGGAGTTCGTGAGTAGGTTCTTTTGATTGATCTCTGTATTAGTAATCTCGTTTGCTTTATACCTAGTATAACTCAGTCATTTCATCTCATTCATAGTTTAGTTATTTCATAGCTTAGTAATCTTGTTCCTACTTTACTTTTGCATTGAATGAAGTTACAATAGATAAGAGTGACAATATTTCTCAACATCTAAACTCAAGCACATTTCACCTTTTAAGTTGATAAAATAGGATATCCTTTATATCATTTCATGCTTTCATAATTAGCTTTATTTAGCTGCAACATGAAAATCCAAAAACAATTAATAAGTTGAAAAGTAGATTAAATTAATATATTCATTGAAGATAGTTAAGATCATTATTCAACCATTCTAAAAAGCTCAACTCAATTAGAACTAACTCTAGAGATATCATTTAGAGTAATCAATTAACAAATCTTAAAAATAACATCCTAGTATAGATAGTAACATCATCTCAATACTGATTCTAGAGTTTGACATTAATTTAGAGAACAATAACATAATCACCTTAATGGCATAAACAACTTCTAGCACATACAGTGCACTTGTACTTCATCAGTTTACCTGGCTTGGTCGATAATTTATGCTTACAATTTAAGAACATTAAATTGACTAAACACACACCTTGGTGCTTGGCACATCTTGGTATGCTTCCCTAGCACTCTAGCATGCCTTGGCAGCAATGCATAACATAACTTGTCACTCCCTCCTTAGCACACCTGGAACTCGTTGACTGTAATGTTCCAAAGTAGGAAAAATAGAGCTATGCAAAGCAGACAATAAATATAACACCATAAAATTAAATCAAACCATCATACCATAAATCTTTCTAGCATGTGTTAGCACTCCTTTTCATTCCTTAGCACACCCTGGCACTCCTTAGCTATCATGCCCTCACAACTACCCTTACATTTTTTGCAACAGGGGAACCCAAAAAAATCTTACCTCAACTATATCAACAACTTTACCAAGTTACAATTACTATAACTAGACTATGCCTTGTTCACCTAAGAACTTCCTATAAGTCATCTTATTCTACTCATGTATAATTTCAACTTATCCAACTTAACAAGTTATGAAGACAAGCCTCACATCCAACCATGGTTGTAAAATTAAACAACTAAGAAACAAATCTTACATCTTGACATGCCATAACAAGTGGCACACCTAATAATCCCTTGGCATTATGTAGCATGTCTTAGCATCCCCTACATTTCTTGGCATGCTTTGGCACTCCCTAACACTCCCTGACACATAGCACACCTTGTACTCACTAGCTAACACTCTTTGTCACACTCTTATTCATTGATTTCCATGCATTTGAAACTACTCCTCCCTTTTGTTTCCTTGGAACTTGTCCCTAACACTCCCTAGCATGTGTTGGTGCCACACCCAAAGTCTCCCTTTGTCTGAAATTGATTTTGCCTATCCCCTTATCGCAATTGTAGACTTTCCTCCTACAAGTCCTACTCTAAAATTCTCCCAACACACTTTGTCCTTGGGACACTTGGAATTTACTAACACTCCCTGACACACAATCTTATTTGCTCATTTCCATGAATTTTGACCTAGTTCTCCCTTGTGGTGCCCCGACACTCCCCAAAACTCCTCGACATGCATTGAAATTGTCTAGAATTTGTTAGCACACCTTTTCATTCCTTGGCATGCCCTGACACTACTTAGTTATCATGCCATCACGACCAGCCTTACTTTTTTTGCAACTTGGGAACCCAACCAAATCCTGCATCGTGTACAACAACTTGACCAAGTTACAGTTACTACAACTAGACTATTCCTTATTCACCCAAGAGCTTCCTATAACTCATATTAGGATACTCATGTCGAATCTCAAATCATACAACTTAACAAGTTACGAAGATAAGGCTCACATCCAACCAAGGTCGTAAAACAACTAAACAACATAGTTTACATCTTGACATTCCATAACACCTGGAACATCTAACAATCACTTGGCACTATGTGGCACATGTTAACATTCACTACATTGCTTGGCCTGCTTTAGCATTCCCTAGTACATCCTATCACTCCTTAACACCTAACACACCTAGAACTAGTTGACACTCCCCATCACATTCTTATTCATTCATTACCATGAATTTGAAACTAGTGCTCCCTTGTGTTTCCGTAGAAATTGGCTCTAACACAACCTAAAATGTATTGCAGCCACACCCTGACACTTGGAACATCTTAGCATGCCTTAGCCCTTGACATATCTTGGCATCCCTAACTTGCCTTGGAATTGTCTAGCATGTGTTAGTACTTCCAAGCATTCCCTAGAACACCTTGACACCCCCTAGTTGTCATGCCCTCATAGATAGCATTTTTTTTTGACTTGGGAACCTAACCAAGTGATTGAAAAATAATTTTGCGCCCAACCCAAAGCATTCGTTTCTATAAAACTACTTTTCCCATGCCTTATCACAACCATAATCTTGCCTCTTGCAAGTTCCATATGAGCTTCTCCTAAAACACTTCATCCTTGGGATGCATAGAATTCACTGACAGTCATTGGCACACACTCTTATTCGTTCATTTCCAAGCATTTGGACCTAGTTATACTTTGTGTTCCCCTAGCACTCCCTAACACTCCTCAACATGCATTGAAACTCTCCAACATGTGTTGGCATGCATTTTCATTCCATGGCATTCCCTGGCACTCCTTAGCTACCATTCCCTCACAGCTAACCTTACTTTTTTTTAGACATGGGAACCCAACCAAGTCCTGCCTTGAATACAAAAACTTGACCAAGTTATAGTTACTACAACTAGACTATGCCTTATTCACTTGAGAACTGCCTGTAACTCATCTTAGGCTACTCATGTCCAATCTTAACTCATCCCACTTAACAATTTACCAAGTCAAGGATCACGTCCAACTGTGCCCATAAAACAACTAAGAAACATAGTTTACATCTTGAAATGCCATAACACCTGACACATCTAACAATCCATTGGCACTATGTGGCGCGTGTTAACATCCCTTTCATTCCTTGGCATGATTTGGCACTCCCTAACACACCCTAGCACTCCTTGACATGCCTTGGCACTCTAGCATACCTTGGCTGAAATTACTTTTTCTAACCCCTTATCATAACCATAGGCTTGCCTCGTACAAGTCCTATTTTGACCTTGTCCTAACACACTTTACCCTTGAGACACCTAGAATTCATTGACACTCCTTAGCACACACTCTTATTCGTTCATTTCCATGCATTTTGATGTAGTGCTCCCTTATGATGTTTTGGCACTCCCTAACACTCCTCAATATGCATTAACACTATTCGACATGTGTTAGCATGCCTTTTCATTCCTTTGCATACCCTAACACTCCTTAGCTATCATGCCCTCACAACTACCCTTACTTTTTTTGGGACTTGGGAACCCAACCAATTCGTGCCTCAACTACAACAACTTGACCAAGTTATGGTTACTATAACTATAATGTGTTGTGTTCACCTAATAACTTATTATAACTCATCTTAGGCTACTCATGTCTAATTTCAACTTATCCCACTTAACATGTTACAAGTTTCCGAGTTAAGACTCACATCCAACGGTGGTCATAAAACAACTAAGCAACATAGTTTATATGTTGACATGCCATAATACTTGGTACATCTAAAACTCCCTTGGCACTATGTGGCACGTGTTAGCACCCCTGCATTCCTTGGCATGCTTTGAAACTCCCTCACACACACTGCCACTCCCTGACATGCCCTGGCACTTTAGCATGCCTTGGAACTATCTAGAATATAACCTCATCACTACCTCCTTAACACACCTGAAACTCACCGACACTCCCTATCACACACTCTTATTTGTTCATTTACATGAATTTTGAACTAGTTCTCCCTTGTGTTTCCATGGCACTCCGTAACACTCCCTGGAACACATTGACACACCCTGACACCTGGCACATTTGGGAATGTCTCCCTGACACTCTAGCATTCCTTAGCACTACCTAGTATAGCTTGTCACTCCCTCATTAGCACACATAGAACTCACTAATACTCCCTATAACACACTCTTATTCATTCATTTCCATATATTTGAAACTAGTGCTCCCTTGTGTTTCCCTGGCACTCCCTAACACTCCCTAGCATGCATTGGCACATGCTAATTTTTGGCACATCTTGGCATGTTTCCCTAGC
The DNA here is from genome assembly GCA_031772625.1 of Pinus tabuliformis. Taxonomy (NCBI): domain Eukaryota; kingdom Viridiplantae; phylum Streptophyta; class Pinopsida; order Pinales; family Pinaceae; genus Pinus; species Pinus tabuliformis. The sequence continues at coordinate 537,245,881 of CM062820.1, forward strand.
CTCTAGCATGCATTATCACTACCTAGCATGCCTTGGTACTCCCTCCTTAGCACACTTGGAACTCACTGACACTTCCTGTCACAAACTCTTATTCATTAATTTCCATGCATTAATTTGACCTAGTGGTACCTTGTGTTTTTCCTACACCCCCTAACACTTCCTAGCACGCATTGGAATACCATGGCACCTCGCACATCTTGGCCACATGCTTTCCTGGCACTCTAGTATTCCTTAGCATTGAATAATAAAACTTCGTAAAGTCTTGGTGAATCTTTTACTAAGTAATAAAACATTGTGAAGTCTTGGTGATTTTTTTCATAAAGTATAAAACCATATATGATAATAGGAAAACATATTCATTAAACTGTAATATATCAACTTACATGTTTAGAAGAAAAACATAATTTGTTCTTCCTAAGGTGGGCCAATTGTTTCTTTTGAGTTAATTATAGTAAACATGTTAGCAGAGATGTTTGTATAGGTTTGGGATTTGAACATGGGTCTCAACTATAACTATACCAGAGTTGAACATGGGTCTCAATCACGAGACCTTTTTGAGATTTGACCTCACCCATCATCATACCCAAAATATTTGTGTTTTGGGTACTTCCCCGCAACATTTTCTAAGATAAAATTATTCAAGTATTTTTTTACTATGAATATTTGACTCTTCTAAAACATTATTTCAAAGGTACTTGGAAAAGGTACAATTAAAAAATAAAAGATTGTCAATTTCTGAATCTTTTGTGCAAAGAACACATACATTTGGGCCATGAAATCTTTTCTGCAATAGGCAGTCCCAAGTTTGTATATGGTTCTCTAAGGAAATCCACATAAAACATTTTAGTTTAGGGGAAATAGGCCAATACCATAATTTTGAATGCTGCCAACTAACCCTTTGCAAAGGGTAGATTTCTAATATAACACAATAGGCATGGAGAGTTGTGACATGCTGGTATGAGGAGTTATAGGCCCATTCAAAGTAATCCTCCTCCTTAGATAGTGTAATACCACTGACAATGAAGGATTTGGTGAAACTGTCCCACTCCACAACAAAAGAACCCTACAGGCCTAAATCATGGGCACCTTTCCACCTGCCAGTTGTGAACAACTCTGAAGGGAACACATAAACTCGATGAAGTCTAGTAACACCTTGAGCACAAAGATGGTTGGAAATCTTAGAGGAACATCTATGAGAGTACAAAAACACCTACTTCTCTATAAGCACCTATAATACTTTTGTGGGTTTGACTAATCACTCTTTGGTTAGTGTCTGCACACTAGCCTAGATTCTAAATTAGTGATGTCCTTACAATCACAATCAAATAGGTGTATTTTCTCTTAAAAACTATGCAAAGATAGATGTCCCCTTTATGGCCAAGTTCCACCTTAATGGTTCCTCCTACCTAACCTAGTACATCCATTTATTTCATAACAAGACTACCTTGCAAGCCACCAAATGCCAATCATATCCATGAGGTCAACAACAATTTTTGGTTCAAGATATAACTAAGTTGGAACAAACTTAACTACAGATCCTATGTTATTTTTCAATCCCTAATATTTATGGACAAAGAGATATCAATTTTATAAAACGTGCGGGAACCAAACTATCACCTTTTCCATTTTGACTCCCTATATTGAATACCATAAAAGATATCCATAAATTATTTATCCTTACTAAACCAAACATTTAGTTGAAAATGATCATTCATCATATTACTACTTAATTGCACTTTTTAACCAGACAACACTTATTTTAATTTCACCATAATTCACCTGTAATATCACAAGAAAAATCCCCTCCCATAATGTTTAGTGACATAGAAACCCAATAATTTTCATACGATTAATAATTATCTATAATTGGAAATACTTCCCTATTAACCAAAAACTTACATATTTCATTTAATTCCCCTTTAAAAACCCATATGTATTTCATTTAAGTTCAATATTCCCACAATATTTGTCTTTCAAATATAAAAAATGTCCATTTCCCTCATTTATTTCCGTCACGTTGCAAGGTGTGTGTCCAGGAAAGGGTGATGGAAAGGTGCAACCATGCCATCGCCGATATGATATGATGCATCTGGTTGAATTCAAGGGACTGTATTTTCGGTTCCTCCAATCGCGGTGATTTCGATCTACAGAGGGAACAGGGAATTTGCACAAGATTCCCACATTCCCGGGTGATGGCCTAGCCCCAAGACCTCCATCTCTTCTTTCCACTTCAAGATACTTCTAAATACTTCTAGTCAAGCATAGCTAAGCGTTCAATAGGCTATATGTTCAGGATTCCATGGAGGAAGATGAAGCTGAAGGCATGGGCGATAATGGCTTCACCAAAGAATATGACAGGTGCCTTTACAATTTGAAGATTAGCAAAGAAGCAGATAACAGAACAATAATACATTGATTACAACAAGGAAATCAAATGTCTTAAGATCATATGTGGTCACTAGCCAGATTCTCTAGCACAGATGGATTGTGATGATCGAGTCATCCCTAAAATTTCCAGAGACCCAAAAAGGGAATTGGATTTGCCTGGACCCATGTTCCTAAGAGTCCCAAAGCAAAGAAATTGGATTTTGAGGAAATGGTCGTGGAATCAGATGAGTAGGATTAAGGGTCTATACTAGAGGAGAAGCTTCCAGAGGCTACTAAACCAACTCAAGAGGTAGCTAACTGCATTTTATTTTTATTATTTACTTACCTTTGATGTCCCAAGTTGATCAATTAGGATTCATAGCATTCTCATTGGCTCACTATTTTAACTGTTTCTTTGTTTTCAATCCTTCTTTCCTTTCCTTTCTTCATAATTGTAATTCCTTGCTACTTTATTAAAATTCTATGGTTACCAATGGAGTGTATTTTTTCTTTTGGTGTCATTAATCTAGGATGTTGTAAACACATCTTTCTTTTTAGATGTAAACTTTATTTTAGTATGAAACAAGCGGAAAACAAGCAATAAAATGTCTTGTGCCCTAAAATTTGTGCATTGCTTGGCTTGACCTTTCAGGCATGGGAAAATTAGATAAAGGATTAAATTGACTATAGTTGATGTTTTCAAGTTGAATGGAATGTATAGATTGAAAGATGGCATCATAGATCAAATGAAAATGGGATCTCAAAAACTGAAAGAAAAGTTGTTAGAATCAACCTAAAAAGTGGATCAATTAGGCAAGAGTGCAAGAGTTTGACCAAGATTCAATAAAAGCTATGCAAAACTATGTTAATAGTGAATTCACCAGGGTTGTTTCACCCAATGTAGGATCATGCTTGAGATAGAATCACTACATGAGATTTCTTAGGAATCCATTCTTGAAATTCTCTTAACTTGCTTGTACTCACACTATAGAGAATTCCAGGATAATGTTCCTTCCATGGAGCACTCCTTGATGCTCCATAGACATAAAATGACCCCTGTTATAGACATTTTTGTGCCCTACAACTCTAAGCATGAAATGTCCATAAAACAAGGGCTCCTAAGTCCCTAAAAGTGTTGTCCTAACCCCTAAAGGAACAAGTTCAACAGATTACAGCTTCTCCCAGAATTTCTCCACCAGAAACTGCTCAGAATAAGTCAAAACAGGATCATTTCAGCTGCTCCACTGGCTAGGTGCATTGCATTGCACCTAAATACATTGTGAGGGTGCGTTGCATTGCACCTAAATAAACTATGAGGGTGCGTTGCATTTCAAAAGTCCCTTCTGTGGGGTGCGATGGGCGAGAAATGAAAAATGGCAGTGTCATTCCGCGAGGTGGAGAGACAATGGAAGCTTCCAGAATCTTCTCCTGTGACACTTGCCTCGCTGAATTCGACCAAGAATGAGTAAGAGCCCTTCAGTCTCCAAGTGGAAGCAAGAACTGACAGAGAGAAGACACTAATCAAATCACAAGCTGACTCATCCTCCTTACAGATATCTATATATGGATCCCTCATCCCAGAGATCCAGAGGTTGGAATTTTGCATATTGTAAGGAATTGCTGTTGGTTTTTGAGACAAATATCAGATTATTGAGTGATTTATGCTTTGTTTGAGGTGAAGAGGGGCTTCTTGCTGGGAGGTTGATGCTGGGTCAGTAACCACCGGTTGTAACTCCTCCTGGATCTTTTCTTGTTTATCAATAAAAACTATTTGAGTTTTTCCTCCATGCTTTTGTATCATTGATGCTTGTTACATTTGTATGGTTAACTTAAATCTGATCCTAAGTTGTTTATGAATATAGATCCATGTCTTTGTATAGTGTTCTTCTTCTATGATCTTACAGGCACTTTGTGAAGCTGGGCAAGTAAGGGAGCAGGTAGCTGGAGACTATCAAAGAAGAGAGGGATTGGATCAAAGGATTAGCGCAAGACATAGGTTGGTTCTTTCTATTCCTCTCTATCTATAGTTCATAAAGGAAATACAAAAGTAGTTTTTCTCTGTTTGTTTCTAAGGCAACTGTCACACCTTAGTGGGATAGAGTAGTTCTAAATAGACACTTTTCCCTGTAACAAAATGGCGACTCCGTTCGTGAATGTCTAATTAGTTTGTTTGTGTATCTCTTTGTTATTTGTTTCATAAACTTATAAGTAGCTTTTGAACTGCATTTGCCATAACAAATGCAAAGTAGACAACCACTACTTCAATCCATTCACTGGATCTGTTTATGATTTGAACAACTGATTCACAAACTGTCTGATTGCCCTTGTGATAGCTCTTAGACCCTCCTTAGATCTACCCTTGATTGTACATTACTGATTGCTTTTACTCGGCCAAAAACCAAAGACTGAACTGCAAACTGTGACCCGGAACCCGGATAGATTCTCGTTTCTGGCCCAGTGCAGGTACTGTTAAGAGATCCCGAATTTCAGCGCACTTCCCGAAAGGGAAACCTGCGCTGCATTTCAGATTCTCTGTGTTACAAGTGCGCTGATCAGACTAGCCCTGTGTAGCTGTGGTTCTTGTGCTTCATTCTTTGCAGTTCTATCTCTGAATTTTGCTGCCTGTGATCAGTATATGTCTGTTTGAAACCCCTTTTCCTTGCTGCTTTTCCGCCTCCTTTGTACAAAAGAACTGTAGATGTTTTTGTGTGTTTGTTGAGTCGTTTACAGTTTTCCATTGCAAAAGTAGAATAGTCGTATTGTCGTCCTTTGATTTGGATCTATCGCAAGTGTCGATTTCGATCATAGGAGAAAGTTTTATCACTGTTGATGGTCGATTATACTGTTACTATTGCCTTTGGTCTGAATTTGTAATTTTCTAGTGTCAAGAACAAGTGTTCATTTCAAAATCGCAAGGTGTCGTAACCATCTCTGTTTTTGATTTCGAAAAAGAGCTTGTTTATATTTGTCGCTTGAAAAGAAATTCAGATTTGTACATCAACTTCCTTTTTAACATCAATACTATGAAAGTCGAAAACAAATACATGCATGTGCATTTGCATATAGACATTCTATTTGGCTTGATTTAGGAAAGTGCATTTGCAGTGTGCTCTTTGCTCTTTGTGAAAAGATTGTGTCTTTCTTTTCCCCTTGTAGCTAGGATTTTCATTGCACAAAAGAGATAAAAGTTTGTTTATCATCTTTAGATTGCATTTTAGGAATTACATCTACATCTCATGGTGAACCCAAAAGGAAAACTTCATAAGAAAGATCAACTTAAAATAAATTCAATGAATCTAACAACACTTTGGAACTTAACGCACAACATTTAGAGGTCTAGGCTAGAGACGTATTCCAGCGTCATAAAACCTGGTAATTGTTGTCCTCACTGATGGTTGGGTGATTCCTCGACTTTGAGACGATAAGTGCCAGTACGGACTTGTGCTCCCACGTACCATCGAGTATATTTTGGGAGACCCCTATAGGCTTAAATCCTTTATCCATAGGAAGCCATGTGTACGCCCTATCGATCGCAATGCACTGAACACAACATTCGGGAAGATTGACTCCCATACCGTAAAAAGTATTCTGCAGTTTTGCGATTGGTTTGGTACTCCCTCTACCTAGACTTCCAGAGTAGTCCCTTTCGTTCCTTTTCAGACTCCTTAACGGAAAAGGTCCATCTGAGCCTTTGTCACTTCAGGCTCATTAAAAATCGAAGGTGACTAGAGTCATCTTTTGTTTTTTCTCGACTCTTAAAAACTGAAAAAACAAGTTGTGTCAAAGCATATAAAAATTTATTTTAAACGAAATATTCATTACCCCTTTCCTACGTTAATCTTGGGTTGAGAAAATGGAGTCAACCAACCAAGGAATTCCCCTTGGAGGAAATCCTAGTCCCTTCTCCTCTTGGGGAGATGTTGGTGCACCCCATATGGCCACATTGTCGCTTCCAGGACTGACAATTGGTTTGCCTGTATGGCTCTTCTCAACCTCTGTCATTCAGAACACCACTATTCCTGAACAATCGAATCAGTAATTAGACGAGTCCAGAGTTTCCCACCAGCCTTCTACTTCCTCTAATTCTTTCTCTCCTCTTTCCTCTTCGCTTGATGGGGCTGGTAAAGCCAAAAGTCAAGTTCCTAAGGAGAAGAATGAAAAGAAGAAGAAAGAGAAGAAGAAGAAGGAACCAAAAGCGAATGGGGGTAAACGAGTGTCGTCTAATGAAAATCCACACACTGCACCGACCAGGCCTAAATCGCCATGTGTCATTTGCAAAGGAGACCACTTTCACAGAGATTGTCCTTGCATCCCTCGGATCTTAAGGGACTGGTCTCCTCGTTTGCACAACCCGGCGTCGTCAACCTCTGATGATCATGTTGAAAGCACACCGTCAACTAGTGAAAGTGAAGCCCTAGGACAAAAAGGGAAATGTAGATTCCCTTGTAAACTGTGCGAAGGCGATCATGCCGTCCACCATTGTCCCTTCTTAGACGAAGATAAAAGAGTTTTGGATGATTGTCCGGTATCACCGTTACGACTTCCTCCTGGATATTAAAAACTCTTGTCGAGTCCGTCGCTAGTTGAAAATACGGCTGACCCGCTCAGGTGGTTGGCCAAAGCATCTGTCATTGAAGATGAACCATCTGAATCCACACCAGACGAAAGTCAAAAGGTCGAGGCGGCAGTTGACCCGGTTTTGCCTTCAGAGGTTCCATCTTCAGATGATACAGTCACTGAAGAGATCAAGGATGACACCGTCCAAATTCTCTTCATAAACACAGACTCCGACGAACATGGGGGCAATTTACCCGTTCCTTTACTGCAGGAAGGAAGTTCGTCAGAGCCGTACCTAGCCATCTATTCGGTCCCACGTCCAAGCAACCTAGTTGTCTCCTTCGACTGGAATCAACTAGGCAGACCCCATTTACCAGCTAGCGTACCATTTCGAATTATTATTAAAATATATAGAATGGTTATGGCTGGTACCATCCTAGATGAGGGGGCTTCTGTGAGTATCCTTTCCTCAACTGATTGGAAAGCGCTTGGTTCACCATCGCTTTTGCCCAAGATGAGAAATCTGACAGGCTTTGATAAAGGAACCAGTCGACCGTTAGGGATCCTTCCTGATGTGCCCATAACATTGAGAAGGAAAGCAGTTCACATGAACGTAATGGTAGTTCAAGGACCCCTGGATTACAATCTACTCCTTGGACGAGACTATATTTATTGCATGGGAGCAATTGTCTCCTCACTCTTTAGAGTAATGTGTTTTCCGCACGAAGGAAGAGTGGTCAAGCTCGTCGACCAGCTTTCATTTCCCGGATCACACATAGCAAATAGTCATATACCATCCCTGAATGGTATTTTCACGCAAGAAATGTCTCAATCTCCAGTCCATCCACCCGATGAGCGCGAGTGATTCGGGGGGACATGATTGAAACACAGGGGGAATGCATCCTGGTCTGCTTCGGCAGGAAAACTTCGGGTATAGGGTAGGTTTCCGTGGGAGAATATGACTAGTCTGTACCCCCATCCGTGATTGGAAGAGGGGGTTATTCTAGAACAAGATTCTCTTGTCAAAGTTATGTGAGGTGGCGAGCACCGCCGCTCACCTTTGTTTATCTCGGTAGACATCGCCAAAGAAGTGTTTTGTTTGCGCTGTGAATAGAACAATCTTTGGGTAACCTGTAAGAGGTAGGCCTCTCTCGGTAAAAAAAATGTTTTATCAGACTAAAGAAGGGGTAACCTTGAAACTCTGTTTTAAACCTAGGGGAATGCAAACCTTTTGGAGTGCAAACAAAGAGTGATCATTTATCTATTTTTGGATTGGTTGTTTCCTAACTTGCATAAAGAAAGGATGTGGGGTAAAACTCTAAAAGTTGCCGTTTTTATATGGGACATTCTTATCACACGACTGGAAAAATCGAGCAGTTTTAGCACATAGTTCAAGCTCATTAAAAAATAAACATAAGACATGAGCAAATGTTTCTACCTGCGTTTAAGCTCGTTAAAAAATGAACTATTCCCCCGGTAAATAACCATCATGAATGTAGTACTTGAGCCGTTAAAGCCTTGGTTGTGTTTGCACCGTCACCTCCACTTTTTCATTGGCCGATCATTCACCTCCATTTGATTGTTTACCCATTTTGAGGAACCACTGCAAAGAGTGATTTCACTAGCGATCCTTGTGACACTGCCGTGATTGGAAAATTCCAAACCTTAACTGGAATCAGCTGCTACCCGTTTTATCACTCGTTCCTCAAAAGACGAGTCTCCTTTAAGCTCTTTTCAACTAACTCGTAAAATATGAAAAGATTGCCGAGTCCTTGGCCTTCCAGCTCGTTAAAGGGACAGGAAGTGCTATCCCTCATCTAGATTTTAATCTTTTTGGACCTGAGGGATTATTACACAAAAAGATCGAGCGCTTGTTTTGTTCGGCTCGTTAAAACTATTGAAAATTCATCCCTTCTGTATTGTTTTATACTTTTTCGGACTTAAGGGATTAGATGACGAAAAAGGAATTTTGGAGTTACCTTTACGTTCCTTTTCAGACTCTCTAAAATTGAAAAGGACCGAGTTATCTTTGTCGTTAAACTCGTTAAAAAGATTAATAGCGTCAAACTTGTCTTTAGACGAGAACGAGTTTCACTATCGCTAGGCTCATTAAAACATAGCGATGGGTTTGCCTGAAGGGAAAATTATAGAAAAAGCATACGTTATCCTCCTCAAGCTTGACAAAAATAAAGAGGTACTGGTCAGTAATGACTGGGGAAAATTGGGAAGAAAACTCAAATAATCTTTATTGGTAGCAAGTCGCTCTTGAACATGACACTTCCACTCCGTGTCCAAGTCGGGTTGGGTTGTTTCATTCACCGGTCACATCGTCATGGTCATGCCATACCATCCACATTTGGGGTTAATGTTACCAATCCATCACATCAGTGTCACCGATATGTTCAAGAGAGGTCATCCAGAGAAGTCACCTGTGTCTCACCCACTACCATACATTATACTCCATTCTTTCATGACTGCCACCCTGAACCTTATATCATCAGATCATTTTCACCTCCATCAAAATCATTTGCTCCATTCCGTGTCATTGATGTGGGATTCATTAAGGCCCTCTTGTGACCGATCACTTCTTGTCGACATCAGCTCATTATCCAAGAAGTTGATCTAGGAACACCCCATTCAGTACTTTGAAGCTTGCATGCCTCAATGGCAAGTTTCTCACTTCCGGCGACAGGTTTACATCAATGACCTTCGGCCGAAAGATTTTGCATGGTGTTCGATGCCAAGTCCTTTATTCACACCACGTGAATTGTACTGCAATACCTTGAGGATCATTATCATTATTGGTGATTCTTCTCGCGCTTGTTAACGATTTACATCATTGACTGGTAATCAAGCGATGTCTTTCCATGTTCGACTTCAGAACATTTCTCACATGGATCGACTTGTACTTTGAGTGAAGATCGGACGAGATTGAAGACCCCGGATCTAGTTTCATCCATCCGGGCTGCGATATATATTCAGGGAGATAAAGAGATCAAATTTACAGCATTGCAGCACAGATAATCATCCTACCAAAAGGATGATGGCTCTATCAGAATCATCAGTATACCCTCAGATGATTGTCTGTCCTATGTACATGAAAATGAATTTATAAAGCTAAGCATGGGAATGCCCGCCTCAGCTAGATCATGAAAATAGTATGAAGATAATCTATTGTATTGTATCTTATTACAGGTCTCCTCCCAGCATTGAAAGAACTTCAGATCCTCATAATAAAGCATTTCACCCCACACCAAAAGGTTAACGGCCTCATACTTTAGGGGGCAACTGTTATAGACATTTTTGTGCCCTACAAATCTAAGCATGAAATGTCCATAAACCAAGGGCTCCTAAGTCCCTAAACGTGTTGTCCTAACCCCTAAAGGAACAAGGTCAACAGATTACAACTTCTCCCAAAAGTTCTCCACCAAAAACTGCTCAGAATAAGTCAAAACAGGATCATTTCAGCTGCTCCACTGGCTAGGTGCATTGCATTGCACCTAAATACACTGTGAGGGCGCGTTGCATTTCAAAAGTCCCTTCTGTGGGGTGCGATAGCGAGAAATGACAAATGGCAGTGTCATTTCGCGAGGTGGAGAGACAATGGAAGCTTCCAGAATCTTCTCCTGTGACACTTTCCTCACTGAATTCGACCAAGGATGAGTAAGAGGCCTTCAGTCTCCAATTGGAAGCAAGAACTGACAAAGAGAAGACACTAATCAAATCACAAGCTGACTCATCCTCCTTACATATATCTATATATGGATCCCTCATCCCAGAGATCCAGAGGCTGGAATTTTGCATATTGTAAGGAATTGCTGTTGGTTTTTGAGACAAATATCAGAGTATTGGGTGATTTATGCTTTGTTTGAGGTGAAGAGGGGCTTCTTTGCTGGGAGGTTGATGCTGGGTCAGTAACCACGGTTGTAACTCCTCCTGGATCTTTTATTGTTTATCAATAAAAACTATTTGAGTTTTTCCTCCATGCTTTTGTATCATTGATGCTTGTTACATTTGTATGGTTTACTTAAATCTGATCCTAAGTTGTTTATGAATATAGATCCATGTCTTTGTATAGTGTTCTTCTTCTGTGATCTTACAGGCACTTTGTGAAGATGGGCAAGTAAAGGAGCAGGTAGCTGGAGACTATCAAAGAAGAGAGGGATTGGATCAAAGGATTAGCGCAAGACACAGGTTGGTTCTTTCTATTCCTCTCTATCTATAGTTCATAAAGGAAATACAAAAGTAGTTTTTCTCTGTTTGTTTCTAAGGCAACTGTCACACCTTACTGGGATAGAGCAGTTCTAAATAGACACTTTTCCCTGTAACAACCTGTTGAGGGCCCCGAAATTGGGTCAACAACAAGGGGGATACCCACCCGGTTGGGAACCTGGTTGGCGGCTCCGTGCCCGTTTGGAGTAGCGGGTCTGACTGGGGATAATGGGACCAATTTCCCAATATGAGGGGTGTGTGTGTGTGTAGAGTTTGATGGTATTGATTTAGGGGTATTTTAAGCTAATTTAATTCTAACTTCTAAGCTAACTCTATGCTATTGTAATCTAATGAAAAACAATACATCTAATCTACGCTAACCCGGGGTAAAATTCTTTCATTATGCGATCTAAAAAGATTTCGAACAATAGCTGGTAATAAAGATCATTCAGCTATCATAAGAATATAAATCAATTAAGATGAACCATTCTGCATAAGAAGTTAGGCAAAACAGTTGTGAACAACATATCACATAATTAGTTATTCATATGTCAAGCACAAATAAATGACTCCACCGTACAGAAGTGCCAAATGGTAATACACACATTCATACATTAACATATAAAGAACTCAACTGCATATCACTTTAGGAATACAAGCAGAAATTAGTCAAGAGATAAAAGTACCATTTATGACTGATTTCACTAATAAACTTCAAGCAATAACGATTTATTTCTACTTGTTATAATATTTGCTAAGAGTACATAAGTGCAACATCAGTAACAGACATTAAAATGCAAACATAAATAAATCTCGATCCATCCATTCATCAAAAACCCCCTCCGAGGGTGCAAAAGTGCATGTTCTGAGGACAAGTTTTTTGACAGATTTCCGGACCCTTCTCCAAATGCCATGAGAAGGGTTAAATATTACTAACTAATTAATCTTAATTACACAAATTTAGGGAACGGCTTCAAATGACCGCCCTTTTACTAAAAGCAAATTTATTACTAAAAATAAAATCTAATTTCTAACCGTTTCTGTATCTGCTCCTTAGTGCTGTAAGCAATGCGCTGTTCGCCCTGAAAGAGTCGGCTGGTTGTTCTTTCCTTTTGTTCGAGCTTGAAAATTAGAAATAACAAGAGCTGGCACCTCTTTCTGATAGAGTAGAAGATATTTTCGAAAACCTTTCTCTAGCTGGGTGTATTCGCTGTGCGTATACTTAGTACAACCTAGGTTCCTTTCGAACTGATTTTGCTGTTGCTATTTCGGTTTCCGGTCATGCTAATGACTCAATGATTTAGGAGTCGCGTTGTATGGACAATCCCCTGTATCGAGAATTGCTTCCGTTCTTTGTTCCAGGATTTTCTGGAGCGTCCTCCTTCTTTCGCGTTTCTCTTTTTGCTTTACCCAGTCTGAGCTTCAAGATCTTTTGCAAACACGCTGCTTTTGTGTGCCTTTGACTCTGAGTCTTAGATAGTCTATTTTCATCAGCGCCTATTGGGCGATACTCTGGAATCCGCGGTCCTGCTGCATGCGGCATCCATTTGTGGAGGCATCTTCTCTCTGTTACCCCATTAGCGCTTTCTTCTTTTCCTTGGATGTTTCCTGCATATAGATTTATATTAGTTACATGTCTTGCAGTTTACGCAAAGAAGAAGAGAAATGACGAAAAGATTGACATGAAAGCATTAAGTTCTAATGAATGCATAATTCTGACACTCATCATGATTTGACTCTTCGAAAAACGTGATACAATCATTCTTGGATACTGAAGCATGCGATCATTAATTTCCCTTAAGGTGCATGCTCAATTTTGGGTTTACCATTTATGTCGGAGAATTCTTGCGATGAGTCCTTTCTGTGATTGGAATCGCAGTATCGAGGACTGCGACGTCATTAAGTGTTATCGCAAATTGCCAATATCGCAGATCGCAGATCGCAAGATCGCAAGATCGCAAGGTTTTCGCTTTATCACTCTGTGCTGCTTATGCGACATTGCGACGTCGCATATTGGCCGTCGGCGATTCCTTAGGTTTTCCCTTTTTGAGCGCTTTTAATGCATGCGATGCGATGGGTTCTCGCGTCGCTCTTTTTCAGTGTATTTATGTGCTTTGGAAAAACGCTTCTCTCTACCTTTGCGACGCGATATAGCTCTTAGGGAGTTAATACAAAATATTTTTTGGATTTTTGGTTAAGGGTCCCCCTTTGCTTGATGTTATTACTAATATCAAACAAAGAGGGGGGTTGTTGGTGACCACAACACAACCCCACAATTAGCTTCTTGCCTAGCCATCTCGGTCAAATCTTTGTCATATTCACCCAAAACAACATGCTTTCCCTAAGGGCCTCGTTCAATAATTCTTTTTTTGAGACTTATGAGTTGCTTGTATAACACTAATCACACCTCTTCTATGCTGCCACATTTGGCATACAGGTCAACAAGAGCATTCTCCACAAAGATATTTGAGTCTAGCCTAAATTTAATGATGATTATATGGAACTGCATCCTAAACTAGTGCATGCTGCAAAACTAGTGGAAAAGGTGAAATTATCCATTGTCATCCCATTTTGTTGTAGTTGATTGAACAATTTCAGTGACTCCTCACAAAGACCATTGTGATCATATTATTCATCACGGAGAAGACCTTAACAACTTGATCCTTCAACATAGCTAACATTTCTATATCCAACCTTCGGGAAACATCATTGAAATTTCTGTATCCAACCTCCCAGCATCAAATTGGTTAATTCTTGATAATTCACTAGTATTAACCCTATGCCAAAATAAGGGGTAACACAGGCTCCAACTCAGAGATGTTCTCTTCTTGGGAGTGCACAAGAGTCTTATAATTTTCTCATGTATATATGAGAATGGCTTCCACTTCTAGTAAAAGCACCACAAAATTTTGTATTTTACAAAGCAAAAGACAAGTCATCTATTTATGACAACATGAAATCAAATTTAGTGATCAAGGGAGCTTATTCATGCTACACTGCTACTCAAAGGAGTTTATTCCTTTCCTACCCTACTGTAGAATGTGAAAAATGAGGGTGCTACCTGATATCATTGATCCAGTGCAACCACTTTAAAACTTCATCAATAAAATGTTTTCTTCCCTAATGCTAAGTTATCATGCAAAATAATGAAACATGAAAATTCCAGCATTCATAGGCTAAGTTTTCTATCACTGATGGGATGAACAAGAATTTTTGGTACCTGCAAATCAATTGTAGTTTCAAAGTTCAAATGCGTGTAAGTGTTGACATAAGCTACTATAGGATCTGTCCATCCAAGATTGCATAGGACTGTAATAGTTATTGCCCATTAACTTTCAAAATAATCCTTTTCTACCACTTGGGAGTACATAATGATGTCACATTTTGTCCCTCATTAAATATTGGTTCCATGGGATAATAATGTTGTTTTCGTAAGTTTGTATCTGGGAATGCGAGTGATAGACACATATCAACCATTGTGGGATTAGATTTTGTTGTCATGGGAACATAATTTCTTTTGAAAATTTGCATCCTTGCCTCTATCATGTTGAGAAATATAGCACATCACTAGTTAGGTGATTTCTCTACTTATGATAATTGCTTGTGATAGTATTTTTAATTCTTGAATTTTTTTTTCTTCGGTTATTTTTGTGTTATTTTCATCAAGATAATTACCAAATCATGAACCATAAAGAGACAAGAGACACAGTATATAGGCTAGTCATCTAGGGCCAAAAACCTATCACTCTTTGAGAGGAAAACCCAAACGAAATTCTTCTTATGGAACCTTCAATTGACTAATACCAAGACCATGAAAAATACCCTTGACACTAGAGTCTTCCCAAGACCAAGTCACTAGCCTCCTCTTCAAATCCGGTCTTCCTCTTCCTCTTCTTACCTTCCTTCATATTCTTAGTCTCTTATTGTAGGTTTGTAACCCTACAACATAAACCCTAGATAATTTTCACTCCTTTAATAGTATCCTTAGGAGAGAGACTCATTACACTTCTACTCGGCTTCTTCTAGTGAATTCTTCCACCCAAAAAGGATCACCTCAATGTGACTGCAATCCTCTTACCTCCTCTTGAAAACTTCAGATCTGCTACCTTAGCATGTGAGTGAGTAAACCAGCACAAAACAATCCACAACAATCTTCACTATCCTTCCTTCTTGCTTCGCTGATATAGAGGCTTCTTCTTGTAGGATTTGTGCACTTATATGACAGACTTGCTTCATTGAACTGATTGCCTCCAATTGAGGCTGAGCACTGCTATATATACTTGTTTTTCCATGCCCATTAGGCCAATATGATATCTAGGGTAAGGCGACATTATCTATCCCGAATCATCCTTACATTGTAAGTCGACTTGAGTGAGGGCTAGTGACAAGGTCTTGGAGGGTTACTTACAAAGACAAGTATGACTCTTTACAATGTGTAAGATTCCTTCATTACATGACAATGACTCTTTTAGACTTTTATGACTAGATGACAAGATATGTAAAGGATCTTAATGGGAGCCTTAACTAAAAATAAAATCTCTTCACAGTCTTCCTCCTTCGCACTGTATCACGTCATTCCTTCTTCGCATTATTATTACACTATCACTAGGAGAGTCTCGGTCTCCTTTTTTTTTTCTTTTGCAACCCTAGACACAATCCTTGGCCTTCACTGATCTCTTATTTCGGTCGAAGATAGCCTCTCTATCTTCGGTCTCCTTTTATCACCATTCAATGCTTGATATAGCCCTTAACTGTAGCTGCCACTATCTTAGAACAAACTTTGATCCTTTGCTTAGATGATAGACTTAGTTCGAGAACCCTTAAGACATTTACACACCTATAGTCACCTTCCTTCTTCGCTGTAATACTCTTATCTTCTTTGCTATGAGATTTGTATTGTTTCAGATCAGATATGTCTGAATTGCTTGACGATTATGAGGTGAGGTTACTCTACAGATATACTGACTTATGCTTGCCATTTAGGCCTACATGAGATCCTGGAGAGAGGCCGACATTACCTTAAGGAGAATATTGTCCTTCTTTAAGCCGACTGCAAGAGAGATAGTGACAATGTCTTGGAGTGTAACTTTGACATGTGTAACATGACGTCATGACTTCTTAATTATATTCATAACAAGAAAACAAAACCTAAAGACATTAAGAAGAAGTCTTCGACCTATGAAAAAAACTTCTTGCTCATGAAACCCATGATGCAAGGAATATAATAAATACATTTGTTTCTTCTTTTCATGAAATCATAATTATAAGTCATTATGAAAATTGAACCTAGTTAGCCCTTTCTTCAACAAGGACAAGACCACAGTGACTTCCAGCCCTTGTTTCCTGCCCAGACTTGCTCTCTAGACCTGCGATAGTCCTTTCTTAAGAGTCCATGCTAGTATGTTGCAATTCCGTGCCATTCTATCCCTCATACAGAACTTGACTCACCTTCTAATCACTGCGAAATGCTTCACAACGGCTCCACAGGTCTGCAACAACCGTGTTTGAGGAAAATCCACCCATAAACAACCCCCTCCTTGAAAATTTTGAGACTTAGAGCACATTCAAAGCTACCAAAAATCAACACTCCCTCTTAGCAAGAAATGTGCTCTAGCAATGCACCTTGCTGGAGCATCACCTTGTTCCGTAACATATCCTTCTGCGTTGCTGATGTATAACATCTTGTCCACCAACTACTGTGAAAATGTTGCATTTGTACTGTTGTTGACCTTCTGATCCTAGTCTGGGTGTGAAGAAGGACCCTTCCAAGAACTTTTACTTTCGTGATGTGTTAAAAATTGCTTTTTAAAAGAACATTAAGGAATACATCTGCATGTAGAAAAGAAGAGGAACATAACAATCATCAACGCATGAAAACTCAAGATGTAATAATGGAGCTCGTCCAGGAGGGACTACATCTCCGAGCCCCAGTGTCAAGATGGTGTAGGTCGCTGCATTAAGTGATGTCAATAATGGTGATGTACATAGAGATGATGTCTCGAATATACAAGGAAAAACTCCCTCACGCAAGAGTGGCTCTAAGAGATATCCCACAACTTGGAACTCTCAATAAAAAGACTCATATCAGTATGATACAAAAACATGCATGGTGAGCATCCCGCCAACATGGCCCAAAAGGGATGTCAAAGAAAAACACATTCATGATGGCAACAAGAGTATCCTGACAACATACAACAAGGGATCTCAAAATACAACATAAAGAGTTATGACAACCAATACCTCACATAAAAGATTCCACATAACATGAAGCAAGGAATCATGACAACATGAAATAAACAAGATCCTGCATCAATATTAGTCAAGGATCCATGAAGCATATGTAAAAGAAGAAGTACAGAACAATAATCATATACCTCACACCATGGGCCTTCTGAAGAAGTGGATGTCTCACTACTGAAGCTACTCAGACCATCAATCTCTAGGCATTGATGAAAGAAGATGGCTACTTGAACAAGAATTTCGACATCTGACACATAGCTATCAACAAAAGCTAAATCTTATTGAACATTGATTTCTCAACGTTGATTGCAAGAAGAATCGAACAAAGAAGAACCAATCAAAGAAGAATTGATCAAAGAAGAAGAATCAATCACAGAGAATAATCGATCAAAAGAAGCAGAATCAATCATAAAGAGAAGAATTGATCATAAAAGAATAACTACTCTAGACTTCTCACTTTGCAGCGCTATGGCTATCTACACTCTAGATTGATCAAGCTTTGTGGCTCTATGGGGTTCAAGTGTTGTGTTGGCTTTAAAGCTCTCTCTGGCACTAAGGCTCTCGGGCCTCTTCCTCGCAGCCTCTCAGGCTTTCTTTCATACTACTCTCACCCATTGTTACACAGGGTTTCTATGCTTCCCCAGGATTTCTGTCACCTCTGTGTGTTATAACACATTTGGATGAAAGTTGCGCTTAAAAATCAGAGGTCAGTTTTGTTCAGAATAGAAGCCATTTTCACAGAAGCATCGGTTGGTGCAACCAAATCCTTGGAATAGCCTTCTTTATGTTTAAAATAGAAATACACTAAAAAATAATAAATCTGACCAAAATCCTTTAAGGCTAGACTTGAAAACATTTTAAATTGGCCCTACAAACCCTATCAGGTCTGCCTTTAGACACTTCTCACAATCGCTGCAGCCCAGGGTCCTACCTTTGGCATCCGCCGATCACTGACGCCCATAATTTTGATCACCGATTCAGATCATTTTGATCATCAATATCAATAATTGCTAATCACAATCACAATAGCCCAAAGGTCTGGGACTTGTGCCTTGGGTTTCACCAACCTGATCCATTGATGCTCATATTCCATTGCCGATTTGCAAGCACCAATATCACCGATTTCACTTCTCTAACCCTATATATTGGCAATCACTGATCAGGGGTCATAAAGTCCACCCTTTTCATGATTCTCGATGCAATTTGCATTATAAAGGCTTTAGGTCCATTTTTATGAGAAAAACCTCCTTTTTCAAAGGAACCAAGGCAACTCCTTTTGTGATAACTTCATCATCTAGACTCAGATTGACGAACCATTCACACCTCCATGATCAGGAAGATGAGATCTACGCTCTGGTCCTAGTTCAAAGTCATTCTGAGTGCTTTGACTTTCGAGCATTCATAACCCTCTGTCCTATGTGTCTTTCTGGAGCCACCTAGATCAATCCTCCCCACTGAGGAGCTTTTGGTCCTCCAAAATCATAAAAAGTAATCTGCAACTCTCTCTGTGCCCTATCTACATCATAAGCATCCTAAAAGGTCTCACTTCCATCTCCTTCACCTTTGTTCTCCAAAGCATTAAGCGATGAACCGATACCTGCTACTTCTGCAACTTGTAGTATATTGTTTTCGCAAATTACATGATTTGAGTGACATGACCAACTAGTGACCCAAACGTCGCACACTTTTCATGAGTTTATAACTCATACTCAGTGGTCAATTTTATAATAAGATGGATGTAGCGCTCTAGCTATGACAACAAGGCGAACCCATCACGGTTGCTTCAAAAAGTGATGGAAAACACATCATCACTGTAACACATGATCTACATACATAAGGCCAAACTCTATAGTTTCGACAAGTGATGGGAACATAACATCACTTTCAGAGTTTTAACATGCAACTCAAAATATGACTCAAAACATGACCAGACATCATTGTTGCTAACTATGTGATGGAAACACGTCATCACGTTTACATTTTAAAATGCAACAAATAATTTACAAAACAATGACCATGAAACACCAACATGTATAGAAACCATTTCTCACTTATCTTTGTGAATGGGTCACCTTGTTGAGGTGGTTTTTCTTGTTGACTGATTTACTTGGTTCACACACCAATGCTTTGTCTTCAAGGTCCTGCTCTGGATGGAGCCCCCAATAAGTGGCTTTTTGATGGCCATTTCTGTCGCAATGACTACGGTAGGATTTCTTCCTCCATATCTTCTTCACCTGTTTCTTCTCATGCTGTTGAGAGGGTTTTTCACGCCTCATGAGTGCTACTATTATTTAAGAACACTTGGAAAAGGTATGGTTAGGTAAACCACAAAAAGTACATGTCTTTTGATGCCTTAATCTTCGTTCATTATTAACAACATGATCATAATCAAAATGAATATTCAAAGATCGAAAATGGTCATACCTTCCTTTGCTGTCTTTGATGTCAGTATGGTGATGAGAGCTTGCCTCCACTCTCTTCCTACAATGGAAACTACCATGGGATGATGGGGGTGTCTTCCCATCATTCTCTTTCCTCGACGATGTCTCGGATGAATCTAACACCTTTGAGCACTCTCCTTTAGTGTATATCGAACCTACAAATCGATGCTCATGTACAACCTCCAAAGGTTGAGTGATGCCTTGTCCATTAGCAACAAGTTATTCTTGCTCCTCATGCCTCATCTTTGTAAGGAGCCTCTGTTTGTCTCTACAATCAGGATCTCCAAATATCCAACAAAAATCGTGCTATGAGAAGTTGAAATCGAAAGGAAATCAACATCTTTTACCTTCTCTTCCAATTTGGAAATATCTGATGATGGCTTCTCATCATTCGTTGTTGGTGGTTCGCTAACTATCTCAGTGCCTTCCCCAACTTCTTTCCTAACATACCCAAGTCCTACCTGACGGGGTAATTCTGCTAATCTGATTGGATTGACAATGCCTTCACCATTAGTGCCCCAGCCTTTCCCTTCATACCCCATTCTCTCTAATAGTTTGGAGCTAATTCCTATGGTGTTATTTTCAAACACAACGAAATCATCATCAGGAAACATACATGAAGATGGAGAACTAATTTTTAACTCACATGGGTTACGCTGCAACTTTTCCAAGGCCTCGTCCTTTGCTTGCAGCTATCATAGAAAACTTTGCTTTTCCTCTTTCTCTTCATGTAGGCACATCTTCAATTCATCATTCTCTATTTGAAGATTATGTTTGTTTTACTTCAATTCTTCCATGGCCTCTTCTCTAGCCTGCAACTGAAGATGCAATCACTCCTTTTCCTCTATCTCTTTCTATATAATTTCATATATAATTTCCGCTCTCTTGGAAATTTCGAGCATGGTCTCATACATCGCTCTTTCATCCGCTATCATTGTTCACACTGCAATTTACATCAATGCAAAGACCGCTCTGATACCACTTGATCCTGGTTCGGGTGTGAAGAAGGACCCTTCCAAGACCTTTTACTTTCGTGTTGTGTTAAAAATTATTTTTTAGAAGAAAATTAACGAATACATTTTCATGTGGAAAAGAAGAGGAACACAACAATCATCAACACATGAAAACTCAAGACGTGATAATGGATCCAAGAGGGACTACGTCTCCGGGTCCCAGTGTCAAGATAGTGTAGGCCACTGCATTAAGTGCTATCAATAATGGTCATGTATATAGAGATGATGTCTCAATCATACAAGGAAAAATGCCCTCACGCAGGAGTGGCGCTAAGAGATATCCCACAACTTGGAACTCTCAATCAAAGCACTCCTATCAGTATGATACAAAAACATGCATGGTGAGCATCCCGCCAACATGGCACAAAAGGGATGTCAAAGCAAAACACATGCATGATGACAACAAGAGTATCCCGGAAAAATACAACAAGGGATGTCAAAGCATAACATAAAGAGTTATGACAACAAGTACCTCACATAAAGGATTCCACATAACATGAAGCAACGAATCATGACAACATGAAATAAACAAGATCCTACATTAATATCAGTCCAGGATCCATGCAGCTTAATGTAAAATAAGAAGCACATGAAAAATAATCATATACCTCACACCACGGGCCTTCTGAAGAAGTGGATGTCTCACTGCTGAAGCTTCTCAGAACATCAATCTCAAGGCATCGATGAAAGAAGATGGTTGCTCGCACAAGAATGTGGACATCTGACACATAGCTATCAATAAAAAGTTGAAGCTTGCTAAACATTGATTTCTTAGCATTGGTTGCAAGAAGAATTGAAGAAAGAAGAATAAATCAAAGAAGAATTGATTAAAGAAGAAGAATCGATCACATAAAATAATCGATGAAAAGAAGCAAAATTGATCATAAAGAGAAGAATTGATCATAAAAGAATAACTTCTCTGGACTTCTCTCTCTAAAGCTCTATGGCTATCTCCACTCTGGATTGATCAAGCTCTAGGGCTCTATGGGGTTCAAGCATTGTGCTGGCTTTCAAGTTCTCTCTGGAACTCAGGCTCCTAGGCCTCTTCCTCATAGCCTTTCCATGCAATCTCTCGGGCTTTCTTTCGTACTGCTCTTGCCCACTGTTACGCAGCCTTTCCACGCTATTGCAGGCTCTCTATCACCATCGTGTGTTATAACATGTCTGGATCAAATACGCGCTTAAAAATAGGAGGTTAATTTTGTTCAGAATAGAAGTCATTTTCTTAGAAGCATCGACTGGTGAAACAAAATCCTCAGAATAGCCTTCTTTCTATTTAAAACTGAAATACACTAAAAACTGATAAATCCTACCAAAATCCTTTAACGTCAAACTTCAAAACATTTTAAATTGGCCCTACAAACCCTATCAGGCCTAGCTTTAGATGCTTATCGCAATCGCTGTGGCTCAGGGTCCTGCCTTTGGCATCTGCTAATCGCCGATGTTGATCATTCCGATCATCGATATCGATGATCGCTAATTGTAATCGCAATAGCCCAAAGGTCTGGGTCTTGTGCCTTGGGTTTCGCCAACCTGATCTACCGATGCTGACATTTGATCGCTGATTTGCAAGTGTTATTTGACACCCCATATATCAAAAATCACTAATTGGGGGTCTTAAAGTCTGAACTTTGCATGATTCCCAATACAATTTTCCATATAAAGGCTTTAGGTCCATTTTTTATGAGAAAAACCTCCTTTTTTCAAAGCAACCAAGGCAACTATTTTTGTGATAACTTCATCATCTGGACTCAGACTGACAAATCGTCCACACCTCCACGAGTAGGAAGGCGAGATCTATGCTCTTGTCCTAGTTCGAAGTCATTCTGAATGCTTTTATTTTCAAGAGTTACTACAACACATGATTTACATACATAAGACCAAACGCTATTGTTTCAACAAGTGATGGGAACATAACATCACTTGCAGAGTTTTAACATGCAACTCAAAATAAGACTCAAAACATGACAAAGCATCATTGTTGCTGACTACATGATGGAAACACATCATCACGTTTACATTTTAAAATACAACAAATGATTTACAAAAGAATGACCATGAAACGACAACATGTCTAGAAACCATTTCTCACTTATCTTTGTGAATGGGTCACCTCATTGAGGTGGTTTTGCTTTTTGAACAACTGCTTTACCTGGTTCACGCACCGATGCTTTGTCTTTAAGGCGCTACTCTAGATGGATCCTCCAACAAGTGGCTTTTTGATGGCCATTTCTGTCACAATGACTACGGTAGGCTTTCTTCCTCCATATCTGATTAACCTATTTCTTCTTGTGCTATTGAGAGGGTTTTTCATGCCTCATGAGTGCTGCCATTCTTTTCCAACACTTGGAAAAGGTATGGTTAGGTA
Source organism: Pinus tabuliformis (assembly GCA_031772625.1). Lineage (NCBI taxonomy): Eukaryota > Viridiplantae > Streptophyta > Pinopsida > Pinales > Pinaceae > Pinus > Pinus tabuliformis. Next base: position 537,269,079 of record CM062820.1, read on the forward strand.
AACCACAAAAAGTGCATGTTTCTTGATGCCTTAATCTACATTCATTATTAACAACATGATCATAATCAAAATGAACATTCGAAGATCAAAATTTGTTATACCTTGCTTTGTTGTCTTTGATGTCAGTATGGAAATTGAGAGCTTGCCTCCACTCTCTTCCTATAATGGAAACTGCCATGGGATGATGGGGATGTTTTCCCATCATTGTCTTTCCTTGATGATGTCTCGAATGAATCTAACACCTTTGAGCACTCTCCTTTAGTATATCTTGAGCCTACAAATCGATCCTCATTCGCAACCTACAAAGGTTGAGTGATGCCTTGGTTATTAGAACCAGATTCTTCTTTCTCCTCATGCCTCATCTTTTTAAGGAGCCTCATGTTTCTCCCTGCAATCGGGATCTCAAAATCTCCAACAGACATCATGCTATGAGAAGATGAAACCGAAAGGAAATCAACATCTTTTACCTTCTATTTCAACTTGGAAAGATCTGACGATGGCTTCTCAGCATCCGTTGTTGGTGGTTCGCTAACTATCTTAGTGCCTTCCCCAAATTCTTTCCTAACATACCCAAGTCCTGCCTAACGGGGTAATTCCTCTGCTCTTATGGGATTGACAATGTCTTCAACATTAGCGCCCAAGCCTTTTCCTTCATACCCCATTCTCTTTAATAGTTCAGAGCCAATTCCTATGGTGTGATTTTCAAACGTAGCGAAATCATCATTAGGAAACGTACATGAAAATGGAGAACTACTTTTTACCTCACATGGGTTATGCTGTAGCTTTTCCAAGGCCTCATCCTTTGCTTGCAGCTGTCGTAGAAAAATTTGTTTTTCCTCATTCTCTTCATGTAGGCACATCTTCAATTCATTGTTCTCTATTTGAAGATTACGTTTGTTTTGATTTAGTTCTTCCATGGCCTCTTCTGCGACTTGCAACTGAAGCTGCAATCGATCCTTTTCCTTTGCCTCTTTCTGTAGAATTTCATACATAATTTCCACTCTCTTGGAATTGTCGAGCATGGTCTCGTACATTGATCTTTCATCCTCTGTCATTGTTCACACTGTAATTCACATCAAAGCAAAGACCAATCCTATACCACTTGATCCTAGTCCGGGTGTGGAGAAGGACCCTTCAAAGACCTTTTACATTCATGATGTGTTAAAAATTTCTTTTTAAAAGAACATTAAAGAATACAGCTACATGCGAAAACAAGAGGAACATAACAATCATCAACATGTGAAAACTCAAGATGTGATAATGAAGTTAATCCAGGAGGGACTACGTCTATGGGCCCCCAGTTTTAAGATGGTGTAGGCCGCAACATTAAGTGCTATCAATAATGGTGATGCACATAGAGATGATGTATCAATCATACAAGGAAAAATGCCCTCACACAGGAGTGGCTCTAAGAGAAATCCCACAACTTGGAACTCTCAATCAAAACACTCCTATCAGTATGATACAAAAACATGCATGGTGAGCATCCCACCAACATGGCACAATAGGGATTTCAAAGAAACACACATGCGTGACAACAAACAAGAGTATCCTAGTAGCATAAAACGAGGGATATCAAAGCATAAGATAAAGAGTTATGACAACCAGTACCAAATTCCACATAACATGAAGCAACGAATCATGACAATATGAAATTAACAAGACCTTGCATCAATATCAATCAAGGATCTGTGCAGCATAATGTAAAATAAGAAGTGCATGAACAATAATCATATACCTCACACCACGGGCCTTCTGAAGAAGTGGACTTCTCACTTTCTTCTACTGCTTTGCTTTTCTTATTTGTTTTCTTGCTTGTTTGCTTACTCACTTTGCTTTTGCATTTAATTTTTTCTTTGTTTTTTGTTTTCTTGTTTTCGTTCATAGGTTAGTTTTACATTAAACCATGTATGACTCTTGAAACAAGTTGGATAAATGACAAGAGGCCTTGAGCAGCTATCACTACTTGGTTATCTATCATCTTGCCTCTGTATGAAGAACTTGTTACTTTTAGCCAATGACACGTCGATGGAAAATACGTACTGTTCGAAATGAACCTTGGCGAAAACACAACGTTTGCACACTAACTAGTGTCACTTACTATAGTTAGTTATTTTTGGGTTAACGATTGTCAGCTTAGTCAAGTGGAGTAACGTGAGGGGGGCAACCTTAACAAGACAATTGGAGGCACATAATAAACTACTTCTCTAAAGGAACAGCCTCTTCTGCTCTCAATAAGTCGGGATCCCTCTTCTGCCTTTGAAATGAATAAGTGTTATGTAAAGTTATGAAAAAAAAAGAAAAAAAGTAATAATAATAAAAAACTGAATAAGGCGAAAGAAGAGAGAGGCTTGTTGCATAGAGAGGTGATGCAAGTAACTCCGTCGGGATACTGACCAAGCTCGCTGGAAGCAGAGTGATGCTTGTGTTCATGCGTGACTCCACCGGGGTACTACGCAGGCCTCCTAGCAGCGGAGCAACACCAAAGATGAAACTAAGACTCTGATGACTATACTTCTTGTGCACTAATATACCCCTAAACCCCAATTGAAACAACTGTATTGACTTGGCTTGGAGTGTGTGTCAATCGACGAAGAGCTTGGTAGATGCTACATCTTACAATCAAGAAAGTGTGGAAACCAAGACAAATTGAGAAATGAACTATACTTCCGGAGATGTTAGAATTTCTTTTCATGCACAAGGTCCATTCAGAGAGTTGGAGTTCTACCATTGTGTCGCCAAGCGTTGTAGCGGTTACAACCACACTCCAGAAATTTACCTTAGCTTCATTATGGAGCCTCAATACCAACCTTTCATAGTAGCATGTCTTGCCTTGCCAAGTACATAATCTTCGGTGATATTCTTGCGTAATGAAAACCTTCACATGAAAGCTTGTTTAAACCCCCTTAAAGGTTGTTTCATGGACTTGGTGAAGCTACAAGCTAAGAAGCTCCCTCAAGCAACTGCGCAATTCGTGAGGGCCACCAACCTTCCCTCCAAAAATTGTGTAATTCTGTCTAGCAGCCTGCTGGGCTCCATAATTGTGCAAATCTGCTAGTTAGGCTTCATCTAGAAAATTGCGCAATTCCTCCTAGCAGGGCTGCTCAACCCAGGAATTGCGCAATCCTTGGTGGTAGTCAACTATTGTGCCCAAAAATTGTGCAAATATCCTGGGTACCCAACCCATCTCCCTTCCAAAAATGCGCATTTTGTCCTAGAAGTTGAGCATCCTCTTGCATGTGCAGTTTAGTTCACCGATTCCCTACGGGATAGAGAAAAACTGATTTGCATGCATGGGCTGCTTCTCCGAAAGCAACATGCAAAGGTATCCCTTGATTCAGGGATCTACTTTTAGCAGCTGGAGGTTGCATGCAAGGATCATTTCGGAAACCTCCCACCAAGTGTCGCTCTTATTATATTTGTGGCACGCCTGTCACATCATCAATTTTATCAAAACTCATGAACCAAACACTCTAGAGCTCATTCCTCACCTCAACCTTGCAGCTCTAACATCCCACATTGCATCTAGGAGTCGTTGGTACAATTAATTAAGGTTTTTTGGGGTAATCCCACCTTCCATGTCTTGTGTTGTGTTTCTGGTACTTTTTGTTTTTTGCTTCATATGAATGTTGTCTGCTTGATTTCAGTGAGTCCTTGTTGTTGTTTTGATACATACTAGCTTGTCTTAAAACCATTTCACTTTTTGTTAACATATCACTGTTGTTGCATGAATGAAATTGTTTTTCACGAACGGTCTTCAATTCAATGACTCATCTCACCCACATGCATCTCATTCCATTTTCTAAATCTTTCGTACACTGTCTACATGCATGATCATTCACTTATGCTTACACTTAGTATCACCATGCATTCACATTCACATTTTCTTTCAATTTCCCGTCGGTGGGTCTAGGCAACCTTGGCCTAAACTCTGCCTCACCATGACATCATTGTGCAATATTGAAAGGGAATGCTCTATCTTCCTCTCAGGAAATCCACATTTATGCCCAGTGAATGTCCTCTAGTCTTACATTGCACAATTCTGAGGGACAGTGATGACTGGCCTAGAAAATTGGACAATGCAGTCACTGAGCTTGCAACCATTTCTAGCTAAGATTGCTCATTATGCAATTCCAGCAGTCAATAGCCAGGCTGGACTATGCATTACTTAGTTTCAATAGTCAGTCATCCTCCTCACAGCCTAGACTATGCCATGCGCAGTCTTGGCAGTGAGTCCCCCAACCTCCTAGTAGAAATTGTGCAACCTTCACCATGACTCACATTGGTATGTTGCGAGTTTGTTCTCAAGTTCATTTTTCTTTTTTACTAACAGATTGCTTTCCATGAGTGTTTCCATGTATCCAGGTATCACAGGTGTTCATCTTCCTCTTAGAAGTACAAGTATAATGGTTTCCAGGAGAGAAGGGTCAAGGACATTGTTCAGAGCACACTTGGGGATGCAGTCAATCAAGTGTATATGGAATTGCCTACCCACGAAGACATCAAGTTGTTCGTAGACAAGGAAATCAAGATATGATGACAACAAAATCACAATAAGAAGCATCATCAACAACAACTAAAGGCAGCATACTGGATGCAATGAATGCAAGAGGAAGGTGTTTGACAACATAGAAGTGGAACAAAGTTGCAAGATCAAGCAGATCCACTTGTGGTGAAAGAAATTTTGGAGACTCAGGCTATGAGGTGACGGTGCGACATGAATATCACGTGAAGGTAGAGAATGAAACAAAGAAGGATTTGCATGTGCTCAAGCAACAACTCAAGGAAGAACAGGAGCAACGTACACAAGAGAATGAGTTGCAGCAAGAATAGGTGCATCAACGGGTGCAACATGAACTCACGGATGAAACTGCACCCATACAAGTTAAAGATCCATCCTAGCAGCTGGCATGGAGTAGACATGGTGAGTAGTGTCATTAATCGCATGCAAGGGAATTCAGCAGCATGCATGTCATCATGCACACACATGCGATCCCACCCATTTAGCACACTCACTAAGGCAAAGACAAGAAGCAAGTCGAGCTGGAGCTAAACGTGTAGTTGACAGTTGATGCACATGACCACCAACATACACTGGAAGATCACCATAGACACTATGCATCAGTGTGTTTCTAGTTCAGCCACACCCAAGAAGACCATGTGGATATAGCAGATGAGTTGGATGAAGGAGTCACACCAATGCACCCCGATGCAACGAAGGCAAGAGTTTGCTTCAACAGGACGTCACCATGGAGTGCATGCATACCATCATGGAAAACCAAGCTTGGAATCAACTCACCACCTTCACCATAACATGTATGTCAAAGATTTGGTCTCACCACAATGGACTGAGTGTCAGTGGTTTCTTGCATGGCTTGCTCAAGCCATTTTGTCTCACATGGGCACATGTGCATTGTAATGTAACGTCTTGTCAAGTGGAATTTCAACTGTGGATATTTGGATGTAACAACCATAGAGTAGATGGAGTCATGATGCTAGATGAACTATCACAAAGGGGAATTTTAAGGGTCACCCCACCCTTTGCTGTAAATATAACGCCATAACTTATTTTAAAGGCTTTTGGTCATAAAAGCTTCCGATAAGACTTTCTTCGAGAGAGATTGGATAGTATTGTAATGAGTCTTGGCTTCTCCACTCCGCAGAGCTAGTATATCTCTTAGGAGGAGCAGGCGGTTTTGTCTGTAATGTTCCGCTGTCAGAACTAGTGGTTAGACATGGATATATTGTATGACTAGAACTTACACTTCTTAATATAAGAGAGCCATCAAATTTCATGCATATGTTGTATCGTATTCTATGCTTTCTGGTTTACTCTAAATGATATATGTATTTTTTTGCTTAAGCATGCATCTATGGACTATTCTGTATAAGTATGTATGAATCTTTCTGAAACGTGTTGTTAGTTTAACCTTCACTTTCGATTGCTAGCTAACTTGCCTTCCATGTTTTCATGCATCTTTGCTCATGTGTTCCCTTCTTAACTCCGTGCTATCACAGGTTTCTAAGGGGCGCATCCATCTCAACCCCCATGTATTAGAACCTCTCATACACCTTCCTTGGCTTACTGTAGCTGTCACACCCTTGCTACCAACAGAGACATCTTACATGCCTCTGTGCGAAATTGTGGTCAAGGCATTACCGTACAACTCACTGTTGGGACTCCTACACCGAACGGTCTGAGGTCTAATTGGGACATCTTACCGGGGAGATCCCTTTACATGTTGGTGGGTCTAGCGCCATCAACATTTTGGTGATAGAAGGAGGACTAGATGACAACCTGAGCCCTCATCATCTGTTTTAAATCTTCTCACATCTATCATGGAGTTTGTTATAGTTCGCCCTCTGAAATGTCTATCCAACAGACATATCTTTCACATCAATAGGGATTTCTGGGATCACTTGTCACAACTCACGTATGATGGTGAAGGAGAAGTGGCCTAGCCTGAGAACTTAGATTACTTCCATGCACTCATACAGGGCATGGAATATTTTAATGAAATAGAGGCTTGTTTGTTGCTCACACACACAGTTCGCGACCACCCATCATGATGGTGTGGCACACTACCTCATAACTTTGTGCACGCATGCAAGGAGTTGAACAATCTAATCATGTTGTATACCTAGGGGGGATAATATGGGGTGCAAAAGGAGGTACCCAAGGGAATAATGTAATAATGGGATGGGCCACAGTAATAAATAAGGTGGTTAACCCATATCATGTAAGAGACCACAAGTATTTAAAAATAATGTAATAAGCCCATGGTATTAGATAGATGGTATTGAGGGAACCATGGTAATGACCCATGGTATTATATGTATGAGGCTTATATAGAGGCTGGATATTCCTCGTTGAAAGGTTTCAAGGATTATTGTATGAATAGGAATATGGCTCGTGGAATGTTCTCCTTCCTTAAGGAGTGAATGTATGGTGTTGCCCTACCTTATGGGTTTGATTAATAAAGAAGCATTTCTATCTATTTTGATCTTGTTATTCTTGGGTCTATTTATATTATCATATATTTTTGGGTTAGATCTATAACAAGTGGTATCAGAGCACTTTCTTAGGCAAAGTGGAGATTTTTTTTTTTTGCAGGAATTTTTTGTGGCGGCGAGTTTGAAGATCAGATCTATATGATTTGGTGAAAAATCTGCAAAATATAATTGCAGATCTAGATTTCTTTTGAAAAAATTCCTAATTTCAAAAAAAAGAATCGGCCAAATCGGAGTCTGGATGTAGGAGATATCACTGATCTAAAAATCAGTGTTGTTGCAGACATTTTTTGGGGCAGCAAGTTTGCAGCATAGATCTCTACTTTCTAGTGCAAAATATGCACATTCTAATTGCAGATCTGGATTTTTTGTGAAAAAATACCCAAGACCAAGAAAAAAATCAGTCAAATCGGAGTCCGCATGAGGGAAATATCGCTGATTTAAAATCAACTATTTTTCAGCAATTTTTTGTGACGGTGGGACAGTTGCAGTGCGGATCTGCAATTCCAGTGCCTAGATCAGGATTTATACTACATGAGAAGATGCAGAATGGTTATTCCATTTTGAAAAATAGGTCATAATAGGGATTCTGAGCAATATTGACTGAATTGTGGTCATCTCAAATTTTTTCCAAGTAAACGATTTGTTTTCAAAAACCCTCTTCATGGCTTATAACAATAAGTTTTTTACAGGAAAAAATAATGGGTCTTCTATTGAAAATTTTATAGCACATCTTAAGTTTGACTTCCCAAGGTGTTGGAAGGAAAAAATAGGGTATTATTTGAAATATGAGGCTACTATATGGTGGAAATCACTTAACAGTGAGATTTTGAAGTTATGTCGTGCTTTCGAAATTGAAGAACTACTTTTGGACAAATGGTCTCATACTAGAAAGGAGGAAACAAAAAATCCTAGCAAAGATTTTGTTTTTTAGGAAAAAAAGAAACCAAGAAACCTAAAGGGTTATTTTCTGCTGGTATCTCCTTATTGTAGGTTCATGGATTGATTCAAAAGGAGAAGATCATTGTGTCTATAAATCTTAGTTGCAAGCATAATTTTATCAATTTTAATTTGGTAAAAAAATTGCAAGTTCCAGCAAAACACATTGAAAACAGACAGGCTGATAATGGGGATGTTCAAGTTTATAAAGATTTGAAGCTTTCTATGGATAAGTATGTGTTGCATTGTGACTTTTATACTTCAGATATGGATAACATGGATGCTTTTTTGGGATATCCTTGGATGGAATCTGTGTGTACTGTCAATATTAATGTGCAGAAAAAATTCGTGAAGCTCTGGTATAAAGAAAGAAAATTACATTGCAGGATATTTCCATTAAGACCCAAGTAGAAGATGTTCCAGGGACTGACACATTAGATGATGAGCCCTTGATGGTCAACAACCAAACATAAACATCAAACTAGGTAAAGGTAGGGTCCAAGGAGGCTGAAGCAGAAAATGTTACAGGTACAGATACATCAAATGAGGAATCAATGGTTGAAGTAATATTGAAAGATAAGCAACAAAAAAATATGCCACAACATGTACCAACTACCAATCAGGCTCCATTAGGTGGTGAATTAAAGAAAAAGACACCGTGGGTTAAAACTTTAGCATATCACCACCCACATCACCCCGCAAGAAAACAACCAACAAGACGGCAACAAATTAGCCACAAGGACAACAACCCTAGCATGACAGATAGAGAGGAGCGACGATCCACACAGAAGAGCTACGACCGTCAACTTCCATCTCAAGCGAGCGAGGCACCAGCTAAATCGATGGTTCACCTTTCTCTGGGATGGCTAGATGCATGTGCATGGTACTGATGGACTACACTTTTGAGTAGATTTTATTATTTGTGTTCTTCCCATGTTTTGGGGATGAAACATGTTAAAGGGGGGTGGAATGTATTATACCTACTGTCAGGTGGAAAGAGTCAATAATGCGGACAAAACTGACCTCCCTAGAAGCAAAGGCTTTCTAGTGACAAACAAGACAAATAAACACTATCTTTCTCTAAACATGCATTGAGAATACAAGTAATCAGGTGATTTTAACATACCTTTAGTCCAACGCTTTGTAGTAGTCCAGCCTCACCGATCCGGATGAGCTCCTCATTCTCTTCGAAACCTGCATTCACTAACAAGCCAAAATATTAAATAGCACCTGATAAACTCATAAAACAATACATATCCATCATACAGACCAAGGAGTATATGAAACAAATCATGAATAACAATCTGTTGAGAAAAATGAGTTCATTTGTATTAAGTGGAAAGAAAAGAAACCATTACAACCTGAGCCTTGGTGTTGTGCAGGTCCCTCCTAGGGTCCAGCAAGAGTTCTCCTTTACTTTGATCAGCTCACCCACTCTCAAATAAGGCTAGGAAAGGATGGGAATCTCTCCTCTCAAGCTTTACAAGGGAGTCCTAATTCCAGCAGCATCTACCCTTAGGAATGTTCAGCGTTCAACCTCCCCTCCCTCTGGCCCAATGCCTGTATTTATAGTGCTCTAGAGGAAGTTATTCAGGCCCACCATCAATGGGATAAGCCCCTCTTTGGATGGGATAGCTCCCCTCTTGATGGGATAAGTTCCTCTTTGATAGGGATACATGAACCATCTGGAGGCGCTCCATACACGTCAAACAAGCTTCTAGAATGCTCTAGAAATGACCACAAGTAACTTTTTTAGAGTGAAACTTGTGCCTTTTGACCTTTACAGGAGTACGCACCCTCCCCTTTACAGACAGAGCGTACACGTACGTAGGTATTGTGAACTTGGGGTGCGTATACGCAGGTAAGGCTAAGAGAAACTGCGTACCCAGAGATATATAGATTTTTAAACACTTTCTCTCTTTCTTGGAGTTTGACATGGAGAGTAGAGGTATAAGACTTGCCAAGGAGGATAGTATGACAGTTGATGGAGCCATACTAACTGCAAATAGTCACGGTGACAAATTTTAGTGTAACAGATTGCCCCCTAAAGTGCGAAGCCTGTAGTAGATAAGGATTTCATATCATCTAGGAAGGGTGAAGTACTTTATCATTTCAAGGATTATCTTGTGGGGAGCCCAGTCGGAACCTGCAAGTATTCAACACAAAATACATATATAAGATCATATCATCGCTGAGGTAGGCATTCCCATACTCGGATTGAAAACTTTAATTAATTAACTATCTATTGCTTTGATACAGGAATGATTTTGCAGTACATCATAATCATAGACTTTTTGTAGACATAGTATGGACGCAGCCATCTGTTTATATTTGGTCTACTATATAATGAATACAAAACTCCTCGCAGCCTGGATGGTGGAAACTAGATCCAGGGTCTTCATTTCTACTTCCCGAACAGGTACGATTCTATCCATGCGAATAAATGAGTTGATGTCGAACATGGTAGAAACCACTTGATTACCAGTCAGTGATGTAAACTGTTAACAAGTGTGAGAGAGACCACCTGTGATGTCAATGGTTCTCAAAGTACCCAGTACAATCCATGAGATGTGAATGAATGAATTGATGTCGAACATTTCACGGAATCCTTCGATCGAAAGTCAATGATGTAAACCATCGTCAAAGGCGAGAAACCTGCCATTGATGCATGCAGATTTCAAGGTACTAACGATTCCTAGGTCATCTTTCTAGATAACGTGCTGATGTCGATAGAAAGCGACCCGTTGCAGGCAAGCCCACAACACGAAATCATTGATCAAGTTGAAGAAATGTATCTGTAAGGACTGACTCAGGGATGGTCAAGATGGATGACGGTTATTTTGCAGATGAATGGTTTATATGCAGAGACCTCTTGAACACATAACGACACAACAGATGGCTTGGTGACATTTGACCCAAAGTTAATACCCGGCTGAAAACTTTCAATTTGGTTTGATCAACTGTGAGGCAAAGGATTTCCCAACCCAGGTGAATGCAAAGTGTCATGTTCAAGAGTGGTAATAAGGCTTCTTCTGAGACAAAGGATGACAAATAGGCTCATTTTTCTCTCTTTTCCCCCACCATTTCTGGCAAGTACCTCTTTATTTTTTACAAGCTTGAGGAGGATAACATATGCTTGATTATAAGCTCATCCTTCGGATGAGTCCAACTTAGTTTTGATTCGAACCCTAAGAAGGAGTGGTCCGTTCCTGTTTGTAATCGAACAGGTCCTTTACTGTGAAATTTTAACGAGTCCAGTATGGGAGAAACTCGACATTTTTCATTTTTAGAGAGTCTGAAAAAACTTAAGAAGACTCCAAGTTGAACTTTTTCGCAAAGTTGTGTCTCCCAAGCCCGAAAAAGTATAAAATAATACTTGAGAGAACCGCTTGATCTTACGACCAAGGAGTACTTTCATGACTAGTGTCTTTGACATGAAAAGTAAAAAGCGATCAAGGACACGTCGTTTTATTTCTAGTATCGAATTTGAAACGACAAAAATCCGGCAATCTTTTCTTGTTTTTACGGTCAGAAAAGAGCTATAAGGGGACCGTCTTTTAATTCTGTTTTAACGAGTGTAAAAGAAACGCTCGACAATCTTTTAATGTTTTAGGAGTCAGAAAAGGGCTTAAAAGATGACTCTGATGTTTTTGTATGTGAAAAATGACAATTTTCCCTGAAAATCCTTTTATCCTGCACAAAAACCAACACATTACTCATACCTGTTTAATATAGATAAAAATACTTTGAAAAATACCTTTTCATGGTGGAAAATAAACAAATTTAACATTCATTTAGTCAAAAAACCTATAAAAAGGGCTTTTACCATTTCATTTTTACCATTTCACTGTTGAGGAGAGAAAAAGGGCTTTTGGCAAGAAACTTCCCGTGGACATTGCGAAGAATCCGACCGTCGAAACCAAACACTGTCTCATCAGGTATTCTACAACATCCTCCCTTGTATTTCCATCCATTTAGAATTAATTTTTAGGCTTTAGATTTATTTTTTGGAGGCCTTGGGGGTTTCAAGGTCCGCTTTTCGGGGTACGCAGATGCCCCATGGGTGACCTGCGTACCCCGACATTTTCTCTATTGGGAAAATGATGGGTATACGCAGCTTTCCTTAAGAGAAGGTGCGTACATACGCCCTATCTCTAAAGGTGGGCTACATACACCGCGGAGTGGATTTTTGAACTCCAAATTCTCCAAAATGAACCAAAAATTTTCATTTTTATGGACTCTAACAGATGTTTTATGGTGTGTAGATTGCCCACCATGCTTGATTGGTGCGAGAGAGAGCACGAAGATGTTGATTTAGCCGCTATTAATCATCAACCTTCCATTGATGCTTTGAAGGCATGCGGTCTTTACAAATACTGGGCCATACCTGGCATGAGGGCCCAGGTGCGATTTCTAGAGTGGCTGGTCGAAAGGTGGAACGTTCAGGATCAGTGCTTTTACATCGGAGGGCACCAGCTTGAGATAGAGCCCTCTGATATATACTTTCTCACTGGTTTGCCCAAGAGGGGCGAACAATTGACTCTGTCCGGGACTAGGCCGGGTGGCCAGTCCATTGCTAGCCTCCGGCTAGAGTGGTGTAACAACCAAAACCAGGATAAGGGGATAGAAATCAAAAAGATATCCCTACCTGAACTTATGGTAATTGCCTTTACAGTTACCAGACTTTGCGGCACTGCCGCTTTGCATATTGCCACCGGGTCCCAAATGCGGATGGCGATTGACTGCTATCGGGGCACCATTTTCAACTGGTGCGATGTTGTGTTGGCCAACTTAAAGGGCCAACTGACTAGGACTAAAAACGGACAGCTGAAGACTTTTGGTTATGGGCCTTTAGTTGTGAGTTTTTCCCTAGAGAGGGTTCCGATGCTGATCCCACAGCATCTCACTGTTGAGGTTGGGCCTCCCCGAGAGCCTAAGTTGATGCGATGCATTGCGGTGATGGCCCGTCATCCTGACGAGGGCACGGAAGTTGTCTGATTTAGACCGGAGTATTTTCACTGGTTAGAGAACCAGGTCTTCTCGATTCAGGATTTTCCGTATGCCGGAGTTGATTTTCGCGGAGATCTGGACATGGTTCTTCCAGTGGGAGAACAGTGGGACGACACAAGTACTTCATTTTCCACAAGTTTTTAAATTATTTACTTTTTTTTGTTTTTATATCGTCTCAAAACTGACAGTGACAATCTTCAAAATGCAGATGTAGGCCCACAGCGTCTGGCCAATCTCCGGCCTTTCGAGAGGAGAGTACCAATTGCACCAGCACCGGCCCCACAGGATGCGGCCGCAGAGACCTTAGCCGAGTTGGAACAGGACCTAGAGCGTCTTACGGCAGACATACCAGAGACGACTATAGACGATATTCCTATCAGACTTCAGCGCTATGTGGTCGCAGTCCCAGGACCTTTTAGGAGGCTCCTGTGTAGGGTAGCGCGTGCAGTGGTGTCGTATAGAGAGCACCACCAGTGATTGGCTAGTCACTTTTTGTAGACACATGTGACATTTTGGTTTTTTGTACTTATCATTTTTGCCGATCATAAGGTGTTTTTCAACCTATGATCGAAGACGATGTATTTTTTGACACGCTCCTATCTATATATATCATTATTACCAGCTTATCTTGTTAAACATGTGTGATGAAATGTTTTTTAAATTTACATGTATGATTATCGCAAATGTCTGTCTAACATTGGAGAAGCAATTGCATCTGCTAATGTATTTAACGACCTTGGAATATGCTGATATTCAATGTAATCAAATTCACATTCCAAGAGGCGCACTCTCAAAAATAACCTTAATAACACTGGATTTCTAATGGCATAAACTCTATTAAGCTGTAATACAACGAGTTCAGAATCTAACCTCACTATCAAACTCTGAATCCCAAACAAAATAGATTCAGATAATAACTCAATCACTGCACTGTATTCTGCAATGTTGTTTGTTGTCTGACAGAGGCTTACCCCATGCATAGAAACTAATTCGTCAGAGGGCGAATAGATAACCCAAGATGCGGAAGAGATATTCCGTGTACTATGACAAGCACCATCAGCGAATCCAATGTACGTTTGGAGAGGCGTCTACATCTGAAATATCAAGAGTAAAACCAAGAGAAGCCAGAATAACGACGAAAAACACACTCTTTAAGCTAAGCACACTGTCTATACTAACAAACACACTAGCTAGAAAGAAAAACTAACCTAACTAAATCTCCATACCCATCATTTAAGCATAATACCTCTTTAGGTAAAGTCCATTTCTGGGCTTACCCAAAGAGTCCCCATCAAAATCTACCAGCTCATAGGCCCCTTTTGCTAGCTTTCGCTTGACAATGTGGGGCCCATGCCACATAGGAACGTATTTTCCAGCACCTAATTTATCGTTAGCTTGATCATATAATAGCACTAGGTCTCCTTCCGAAAAATTTCGGGGGGTCACGTTGCGATCATACTGAGCTTTCATCCGTTTTGCGTGAGTCTTGACTGCCAATGCAGCATCACGTTGAGTCTCATCTAATTGAGCTAAGTATAATAGACGCTTCTCCTCTTCGGAAGTAGTTGGAATTAATTCGACAGCCATTTGAAGTGACGGGATTTCGCATTCAATGGGAAACACTGCTTCCAAACCATAAACTAGTTGGAAAGGAGTGAACCCTGTTGATGTTTTCACTGAGGTTCGGTACGCCCAAAGTGCAGAAAATAACATGTTGTTCCAATTCGACCGATGAATACCAATGATTCGTCGGATCATGATAACTAAAACTTTGTTGATAGACTCAACCAGGCCATTGGCTTTTGGATAATAAGGAGTTGAGCTATCGTGACGCAAACCAAGCTGGCCTGTAAGTTCTGTCATCATAATGTTTCGAAAATGGTGCCCATGGTCAGTGATTATCACTTGTGGGACACCAAACCTAGCAATAATGTGGTTGAATATGAAAATCGCAGCTGTCTTGCCGTCTGCCTCGAATGTAGGCATCGCCTCGGCCCACTTAGTAAAATAATCAACCGCAAGGATGATATACGCATGCCCCCCGGCCGAGTGAGGGTTACATGTAATAAAATCGATACCCCATTTTGCAAAAGGACCAACGGCAATTATAGGGTGGAGAGGAGAAGGTGGTGCACGCATCTTGCGATCAAACACTTGACAGTTGTGGCATTTCCGGACCGCAATAATACAGTCTTTAAACAAGGACGGCCAGAAGTAGCCAGCGCGCAATATCTTTTGGGCTGTGGCATACCCAGACATATGACTGCCACACGCTCCAGAGTGACAGTCATTCAAAACCCTTTCAGCTTCCTCATGTGTTAAGCAACGACGAAAAACCAAGTCCACCCCACGACGATAAAGAGTATCTCCAATGATTTTGTACTCTTGGGACTGGAATCGAATTTTTCGACGTTCCGACTTTGAAACTTCGGGCCGAAAGGATTGGGTTTGGAGATAGACAATTATATCCCCATACCACGGATCTAAAGTGCTGATGAGAAATAGAGATTCGTCCGCAATTGGTTCCTCTGCCACAGTTTCCGTGTCAGCACGCGGGAAATCACACATCAACTCCGCAAAAACTAAAGATTTCTTAGACTTAGACTTTTCAAATTCCAAGTCGAACTCTCGCAGGATAACGATCCATTTAGAGTACTTGCCCCCTAGCAATTGTTTAGTCAAAATGTAGATCATAGGGTTGCAATCCGAAATGACTGTATTTTTACAGAGAAGAATGTAGTGACGAAAACGTTGGACAGCTTGAACAGCTGCCAAGGCCAATTTCTCCACATGTGAATATTTGAGCTCAGTGGGATTTAACGTCCGACTAAGATAATAGATCACATGTTCCGTTCCGAATTCATCTTCCTGGACTAAGACCATTCCAATGGTGGAATGAGCGGCGACGAGGTACAAAAAGTAATCCTGGTTGTAATTGGGAGGAAGTAGCAACGATGCATGGGTCAACGCGTGCTTTAGCGCATCAAAAGATTTCTAAGCTATCTCATCCCAAGAGAATTGAGCATTTTGTTTCAACAACCGGGTAAAACCCTTGGTAATCTCGGCGTAGTTAGGAATGAATCGGCGTAAAAAGTTTTCTTTCCCCTGCAAACTTTGGAGTTGGCCCAGACTCGAAGGAGGAGGCAATTTGATGATAGCTTCTACCTTCGAGGGATCGACGCGAATGCCGGCTTTTGAAACTACAAATCCCAAAAATCGTCCCACTTCTATGCAGAAGACACATTTGTGTGGGTTCAACCGTATACGATAATGCCTACACCTCATAAAAATTGCTCGTAAATGGACAAGGTGATCAACTCGATGTAAGGAGTGAGCGGGCAAATCATTGAGATACGGTTGCACAATGTGCTTGATGTCATGAAATGCATAAGACATCGCCCTTTGAAAAGTGGCTCCGGAATTCTTAAGCCCAAAAGGTAATTTGCAATAAGCAAATGTCCCCCATGGACAAATGAAAGCCATTTTTGGTTGATCGGCAGGTAGAATATTGATTTGGTTGTAACCGGAAAAACCGTCCATAAAGGAAAATATTTCACTGCCGGCACAATCATCAATTATTTGATCGATATAGGGCGTTGGATAGTTGTCCTTGGGACAAGCACGATTGATATCCCTATAGTCAATACATATTCTTATTGTTCCCTATTTTTTGTTAACTGGAACAATATTCGATACCCAATCCGTTAACGGGATCGGATAAATGAAACCTGCTTTCAACAGCTTCTCAACTTCTGCTTTAATTGCAGCCGCTTTTCGTGGGTGAATCTGACGCAAACGTTGCCGGACGGGTTTAGCGTCCGGGTAAGTCTTGATTTCATGGAAAACAATGGCGGGATAAATTCCTGGCATTTCCTCGTAAGACCAGGCAAACACGTCGCGAAATTCTTGAAATAGGGCCTTGTATGTTTGAATTTCATTATCTGAACACGAGGCACCTATATGAATGTGTTCAACAATTCCAGGCTTCACTAAAATGTCAATGGGAATAGTGCGAGAAATGTTTCCCAAATTCAGCTCTGAATCAGGATGTTTCATTGGACTCTGAGCTTCTTTGACATATTCAGCTGTAAAGATTGATGAGAAATCGTTTTCAAAACGATCATCCTCAGGTAAAAACGAAGATCTATGATGGAGATCTTCCCATGGTAAATCGTCTATGCACAAGACTTCACAAAGTTGTTCGTCAGATGACACAACTTCGGGAAACATTATTAATTCTGAGGTTGACGCGAAAAGGGATTCCTCACGGACCACATTCATTTGGTCGATTTTGGTTGAACTTGGGTCGGTAAAAGACTGCATGGCTTCATAGGCTATTTCATATGGACTCAAAGGCATTGCATCACCAAATGAGTCTATCTCAGATTCAGAAGGAACGATCCAAGGATCGTCATAAATAATAGTGTCTGAAGTAATAATATGAATAGATGCAAACGAAGACACGACGTTGATTGGAGGAAAAGGAAAAGTTCCCAGTAAACCGGCATCTTTAACTAATCCTACGCCAACATCCTTATAAGGGATAGTCATTTTACCGACATGCTGGATACTCTCTGAAGAGGCTGGGTCGGATGAAAAGTAAGCCAGCTGGTCTATAGTTACGATCTTTCCATTATGTGGAAACTTTATTACTCTGAAGACCGATGAAACGACCGCTGTCATAGCGTAAGACCAACTTCGACCCAAAAGAAGGTTGTAGTCTAGAGGGGCATCAACCACCTCCACATCTAGACTAACAGTTTTTCCTTCAACCCCTATAGGCAAATCCTGTAGAATGCCAAACGGATGGAACCCACGGCCATCAAAGGCCTTAAGAATTGTCGGGGATTGATTTAGTGAAGGAGAACCAAGCGATCTCCAGCACTATATCGACATAATACACGTGGAAGCTCCCTCATCAATTACAGTCTGATGAATAGGCCTGTTTTTGACTGTCACCGGGATCTGGAAAGCCATCTGATGAGGCAAACGCGGTGTACTATTTTCTAGATCAAAGATTATTAGGTTCGGGTCCTGAACATCAACAGCTCCTATAGCCGAAAAAAGTAATTTTCACTGTGCTGGGCATGATTGCAGCACTTCTAAAGCCGACATTGCTGAGGGTGAAACAGCTAAATCCTCAACAATGTTATAATTCTGGGCCGTTCTCGCATGTGGATTGAAAGCAGACCTTCGAAGTACACCCTTGGCGGGTAGCTCGATTACTAATTCAGGGTTAGGTTTCTCGATCTGTAGTGGATCGGAACCGTGAGCTGAGGTTGATGGATTTGAATGAGAAGATTCTGCTTCTTTCGATCCATCAACAGCACTTTTACTACCATAATCTTGCGATCGAGTCGCAATCCTTACATGAGACATCATTAATATGGGTTCTTCAGTGGCACCCGAGGAAGAACCTATCATCCTACTCTCCTGCTTTGGAAATGGATCTTTTAAAACGACAGGAGTTGAGGAACCTTTGACGATTTTCACAACCTCGGCCCGATGAGGGCAATCTCTTGTAAAATGATCCTCTTCACAAATAAGACAAGGATATCGAGGTTTGTGCTTCTTGTCATTGGTTTCCGACTTTTCTGTTTTCTCCTTTGGAGTCTTGTCTGCTTTACTCTTCTTCTTACCTTTCTTCTTTCCACCGTTTTTTGATTTAGCCGTAGATGACTCTATAGCGTGAATATCAGCGGAAATTTCAGGAGAAGATTCTCCTGTCGGGGAATCTGGTAAGGTTATAATGGGAGAAGAATTCTTTGAAGATTTCTTCTTGCTTTTAATATTTACCGTACCAATCATGCCATCAGCAGCATGAGATCCCGAAGGAGCAGCAGCGATTTGATTTGACTTTGGAAGATCTGGGATCTTTTCGTGTAACGTACCTGACTGAGTAAAAACTAAGTTAAGGTACTGCGCTTGAGCAATCACTTGCTCCTCAGTAACTACTCCGGCCTTAGCTACATCTTCAGTAATCTTCGGTAATAATGATTTAACAAACCATTCAGCTAAGATTTGGTCCAGGATAAAAACTTTCACTAATCGCTGTCGACGTCTCCATTCATGTATATGATCGGAAATATAAGTGGACGTCGACTGTTTTAGTGAAGTTAGTAGCTCCGTGCCATTATCATATCTGGCCGGCAACTGAAAATGAGTTAGGAACGAGGTAGCTAACTGACTAAAATTGTAAAAAGAGGCCTGTGGTAACTCAATGTACCACTTGGCCGCGAGACCAATGAGCGTACGCTGGAAAAGACGTAAGCGGATCGAATCATCTGAAATGGAATTTGAAGCACACCAGAGGTGGTAAGTCATCACATGATTTGACGGATCCTCTCCAGACTTACCTTTGAACTTGGGTATATCACTGGGAAACTTATTTGGCATTGGCGGCCAGAACGGAAGATAATTTATTGGATCGTTTGTTAGGCGCGACAAGTCCGGTAAATCCAAAGTTGCTATAAACGGTAACTGCCGATTAGGATCCCTAAAACTCTGGGTCACAAGACCAGTCCCAGGAGGAGGATATCCAGGATAACTTGGAATAGGAATCGCATTCGGGATATTATATCCTCCTGGAAAACCAGGATTAACCGGACCGTACTGGGGTTGCTGAGGTTGTTGATAAGTGTACCCAGGATACGGTTGATACTGGTAAACGGCTGTTGGATAGCAGACCCGTATTGGTACTGTCCCTGGTACAGTTGATAAGCGAATTGTGGTTGACTAGTGACAACCGTACTTAAACCAGGTTGTCCTACAGGCATCTGAACCGTAGTTTGAATCGTGGATCCAGATAATGGTAAAGATGTCCGAGGAGTAGTTGCAGAGACAGTAGAAACCGGAGCTGTCGATACTCCAGAAGCAAGTGTGGTGGAAGGAGAAGATGTTGCGGTAGTTGCAGCAGTCGTTTGAGATGGAGTACTAGGTGCAATTGGCGACTGAGTAACTACCGAAGGTACAGAAGTTTGAACATTAGAATGGACTGGTTGTTGGGGTGAACCAGCAACTAAGGGTTGTCCAGCTTGATATGACAACTGTACGCTTGGCTGCAATACCTGTTGAACTTGCGATGGATCCCACACTATGTTCATTCCGGGGTATTGACCCATGACAGGTTGAGGATATTGAGATCCATAACCGGATTGAGGGTAGGATTGATAATTGAAAGGCACAGTTCCCGTACCTTGAACATAAGATTGACCTTGGGGTGGTTGATAACCTTGAGTCGAGTACTGACCTTGAGGTAGATACCCTTGAGGTAAATGTTAATACTGGGGTTGACCTTGAGCTATAAATTGATACTGAGGTTGACCTTGGGGTACATATTGAGGCTGGGGTTGACCTTGAGGAACGTATTGTACTATGGGTACATACTGTCCTTGAGGTTGCCCCCCAGATGCAATTTGTGTACCTTGAGGTTGCCCCCCAGGCGTTAATTGAGACTGCCCCCCAGGCGGTAATTGGCCACCTTGAGGTTGAGAACCAGGAATCGAACCTGACATCATGTAAATGTCTCCTACACCCAATGGTTTATTACCATTGTTTCCAGCTAATAACCCATGTTCAATGGGTTTAGGAGATGCTCCCGCAAAAGTACCAGAAAGTGATTGATACCCAGAGGGAACAGAAGGACCGCCGTACAAGAAAGATTCAGGAGATTGAGTGAACACGGACGACTGACCAGACATATTTACAGGAGTATAAATACCTCCAGGTGGAAAAGGAGTACGAGGTGGAGAAAAACTTATCCCTGAGTTGTCTAAATAATTGGTTAACGAAAGGTACCAAGTAGTACTTCTAGGAGGACTGTAAAAGATGGATTCACGCTCCCTTAGATCAATAGTAGGTTGATCTTCAAGGATAGAGATGCAAAATTCTTCCTCTGGAGCAAGTTCTTCAATAGCTATCAAACCAGCAGGAAGACTTTCAGTGATAACGCTTTCTACCCTAGGTGAATCAGGTGCACTAGAAGTTGGAGTAACAGGTTCAGATATTTCAGGTTCTTCGCCTATATCACTAGTAGATGAAAAACTACCAGCAAGCTCGGAAACTGCAGCAGCTTCGGGATTATAACCTATTTCTAGACCTTGGTAATCTGGATGGACTACCAACAATGATTCTCCTTCTTCAGGTGAACCTACTTTACTGCCACTAGGAGTTACAAGGACTTTCAAACCTTCGTAATGACCCGGAACCTCTTCAGGAGGTTCGCCCCGAAGTCTACGGGACTTCCTCAACAAATCGGCCATGGTAACAATCTCAGGAGACTTGCCCCGAAGTCTACGGGACTGTCTCGGTAATTCAGCCATAGTTAAAAACTTTTAACTACTGCACACGCAAACAAAGTAAAATCTCAAAGCAAACCACTTAAAGTCTCTAAAGAACCAAACAAATTTGAATCACATGCCTAAAGAATCTAGGGCGTCAAACCATACACAAACAGTAGCCTTCCGGACCGAAAACACTAGTTGGAGATGAAACCCAACATCGCCGAATTCAGTACAGAAGTGGTGGGTGGAACAGTTACCCCGGCAACCTGCTTAATGAATAGACCGGCACAAGTTCCTCCACTTTAACCGTCTCGAGTGAAGTGAACCCCCTGGAAAATCCAAGTGAGTCTAGCCGACGTCTGCTCCAGGTATAGTGGGATCTTCCCTCCACTGTCACCTCAGTAGAATCCTAAAGATAATGGTCAATAAGGTTACCAACAGCAACAAATATACCTGGGGGAACAGTCTACGACCCGATAGCACGCAAGGGCAGAGTAACAAGCTCAATCCCCTTGCCGGCTCCTTGACAATAATCCAAGGTTTACCGACAAGTGACCCCAGGCTCCTCGACAATAATCCGAGGTTTACCGTTTGTAGTACGTGCGTATCTGGCGTCTTTCCCAATGAAGGAGGATTGATCCCCTCACTGTTTCGGACACGGTCTCGTGCTTCTCCTTTAAGAGGAGCTTTCCCAGAGTACAAATGAAACAGTTGGATTTATCCTACCACAAGATGAGCTACTTGTTTGGTTTTACTGTCTTCGAGAGTTAATTACTCTCCTACTCCAAGACACTAGCCTGATCTATATTGGTGTTTCAGAGCCCTAGTAAATAAAATGTTACTAAGTTGATTTTACTTTAAGCGTTAATTTTTATGGCTTTTCTTTAAGACAAAAGGTAGTGAAGATGAAACTGATGGTGTGTAGACTCGACTGAAATCCACTAAAAAGATGCACTTAGGATGATTTATACTAATTTTCTTTTTCAATGAATTCCCTAGCTAAGAGAGTTGGAGAATGCAAAATTGATATAAAGACAACTTTCTTGGCAATGAAAATCAAAGAAACAAACTCTTTATCTTTTCCAAAACATACAACACATGACCACTAATTACTTCACGAAAATTCCTTTTCCTTTCAAAGACTCAAATGCTACCAAAGCAAACTTTCCTTCAAAAGATATTTTTGTATTTTTTCCTAATTAATAAAGCATATAAAACTTACTTTAACAGAAATCAAAGTTAAAAAAGCTATGGCAATCAAATCAACTCAATTTCACTCAAAAGCAAATCTAAGAGAAAAGCACCGAAAAACTAAATCTAACGAGGCAAAAGCCTAGTAAAGATGATTCCCGGATGTTTTACTTAGTCAAAATGTAACTAAGGACTAGTTAATGCAGAACCAAAAACCAGTCAAAAACAAAAATCAAAATCTTTTGTTCTTTTTCTCAAGAATAAAATTCAAAGTTCAATCAACAAACTTTTTCGAGATTCGCAAAGAGAAGACACAAAGGTAGGTTTCTCACAAGGGTGGATTCTATGAAAGGTCCGACTCCTAAGGAGACTGAACAAAACCAGGGAGATCCAAGGTTTGACAACCTCTAAAGCCAAAGTCACTACAGGACCAGTGCAAAAATCAAACCCTAGGGAAAAATCTCTATGAATTTCACTAAAACTCTCGACACTGACGAAACAAGCTTAGGTGAAGATTGATGGCAGATAACCAGTGGATCTGGGTAGAAAAAGCAAATTAAAACTAAAATCTAAAAGGCAAAAAAGGAGAAAATTGGAATTTTCTCAATTTTGACAGGGTACGCAGGCGACCTGTTTGCACAGGTGCGTGTACGCTCTGTGCACAAAGCTGCAGTGCGTACAGGTATGCACTGTGCTCAACGCAGAGGCTGCGTACTTCTAGAAAAACTAAGAAAAGGTAAAATATAATTCAACCCTAAGCTAGCCCACCCAAAAACACAGTCAGACAGCCAAAAACCAGAAAACAAATGACTTTTCTCAGACCAAAGTTTCAGACAAAGGAAAAAATCATTCACATTAATGGATTCCCCAGTGGAGTCGCCATTTTGTCAGGCGGAAAGAGTCGATAATGCGGACAAAACTGACCTCCCTAGAAGCAAAGGCTTTCTAGTGACAAACAAGACAAATAAACACTATCTTTCTCTAAACATGCATTGAGAATACAAGTAATCAGGTGATTTTAACATACCTTTAGTCCAACGCTTTGTAGTAGTCCAGCCTCGCCGATCCGGATGAGCCCCTCCTCTTCGAAACCTGCATTCACTAACAAGCCAAAAGATTAAATAGCACCTGATAAACTCATAAAACAATACATATCCATCATACAGACCAAGGAGTATATGAAACAAATCACGAATATCAATATGTTGAGAAAAATGAGTTCATTTGTATTAAGTGGAAACAAAAGAAACCATTACAACCTGAGCCTTGGTGTTGTGCAGGTCCCTCCTAGGGTCTAGCAAGAGTTCTCCTTTACTTTGATCAGCTCACCCACTCTCAAATAAGGCTAGGAAAGGATGGGAATCTCTCCTCTCAAGCTTTACAAGGGAGTCCTAATTCCAGCAGCATCTACCCTTAGGAATGTTCAGCTTTCAACCTCCCCTCCCTCTGGCCCAATGCCTGTATTTATAGTGCTCTAGAGGAAGTTATTCAGGTCCACCATCAATGGGATAATCCCCTCTTTGGATGGGATAGCTCCCCTCTTGATGGGATAAGTTCCTCTTTGATAGGGATACATGAACCATATGGAGGCGCTCCATACACGTCAAACAAGCTACTAGAATGCTCTAGAAATGACCACAAGTAACTTTTTTAGAGTGAAACTTGCGCCTTTTGACCTTTACAGGAGTACGCACCCTCCCCTTTACAGACAGAGCGTACAAGTACGCAGGTATTGTGAACTTGGGGTGCGTATACGAAGGTAAGGCTAAGAGAAACTGCGTACCCAGAGATATATAGATTTTTAAAGACTTTCTCTCTTTCTTGGAGTTTGACATGGAGAGTAGAGGTATAAGACTTGCCAAGGAGGATAGTATGATAGTTGATGGAGCCATACTAACTGCAAATAGTCATGGTGACAAATTTTAGTGTAACACCTACGATGGATAATATGGATTACAAAGGGAGGTACCCAAGGGAATAAT
Organism: Pinus tabuliformis; assembly: GCA_031772625.1. Lineage (NCBI taxonomy): Eukaryota > Viridiplantae > Streptophyta > Pinopsida > Pinales > Pinaceae > Pinus > Pinus tabuliformis. Next base: position 537,293,494 of record CM062820.1, read on the forward strand.
GTAATAATGGGATGGGCCATAGTAATAAATAAGGTGGTTAACCCATATCATGTAAGGGACCACAAGTAGTTAACAAAAATTTAATAAGCCCATGGTATTAGATAGATGGTATTGAGGGAACCATGGTAATGACCCATGGTATTGTATGTATGAGGCCTATATAGAGGCTAGAGACTCCTCGTTGAAAGGTGTCAAGGATTATTCTATGAACAGACATATGGCTTGTGGATTGTTCTCCTTCCTTAAGGAGTGAATGTATGGTGTTGCCCTACCTTAAGGGTTTGATTAATAAAGAAACATTTCTGTCTATTTTGATCTTGTTATTCTTGGGTTTATTTATATTATCATATATTTTTGGGTTAGATCTATAACAAGTGGTATCAGAGCTATAACAAATCGAATATGTTTTGCGCCATTTTGATCCTGAAGTGCTTGATAAAAATTTGTTAAAACAATGGAAGGCTCCGCACGAATCACCCATGGACTTTTCGGAGCACTTTCGTCTATTCGTGTTTGAAGCCCCGAAAATTCAGATGAAATTACAGTATTTCATGGACATATTCAAATACTGTCTTGTCCAATCTGTCAATCCCAAGAAGAAGTTCAAGCTTAAAACCTGGTCAACATACTTCGATGATGGAGTTGTGCAATCAAAGATGGACATGGTCACTGTCACAAGTGACTATCTATCGTCCCCTCATCAAACAAACCCACCATCGCAAAGTGATGTGGGAGAGCATGCACACACATTTTTTCAACCGTCACATCCTCCCGACATCGCTCCTTGTGATTTTTTCATAGACTTGGTTATGAGTCCCATACCTCATCACATTTATTTTGTACCTCAACCTCCATCTTTGAACTGGGGTAATCCTCTCGATCACACTATCTTGTGTTCTTCCATTCCAGAATATACACCTATTTTGAACAAGGATCAATCTATCGACATAGTTGGTGTTGCTGTAATGCCCCACTTAAATCTTATCCTACAAATTTTGTTAATGTTTACATTATCTAAAAATATTGAGAAATATTGGTCTAATATAAAATTCATGATTTCCATTATTCAAATTCCCCACTTACCTTCTCAAATTGAATATTAGGTAGGATATGGTCTCCTTCCATTATTTCAAAATATATGTATTAATTTCACATTACCTAATGTACCCTCACCTTTACTAAGGAGAAGACATGGTCCTCTCCATGTAATTACATCTCACATTCCCCAATGTACCCTCACATTTACTTGGGAGAAGACATAGTCCTCTCCATCTTATTATCAATATATATATTCATTTCACATTCCCCAATGTACCCTCACATTTACTAAGGAGAAGACATGGTCCCCTCCATGTAATTACATTTCACATTCCCCAATGTACCCTCACATTTACTTGGGAGAAGACACAGTCCGCTCCATTTAATTATATATATATATATATATATATATATATATATATATATATATATATATATATATATATATATATATATATATCACCTCACATTCCCAAATGTAATTTTCAGATTTACTTGGGAGAAGACATGATCCTTTCCCATTAAATTCTCAATTTTATATTCATGTCACATTTCCAAATGTACCCCTAACTTACTTGGGAGAAGAGAAGTCAATTGTAAGGATGGAAGAGAATTTAATGACATTAATGAGAGGTGGTTGACATGGAGAAGGGAAGGAGGGTATAAAAAGGGAAGGGAGAAGGAAGAAAAGGGGGGGGGGGGGTTGGAGTCTTGCTTAGGATTGTGGGGGTTGTTTGTGATTGTTTGGCCTTGTCATGATTTTGGGAGACCTTGGAAACCTGTGGAGGTTTCTTGGGTTTGATAGGAGGAAAGTATCATTATCTAGTTTTGCACATTCTCCTTGAGGACACACTATATCTGGTTGGACTTGGGCATGGAGGGCTAGGGAACCTGTGGAGGTTTCCTGGGCTATGAATTTATTTCCTAGTTGGCTGGGAGGTAAATCCGGTTGGGTCGGTGAGAAGGAGCGTTCAGCAGGAGCTATAAGACAAAGGTATCATCATCAACCGCCGGAACAGGTATTTTGCCATGGAATACTTTTATTAAGTTGATGGAATACTCACCTTAATTTATGTTGCTTATGATAAAATGATAAGATGTTAAATGTTTAAAGCTATGTGAAAAGGTCAGCAAACTCCTTTTATTACTTTAATCAGCAAAAAAGAATAGATCTGTTAATGTGTAATAGATTGAAGCTCTAATAATTGGAATTAGGCCTTTACACATGGTATCAGAGCTTTGGTTCAAAATCTGGACCCAAAACCCACTAAACCCATAATTCATACCCAAAGTGTCCTTGTCATTTGATGCGAATCCCCACCCACAGCTACTGGCCTTCACTTATGATAGGATTCTGTGTTCCATTCGCATTTGGTTTGACTCTGCCATTTCTTCCACTAGCAAAAGCTTGATTGGTTTGACCATATTTTCAAAGGCGCAGTGCGAGTACATCTCAGGATCGAGTCATTCATCGATGCAAGTCGTAGTACTGACCAACATCTCTGAGCACACGAACTATTTTGGTTTGGAGCCCTTGAAGATGTGCCCGGATCCAGAAATTCAATAAAATTGAAGAGCAACCATGGTTGGTGGTGTCCAGCAGGGCATATTGGCACCTCAGCCGGAACAAAGTGTTCTTCTTCAGCGCAGGCTCTCTTCATAACCTTAGTGGTAGGGGTTCATCTCATGCCCTATTTTCCAAGTATTTCCGATATTTTTTCTTCGTTTACGTCATCTCCTAGCTTAGATAAGTCAAATTCCCCAATGCCCTGCGAGTTAGTCCTCCATGAAGTAGACTGGGAGGAGAACAAGGGTTTTGATGATAATAATAGTTCATCATTCAATGGATCTAGAACATGGCATTCGAATGCTCAGGCTATTGAATCTGGATGTGGGTTTCAAAGATTGAACAGGACCGATACTCTGGATCTCCTCAATGGCTCATTGATTGCCGTTGTCGGGGATTCAGAGGCTCGGTGCCTGGCTCTCTCACTGTTAGAACTGATACTGTAATCCACTGAATCCATCTCAAAGAATCTTTTCAAACAACATAGTGATTATGAATTTGTGTTGGAGGAAAGAGGGCTAAAGGTAGATTTTATTTGGGCACCTTTTGTAGTGAATTTAACCAATTTTTGGCGAATGTTCTGGTCATGGGAACAGGACTTTGGCATATGCTTGACGTCACCAATGCTAGTCATTATGGTAAAGCACTGTGGAGATTGCAGAATTCTGTTGTCTCTATCCTGCCTCTGTCTCCACATTTTGGCACCGAAGGGTTTGATGCTGATCATGTTGTGGTTCAAGCATCCCATATGTTCTGGCTTGGCATTTCGATTCTAATTAATGGTATGTTGAACACAGAGGTAAATAGGCAGAATATGACCAAAGAGATCTGTGTTGCTTATGCCGAAGAACTCCATAATAGCAAGCTTTTGCGGTCCACGGGAGGGCCTCTCATGCTGCTTAACATCGAGAGCTTAAGCAGAGGTTGTGGACCCGATTGCACAGATGATGGGATGCATTACAAGGGTGCTGTGTATGAAGCTGCTGTGCAGATAATGTTGAATGCTCTTCTGGTCAAGTCCCAACAAGTGAAATTTTGACCTTGTGTGGATGGGGAGTGTGCTTGCCAAATCAGTTTGTGCAAATTCAATGACATTGGATGGCCAAAGTAAATTACTAATTGTCTAACATTCCTTCCGGTCCAGAGATAACCGATTCCTTCTAATTCTTGAAAGAAGGCTTACCCTCTTCATTAGAATAATGTTACCCGCCCTTCACTTTGTTGAACCATTCAATTTTGTTTTATTGATCTCCTCTTAATCAAATCATCGATCATTGTTATCTTTAACGTTCAACTTGATACGTTTTGATTCCATTTTTATCAGAGCTGAATGGATTCTTTGACCCCTCCATCGACTACACCTGTGATGTATCATGTGACAAAACCCTGCTTCACAATGGAAAATTACTACATCATTGAAGATGAATTTAGAAGGATTTTCATCCATGTTATACCTGCTCTTGTACCCACACCTGCACACAGCAACACATGCATAACTGATTTTTATTATTTTCTGCTATGTTGATAGTTTATTTCTATGGCCATTCAATTCGATGTATTTCACCTCCATTTTATTAAGTGCTAATCTACCCCGGACAAGTTTTGGAAAGCTACACTAGCAACCTTTTCATAATTGTTGGGCCTCCACTGTTACCTAGGTTGATAGTTACATCAACCTATATAGCCATAAGATGAGAAGCCCCATACACATATTGTGTCAGTTCTACCCTTGAGACAACTCCCCTAGTCACATAGATATAGTCACCACGGCTTGGAGGTTTCCCCTTATCAATTTTGATTTTGGCAAGAAACATGTTTGAATGCCAAGTGTATGGGCTTAAATTTATATATTCACACAGTTAGTTGTTTTTTTTCAGATTTAGAACCAATGTCTGTACAACAAATAAGTGTCAATGTAATCAACCGCTAGTCTAGTTATGCTAGAACATGAAAAAGAACTATAGCCTGTGGTTTATGCTACACTCTAAAAAACTGAAGATATTGCAACACCAGATAATATTTTGGGGTTTTATCATCCCAAATTCCATTAGTAATCCAAAATGAAAAAAAGTAAAGCAGTAAGCATAAAGATTGAACATGGCTTTCAGTGTTTTTATATACCTGGCGAGCCTCAAGATTTGACACAGCCTTTGCTCCAACATAAGGAAGCCCCTCAATTACAACATCTTCCAAATCTAAAACGAAGGTAGGTTCACATCCCAATGCTGGCACACACTCCCAGTTCACAATACTAGATTGAAGGGCCAATTCTTTGTATTCCATGTCAATTTCCTCTAGTGTTTCAATGTGCTCACTGACAAAGCTGCATTTGATCAAGACCATAAAATCCAATATAGAAGTATATAATTACACTAATTTTAGTAGAGCTTCAAATCTGAAGTATCCTTAATGGAACACATGAATTTACTTCTTTATACAACTAAGAATAAAATTATTTTCAATAGTTTTGGGATTTCATGTTAATTGAAATTGCAGATCTCATATTCATCTTACGACCAAGGTATGCTAACTTGATCCTTTCATGTCAAAATGTGATTTTAATTACATTAACCAAAATGGCTACAAGACATCCGAAGTTGTAGAGCCTGTCTTCTGAGAGTAGTACATTTTTCACCCACGTACCCACCATCAACAATTCTACCATCAGTTCAAATTATATAGACTTTTCCACAACACAAGTTCTCAAGTGCACTCTTGGATACAACACTTCATTTTTTTTTTCTTCGGAGAAAGCCTTAGTTCACACAAGATGGTTATGCATACTATGATTTGGAAGACACCACTTAGAAATTTACAATCACCACTGAAATGTCAGGGGTGTGGGCTCAAAAGCTTATGCTTACACATTTTTTCGTGGAATCTGCATAGAAACCCAGTGTTGAAACTTAAAATTTGACTGTAGTCATCCATGTCCATTTAAAAATGCAGGAACAACTCTCTTCTATACCAAGAACTATCATTTCATTTCTTTTTATATCTTCTTATAGCCCAGGATTGCAGGGCTGGAACATTACTTCATGCTTATATGCACTTGCCTTCTTACCATGCCTTGGAAAATGCCACTTATTATTTTTGAATCATCACCATGGCATGTGAGGAGTGGCTTATAAATTTTCATTCATCACCATGGTTTGGGAGAAGCTTGAGAAATAAAAACAATGATATTTCTCATTAATATGGAAGTCAACATTTTACATATAATGCAAATTTTCAATTCTAATGCATTTCAAAATACATATGATGGTACATACTACAAAACAATATGGATTTTGGACATAATAAGTCAATTTGAGTTAGATTTGTCAAGTCAATCTAACTAATGTTTGACTTGTGAGTTTGAGTCCTCATTACGAATCAAATTGATGAGTTTGACTTAGGATCGAATCATATTTAGAATCAATTCGACTCTGCTTAATTTCCTCATAGAATGGAATTAGGCATAGTCTTTCACTTGTAGTCAAGGAGGATGGTGACACTTCACAAAAAAAAAACAGGATACTTTTTCCATATTGATGACCTGAGCTACAGGTAAATTTGGGTTTCTAGCTAGACTATAAGAGATATTATTTCAAACTTCCAAACCATTTGCCAGGTAACATTTTAATAGTTCTTTGTGTAATCAGCGATGGAAGGAACAATGTACATTGATTAAATGAGCAGAGCCATGACTCCATGGACCACCAATTGGCCTGGCCACCCATTATGTCTTGATCTGAACATGTTATTGGCTCAATGTCAAACAACTTCCCTGAGACTATAAAATTAATCGAAATTGGCATGATCTGTTCACTTCATGGCATCCAAATCGTCATAACTTATGGAAGATGAGCAAGAACATAAGTTATTATTGACAGACACCCAAGAATTTTAGTGCCAGATTGGAAATTTTGGAAAGCTCCTCCTTTCCTGCTATATACATGCAATTCTTGCTATGACATTAGATACATTGTTCCATTATTATGCTTCACTAATTGAGTGTTTTTGATGAAATAAATTTTGTAGTTAATGGATATTTGCATTTTTAATATTTATGCTGGTTTCACTATATTAGTTATGTCTTTAGTTGCCACTAAAAGAAATAATAAATTGGCAGAATTTTATGGATATATAGTTATAAAGTTATGGTGGTTTGTGATGAGCCTTGACATGGAGTAATGTATACTTGCAAGTATGAAATTCCAGGAGAGTGTAAACATATATTGAATATTCATTTTCTCAAGGGGGTTGCATGTGGAGTGGGTCCAACCCTTAATTACCCTGAATTAGCAAGTTGTTTTCGTGTTTACGGTAATTGTCCCACTGTGAAGCAATCAGTGCATGCACAATCAATTTACAGCACTAATCGTTTTTCACTGCTACCACAACCAATGACGGATGATAGCCACTTGTTTGAGATTCTTTGTGGCTGAGACGCAAACACTCTGTTTCCATAGTTTAACTGCATATTATGGCACATATGCATTATAATAAAGGTTAGAATTTGTATGATTATCTCAGTGGTTGTTCAACACAGATATGTTTCATATATTTAATATATGAGCTTTCATGGGCCAAGGCTCATCTGTTTTCCTTTATTGGCTGCAACACACATATATAGCAACAATGAAAGTGCCCTAAGGTATGATTGTAAAACTCTTCTAGTTTGTCAAGATTGTCTTTGTATTATATTTGGCCAGATTGCGGATAAGATAAGATAAGTACATTAATGTTCACAAAAGTAGGTCAATGGGACTAAATGATACATCCAGTGTGAATACAATGTGGGCGCGCAAAAGGAATTCCTAGGTAACACTGAAAGCAAGATAAAGAAAGCTAAAGAAAAATACAACATAGATAAGTATTTAAGTATGCTAATCACTTGGTCTAACCAACACAAATATATATATATATATATATATATATATATATATATATATATATATATATATATATATCGCAGTATCATAGGTGTGGTGATACAAAGCGAAAATGCAAGATTGGAAACTGGATATTTCAATACAAAGATATATGAGTTCCACACATAATCCAATCAATCACAATCCTCCTTCATTCCATCCTAACTTACATTAATACATCCTTGATGTGTACACTGAAATTCGAAAGACAGTGGAGTCAAAATGCAAAGTCCGACCTTGCTATAAGTTGCCCACCTCACTTAGACCTTTTCCAAAGAATGGTGTAGGTGACCTTGATGGGTGGAGCAAGGTCCCAACACTTGATCAACTTGGATTGTCGACCAAAGTTCAGGTGGGAAATTTTTATTATCATGTTATTTAGGTATAAAATAAAATTTCACTTACGAGGCTCAATAAATGGAAACAGTTATATATATATATATATATATATATATATATATATATATATATATATATATATATATATATATTATTCTCTAATCAGATTAAATAAATTTATGGCCGAAAAGAAAATGAAGAGTTGCTGAATTTAAAAGTTACCTTAGTTTCAAACAAAATGGCTGCATTTTGCCATCCTTTTCATGACGTCAATAAATTGCCATTTCTTTGTTCCATTGCCAATCCTTTGGATTGAGGCTAGTGAGATCCTCAATTGTTTTTTTTTTTTTTTTAATATAAACTTTATTAGAAGTTGGAAGAAAGGAAACAATGAGTAGTACAAACCTTAGAGGAAAGCATGCAAAGGGATATAGGATATTTATTCCATGGCCATTTCTTGAAAATGTTAAATTTTCAAATAGAGTTTGATTCTTTCAAAAGAAAGTCTATGTTGTATATGTTTTCCCCTCATCTTTTCTTTTACTGGAATGATTTCAACTTTCATAAATATTTGCATATGCTTGCATTTATTTCCTTTTGATACTATTAGTGATCAAGATCAAAAGAACCAACCTTGCAAAAGACAATTGTATTGTCATTCAGTGCAAGTGGCCGCATAAATCTATATGTTATCAATCCTATAACAACTGCCACGAGGATCCAAGAAAGACAAATGAAAAACATAAAGATAAAGTTCTAGTTTAAGAGAGCTGACACCATTATGTAATGCATAGCTTTGATCAGATAAATCAACCTAAATTTGGGTTAGTAGGCATAGATGACAATGTTATGGAAATGGCAACATTACATTGGACCAGAGAGTTAGCGTTATTCAACATGGCAGTAGAAATGTTATGCCACCAGCACTGCCCAATACTATATTGGCATGAATCGTTACACAGTCTGGCATCTACATTTGTATTGACAGAGTTGTTACCTGTGTAGAGAAGGCCCAAGCAGTTACTATTCAAAGGAAATCCTATGTTAGTCTTCAGACCTGCGCCGAATGCTACATAGATACCAATGAGTACTTACAAAATGCCATTAATAATCCTGAGGCAGAGGAATACATAGTTATGAGTTACGATGAGCTACATAATCTTCCAAATAAGCGAATCTAGAGTGGTTGCAAGAGTCAGACTGCAACATGTGTTACTTAATTGCACACTAAGAATGGGGTAGTGACAAGAATAACGAATTCAAAGTGTACAAACCTGGGCATATTGCTAGGGAATCAACAACACAAGTCAGAAGATACCAGAGCTATGCATTATTGTTCAAATTAGACCTTCTTTCCAAGAACAATATGCATTAAGATTATGCCTTGGAATGCCAGACTAGAGAATTTGAAATATCCTGTTGAGGAGTTTGGGTTCACAAAACTCCTCAACAGGTTATTCCTCCTCTATCTAAAACCATCTTCACCTGTATGGACTCCCTATTTAACAATTTGAAATATATCAATTCAATTCAAGAATAATAGCATTCATGAACAGATAAATAATATCCATATAATTGATTAAGAGTCTAAGGGTTAAGCGAATATGTCAAAGAAACCATGCAATATCAAGAAAAGTGAAGTTAACAATAACGAGAGTTGTTCTAGGCAGTACAATGATAGAAACGGAATATCATGGATCTAGTAGTGACGATCCATCAAGGTGACACCTGAGAGCACACAGATATGTATATATCACTTGAGAATAAAAATCCATGATAGTATTGATAATAAGTAGTACAGACGTATCGACTCAAAAGTAGAGTACACCAAATCAAAACCCTAGTTTGGGACAATAAGATACACAATGCTGACTTGAGAGATGTGATTCGAGAGCAAGGAAATCACCTGTATACAAAGCAACTCAATAAGAATCAAGACCTAGGTAGAAAAATCATGTGAGACCTAGAAAATTAGTACATTAAGGTGGTCATGGAGATTTGTAATATCCACTCAGTGATCTTACTTGAATAGAATAACAATGGATGGAAGGAAAATGCCTAGGAACAAGAAAACGAATCAACGATGGTATTTCAAATATCAGAAATTATGAACATGCCTTGTATTATACATGTGGAAATTGAAGCTCAGGTGTTAAAGAAAGTGTTTTTCAGGCAAAAATTAATGGGGCAACATGAGAGTTGGTGGAGACAATCCTGGAAGATGTCACTCTGTTGAGCGCAGGACTAAGCTTAAGAAGACCCGTCCTAAATCTCAACCTGGCAGAGATTCATAACCCGATTGATGTATGGTTGAGTTGATAAATGCTAAATATTTTTATCAATAGTTGTTTGATGTTGGTTGTAGAGATAGGGGAATAACTGAATCAAACTCTTTCAAGGAATATTTTATGTTAATTCTTATTTCTCTCCTGCATTGTATTCTTTTCCTGTCAATGTTTGAAAGGATTGCTCATGTGGATAAGACACCATTGTTGGCCATGAAAAGATAAAGCACTAAACCAAGAATGCCAAAGACCGCTTCATTATGCTACTATTTGTGAGGTGGAGGACAATGGTCCTTCTTTAAAGGAAAACAATGCTTATGCCTCATAGTTTATGCCCCTCACAGTGATATGACAGAAGAGAAAACGTATTGGTGCATGTGAAGCAAGCTTTCCTCAGCTTGCAAATGATTAAAACTCTTTTAAAGACCCATCCAATTGTGCCATATTGTTGGGAAATCACAGTTTTATGATAGTTGGAAACAAATGCTGATTTGAGGAACCGTCTAAAGATTTGGGATTTTAAAATGAAAGCTTATTTAGTTAATAAAAGACCAGTGAAAATATTAGAATACACTCTTACCCTAAAAAAAAAAAGGCCGTGAAACATAATGTGTCTCTAGTTTTGGATAAAAGGACCCTTAACTTTCTTCGCAACTTTTGTGGTCACTGGCCACTTATGAAAGGAGTAGGAATCTTTAGAAATGTGGTGTCATTTAGAGGGGAAATACCAATAGCAGCAGGGCAAAGGCAATTATTCCATTCGTTTAATTATTTCTCATTTGTCTAGTCATATTGTGAGCTGCAGTATATATCGTGAAATTGTTTTGGTACTAGTAAACAATGATTAAATATATAATAAATTTGAACCTTTTGACATTTAGAGGACATTCTCTAAATTTACGAAAAAAAATAAAGTATGAAAATCATGTTGGAAACAATTTTTGAAGTTTTGAGTCTTTTATTTTCAAGATTAACTAAATGGGTTTGGAAGATGAAAAACCATCAAATTGGAAGAGTGGGACTTTCATATTCACTAAGGTTTTAAAGAAATTATATGCATAAAACTTATACTAACACCTTCTAGTGGAATTGATAGTGCACTAATCCGTTGCTTGCCATTATTTTGGTTTGGTACCACCTTATAGGATATCCAGGTTCAAATTCTATTTTCCATGACATATAGTTGAATCTATTTCAACTCTAATTGTTATTGAAGGGTTCCACAAGGATGTCACATGAGCATTTATGATGCCCCCTTTTGACGTAGATAGCCACCTATGTTAAGGTTCTATTTTGTAGTTCCATGTTGTTATTTATGAACATTATACACATTTGGTTGGACACGTGAAAATCAATTGATGGATTTGGTATTGATGATGGAAATGTTTGATGTATGACCAAATGTGTGACTTACTTGGTTATAATTTATCTAGTGCATGACTTGTCAGAGTTATTGTTGCATCGTATAGGCTTATATAGATATGATTTATCTAATCAATGACCTAGTGAAATTATGATTTATCTGATGTAAGATTTATTTCCAGTATGAACAACAAAAATTGACACGTGGACACTGGGCTTAATAAACATGATGTTTAAGATCATGTATCTATATCTATTTTGTGGTTGTATATATGCATGGATGAGAACTAAACTACAGGTTGGAAAGAACCATATGATAACCAAGATCTACTATTCCATTGGGGAAGGTTGATACGACCAATGAGGAAAGGTACGATGTACATTGTTCTATTACATTTGGTATCTACTTGATATGCACTCTTATGACATGAGAAAAATGCAAATGACAGGTGGCAAGATGACCTGACTGGATTATTCGATGACAAGTCCAACTAGCTCTGTAGTGTAGTCCATGCTCTGAAGGAGGGGTGGAGGTGTTTCCCACCGTGTATCCTCCGAAACCTGGAACCGTGGGGAGGACAGCTGAACACTCCCCCTAGACGTGTGATGACGATTTCAAGTTGCCTATTGGGGAAGTTAGGTTGATGTATTCGACACTTCCACCATGTCGGTTTTATTAGTGGTTAGTATGGCCGTTGCCACTAATAAAGCAGCAGAGGACGGATAGGGTGGGAGTGGAAGTAGGCCACGGTGGATAGGAGGATATAGACCAGTTGGAGACTCTTGATGGGAAGAAATGCCATTGTCGGACTTATCCGATTTTATTGCTATAACTCTCTCTGGTTGCTATGCTTTCAAACTCCTTGCACCATTCATTCTAACTTCGGGACGAAGTTCTCTGAAGGAGGGGTGTATGCAATGCCCCACTTAAATCTTATCCTACAAATTTTGTTAATGATTACATTATCTAAAAATATTGAGAAATATTGGTGTAATATAAAATTCATGATTTCCATTATTCAAATTCCCCACTTACCTTCTCAAATTGAATATTAGGTAGGATATGGTCTCCTTCCATTATTTCAAAATATATGTATTAATTTCACATTACCCAATGTACCCTCACCTTTACTAAGGAGAAGACATGGTCCTCTCCATGTAATTACATCTCACATTCCCCAATGTACCCTCACATTTACTAAGGAGAAGACATGGTCCCCTCCATGTAATTACATTTCACATTCCCCAACGTACCCTCACATTTACTTGGGAGAAGACACAGTCCTCTCCATTTAATTATCAATATATATATATATATATATATATATATATATATCACCTCACATTCCCAAATGTAATTTTCAGATTTACTTGGGAGAAGACATGATCCTTTCCCATTAAATTCTCAATTTTATATTCATGTCACATTTCCAAATGTACCCCTAGCTTACCTGGGAGAAGAGAAGTCAATTGTAAGGATGGAAGAGAATTTAATGACATTAATGAGAGGTGGTTGAGATGGAGAAGGGAAGGAGGGTATAAAAAGGGAAGGGGAAGGAAGAAAAGGGGGGGGGGGGGGAGTCTTGCTTAGGATTGTGGGGGTTGGTTGTGATTGTTTGGCCTTGTCATGATTTTGGGAGACCTTGGAAACCTGTGGAGGTTTCTTGGGTTTGAGAGGAGGAAAGTATCATTATCTAGTTTTTCACATTCTTCTTAGGGACACACTATATCTGGTTGGACTTGGGCACGGAGGGCTAGGGAACCTGTGGAGGTTTCCTGGGCTAGGAATTTATTTCCTAGTTGGCTGGGAGGTAAATCCGGTTGGGTCGGTGAGAAGGAGCATTCAGCAGGAGCTATAAGACAAAGGTATCATCATCAACCGCCGGAATAGGTATTTTTCCATGGACTAATTTTATTAATTTGATGGAATACTCACCTTAATTTATGTTTCTTATGATAAAATGATAAGATGTTAAATGTTTAAAGCTATGTGAAAAGGTCAGCAAACTCCTTTTATTACTTTAATCATAAAAAAAAATAGATCTGTTAATGTGTAATAGATTGAAGCTCTAATAATTGGAATTAGGCCTTTACAGTTGCACAACCAACATGCGATGACATTCATGAAGAGCATGAATGGGATCTTGAACATCCAACAGAAGTAGAGGACCATCCCTATCTTTCCTCACCTCATCCATTTTTACCTCACCTTCTTGATGATCCTGCCATCCCTAAATTTTCATGTGTATCTCCATCCATGGAACCACCCATTGTTGATCATTCGCAGGACACACCGGATGTCAGTCTATTATCTGAAAACAGATAGGACCGATCATTCTTTGACCATCCACTTTATTTTTCATCTATCTTTTCTAGAAACATAGAGGATGAACATTCTTGCTTCTCATATACCCCTCTATGTGATTCATCGAATCATGAGGATGTAGATCAACATCTGGCATTATCAGATCATGACCTTGATTCACTCTTTCTTAATCCATCTAAGCCACAGTTCTAAGATCATCCATTTGTCAATGAAAATAAAACCCCCTAGATTGTCGAGGAACTTCAACCTGAGCTGATGGTTATGTCAGGTCCTGTTGTGGTCACCAAAAACCCCCCTCTTTGTTTGATATTAGTAATAACATCAAGCAAATGGGGACCCTTAACCAAAAAATTCAAAAAATATTTTTGTTTGAAAAATATTTTGTATCAACTCCCTAAGAGCTATATCGCGTCGCAAAGGAAAAAGGAGCGCTTTCCCAAAGCGCATAAACTCACCAAGGAAGAGCGACGCGAGAACTCATCGCATCGCGTCCATTAAAGGCGCTCAAAAGGGGAAAACCTAAAGAGCAGCCGACGGCCGATATGCGACGTCGCACATCGCAATGTCGCATAAGCAGCACAAAGTGACAAAGCGAAAAACCTTGCGAACTTATGATATTGCGATATGCGATCTGCGACCATACAAAGCTGCGACCTACGATCTATGGTGTGCGACAAATGAGACTATCAATCGCTGCGATGCCACCTATTTACCTCGCAATCTTCGATGTTGCGATGCAAATCGGAGAAGCCAATCGTCGCAGGCATTCCTCGGCACGATCTGGGAGCCTAAAGTTAGGCGCGCACCTTACGGGAAATTAATGATTGTACGCCTGTGTATCCAAAGATGATTATGTTGCGTTTTTCGAAGAGTCAAGTCATAATGGGTGACATGATTATGCATTCATTAGAACTTAATTTCTTTCATGTCAATGTTTTCTTCTGTCTCTTTTCATTTGCGTGAACTATAAGGGAGCAACTGATATAAATCTATATGCAGGAAACATCCAAGGAAAAGCGCCAGAACTAGAAGAACAGAGAGGAGATGACGTCGCAGATGGATACCGCATACAGCAGGACCGCGGATCCCAGAGTATCACTCAACAAATGCTGATGGAAATAGGCTATCTAGGACCCAGAGTCAAAGGCGCACAAAAGCAAAGCGTTTATGAAAGATCCTGAGTCCCAAATTGGGTAAAGCAAAAAGAAAAAAGCTTAAGGGGAAAGACGTCTTAGAAAAGCCTGGAACAAAGAATGGAAACAAGTTTCAATTGAGAAAATCATTCAGGCAACAAAATCCCCAGCTCATTGAGTCATTCGCATGGCCGGAAACCGAAATAGCAACAGCACAATCAGTTTGAAAGAAATCTGAGTTGTACTAAATATACACGCCGTGAAGACACTCCTCCAGAAGAACACTTTCAAAAATATCTTCTAGTTTGTCAGGAAGAGGTGCCAGCTCTTGTTATTTCTAATTTTCAAGCTTGAACAAAAGGAAAGGACAGGCAGCCGACTCTTTCACGGCGAACAGCACATCACTTACAGCACTAAGGAGCAGATACATAAATGGTTAGAAATTAGATTCAGTTTTTAGAAATAAATTTGTTTTAGTAAAAGGGCGGTCATTTGAAGCCGTTCCCTAAATTTGTGTAATTAAAATTAGCCAGTTAGTAGTATTTAACCCTTCTCGTTGCATTGGAGAAGGGTTCAGAAATTTGTCAAAAAACTTGTCCTCAGAACATGCACTTTTGCACCCTCGGAGGGGGTTTTTGATGAATGGACGGATCAAGATTTATTTATGTTTGCATTTTAATACCTGCTACTGATGTTGCACTTCTGTACTCTTAGTAGGCATTAGAAGTAAGTAGAAATAGATCATTATTGCTTCAGGTCTGTGAGTATAAAGTCAGTCATAAATGGTACTTTTATCTCTTGACGAGTTTCTGCTTGCATTCTTAGAGTAATATACAGCTGATGTTGTTTATATGTTAACGTATGAATGAGTGGACTACCATTTGGCACTTCTGTACGGTGGAGTCATTGATTTATGCTCAATACATGAATAACTGATTATGCGATATGCTGTTCACAACCATTTTGTTTAACTTCTTATGCAGGATGGTTCATCCTAATTGATTTATATTCTCATAATAGCTGAATAATCTTCATTACCAGTTATTGTGTGAAATCTTTCTAGATCGCATAATGGAAAAAGTTCTATCCCGGGTTAGCGTAGATTAGATGTGTTGTTCTTGATAGATTAAAGTAGTATAAAGTTTAGTCTCAGAGTTTAGAACTAGATTATCTTAGAAATAATTCCATATTTTCATTATCAAATCTTACACACACACACATCACCAAACTCTACACACACACACCCCCTTAGAACGGGAAGCTGGTCCCGTTATCCCCAGTCGGACCCGCTACACCAAACGGGCATGGAGCCGCCAACCAGGTTCCCGACCAGGTGGGTATCCCCCTTGTTGTTGACCCGATTTCAGGGCCCTCAACATATTTGGCGCTAGAAGGAGGGCACGAACTATGAATGGCACCTAAAGAAATATCAAAATACCATTTTGAGAGTAATACACCCTCATCAACTCCGTCGACTTCTCCGACACGGTTAAACCCGGAATTTGAAGTCGCTCGAGTACCTACCACTGCTACATATTCGAACATATCAGACCAATCTATCATTGATCCCCCTGAAATTCGAACTTTGATTTGTAAACTCCAGGGATTCTCTATTTTTAACCAGAAGTCTGATAAATCTAAAAGCAGCGTGACTTCGCAGTACAACCCTACTCATCCCCTTACCAGATCAAAGAGTGAAAAATTTGGCATACAACCAAGTGAACTCCCTCTCCCCACCAGGAAAAGAGCAAGGAAAACACCACCAGAGTCTGACAATCAGACTCCTTCATCCACTTCGTCCATATCAACTCCCTCACCGCGAAGTCAACCACCCACTCTCTCATTCCAACTCACTCACCCATCTTCTACAAACCTTCCTCTTCAAACATCAAAGATCTTAATATCTTCATCTTCTCAGCATCAGGGATCGTCTTCTGCACTTCCATTAACTAGCAGCTCAACGATGGCTCAGTCTCCATGGAACAATCCTGGGGCAGTTTTAATGCCTCCACCCCTGAGCCCTATACCGGCCCATCCTGAGAAATGGCTGCCTAAATTCAATCCTGAAGCAGGAATGCTAGTCGAGGAACATATCAATAATTTCATGCTTTCTGTTAATCTTAACGGAGTCACTAACGAAGACGCTGTTGTCCAGCTTTTCCCTTATACAATGCAAGGAACAGCCGGGTCATGGTACTTTTCGTTACCTTCCGGATCCATCACAAGCTGGGACATTTTTCAAAGTCAGTTCCTCACCAAGTTTGGTGATGACAGATCTACGGCGACATTGATCCATGACCTATCTAATCTTAAGGCTGAGGCTAGAGAACCCATTAAATATTTTAACTTAAGGTTCAATAAGATCCTCAACAAAATCCCCGCTGCCTCACAACCCAGCGAGGAAGTAAGATGTGAATGGTACATCACGGCTTTACCTCCAAACTTGGCTATCTTCATAGATAGGGCAAACACGACCACCTTAGTTGACAACTTGACAGAAGCGTTAGCAGTGGAAAAACGTGTGGTAGCCCTAGAAAAGAGATTCGCTATAGAAGAACGCAAATCTAAGAAGATCTCTTTCAAAGAAGACACCAAGAAGAAGCAAATGAAAGATCCTTTCGATTTGGAAGGATTACAAAATGTGTTGAAAGCCATGTCAAATGAGATGATTGATATTAAGAAACAAGTAGCAGAGACTTCTTCGAAAAAGCCCTTTAGGACTTTTAAAAGAAATCCTCCCATGGAGGTAAGACCACCTAGTGTTGTCTCAAACGTTGAATCTGAAGAAGACGAAGAAGAAGAGAATACCACTGAAGGGCAGACCGACGAGGAAGAGGTCGTAGAACTACAAGGAATGTGGGACTTCATCCTCCCACAAGAAGAGGATCAAGAAGCATTTCCTATTAGCACGAGAAGGAGAAATCAACTTGATCCTCCCCTAACTACCCCAAAACAAAAGGGCGCAAGCCCTGCAACAAAAGAAAAGGTCGCAACAAAAAAGAAAACTGCTAAAGCGACCCAGATTAGCCCAGTCCAATCTGATCAAACGCCTCCATCAAGAACACTAATAGTGTCGGATGAAATGGAGTATAACATCATTGATGACATGAAAAAGACTAGGGCTAATTTCACTCTTTATGAATTGAGTAAATTGAAACACCAGCAGAAAATAATGATGAAAGAATTACATGCTATGCCTACTACATCTTTACCTACAGCTGTAGCTTCCCACAATCTGGGAAGGCCTCCAACCAACACGATCAATAAAATTGATCCAAATGACATCGCCTTGATTGGAGGAAGATCAAGATCTCATACTCCTCCTTTTCTTCTCACATATGAAATCTTCAACAAAATCGTGCACAATTGCTTGGTCGATTCTGGTGCTTCAACGAACATTTTACCCAGGTCGATATGTGCCAAATTGAATGTGCAACCTCAAAAATCCGCAGTACGTATAGTTCAACTTGATCGATCCCAAGTCGAAGTGATTGGTGAACTCAATCAGGTGACCATAAGATTTTCATCTAACCCAAAAGTGTGTCAGGTTATCGACATTCTAGTAGCTGATATCCCTGAATTCTATGGTTTGATTCTTAGCAGGGATTGGTCGGAAAAACTCCACGGATATTTTTCAACCGATTGGTCGCACATGTGGTTACCATACAATGGTAAACCAAATCAGATAAAGGCTGAACGAGAATTGCACCAAAAATACATAGTGACAGAACTTAAAGGAGAAAATGAGGCCATAACGTATAATAGCAGCATTGTAGGCAATTACGCAATAGATTCTTTCCTAGGTAATTTCAATGCTCATATTTCACCATACTTAGAGAATTCAGTTTTATCCTAAGTTGAAAATTTCTCCCAAACTGATGAATCAAAATGTTTTAGTTTTTTAGATAATTCTGTAAATACATCTTTATTTTGGAAATTATATTTTGACGGATCAAAATCCAATGAGGGGGCAGGAGCAGGATGCGTTCTGATTAACCCAGACGGGAATAAGATTATGCTCACATGCAGACTTGAGTTCGATTGCACGAACAACACAGTGGAGTACGAAGCCTTGGTTCAAGGCCTATACAAAGCAATCAGATTGAACGTTAAGTATCTTCAAGTCTTTGGAGATTCGGAGATCATCGTAAAACAGGTACGTAACACCATACATTGCCTGTCAAGTCATTTAAAGCATTATCAATCATTAGTTCAAGATCTCACTGCACATTTCGTAGCATTCAACATCTCGTCAATTCCAAGAATTCAAAACGCAAGTGCAGACCTGTTAGCTAACGTAGCCTCTAGACTTATCCCTTCTGAAGATTTTAGTCCTGATAGGTTTTCAATAGAATTAATCTTTAGACCATCCATCCTTGACAATATCACCAATTGGAGAGTGTTCAACGACGATCCTGACATCGTAAATTTCCTTACTTCTGAAGGATCCTACTCAAATCAGATAATCGACGAAGACCATCATGATCATCAAATACAACAAAATGGCTCCGACAATGCTATACCGAAATCGGTGGTCAAGCTAGAAGATTTATATGATTTGAAAAGTCGGTTTAAAAGGTCCGCCAATGCTAAACTTTGCAGTTCTACCCTGAACTATGAATTAGTAAACCTAGGGACCGACTAGAAGCCACAAAACGTTAACCTAGGTCACGACCTAGCCCCTGAAGAGAAATCAGCATATATCCGTCTTCTGAGACAATACAAAAACGTTTTTTCCTGGAATTACGATGAGCTAAAAACATACAACACTTCTATCATTCAACATGTTATCCCTATGATTGACAATGAAAAACCTGTCCAGCAGAAGCTCAGAAAAATACACCCTAACCTAGAAAATCAGATAAAAATTGAGCTTAATAAGTTGTTGAGAGCCAGAATAATTTTCCCCGTAAGGCATTCTAAATGGGTATCCAATATGGTGCCCGTTAGGAAGAAAAACGGAGATATTAGAATCTGTATCGATTTCCGAAATCTCAAGAAAGCCTGTCAGAAAGATAACTTTCCCCTCCCACCTATGGAGCAAATATTACAGGCGGTAGCAGGCTCAGAATTAATGTCATTCCTGGATGGATTTTCAGGATACAATCAAGTACTGGTGCATCCCGATGATCAGTTAAAGACTATGTTCCGAACCAAATGGGGCACTTATGCATATCGGAAGATGCCATTTGGGCTGATCAATGCCGGAGCTACCTTCCAAAGAGCCATGGACATTGCATTTAAAGGGTTAGTCAATAAATCAGTAGTGATTTACTTGGATGATATAACAGTGTACTCCAAAAAACGAAACAACCACCTCAAAGATTTGAAGCAAATCTTTCAAAGATGCTTGAGGTATGGGATTTCGCTCAACCCAAAGAAATCTTTCTTTGCGTTAAGCGAAGGAAATTGCTCGGATTCATAGTGTCGAAATCTGGTATTCATATAGAACCGACAGAATCAAGGAAATTTCCGAAATATCCATACCCCATAACAAGAAAGCCATGCAATCCTTCCTTGGACAGATCAATTTTGTCAAAAGATTTGTCCTGGATTTTTCGCGTATTATTTCTCCCTTACAAAATATGATAAAAAAGAATTCAAATTTCAAATGGGGTCTAGATGAGCACGAAGCGTTCAACTTAATCAAACATGCTATCATCAATGCTCCATCTTTGGCCACCCCAAATTTTTCAGAATATTTTACCTTATACACTTTTGCCTCAGAGAAATCCTATGCTGCGATTTTGACCCAAGCAAATCAAGAGAAAGCGGAGGCTCCAATCGCATTCTTTAGCTCGAACTTACAAGGTGCTGAAATTAATTACTCAGATGTAGAGAAACAAGCATACGCTGTTTTCAAAGCGATCAAATATTTCAGACCTTTCTTGCTTAAAGCCCACACTAAAGTCGTAGTACCGTTTCCGGCGGTAAGAAACCTTTTAGTGCAGAAAGACATGGGTGAAAAGAGAGCTAATTGGATTACCGCTTTACAAGAATATGATCTTGAGATCAAACCAGCAAACATCGTAAGAGGTCAAGGCTTCTGCAAGATGTTAGCTGGAGCATCACAAATCCCGGAGAACTCATCTGAAGAGGTACAAGCGTACGGGGTAAGCCTAAACGATGCAGAATCATCATATGCTGACACCATTTATTTTCTTAAGAATGGGTATGCTCCATCACGTCTAGATCATACCAAGAAAAGAGCTCTGAGATTAAAAGCTAAACAATACCAGCTCATAAATGATGTCTTGTTTAAAAGGAATTACGATTATGTGCTTCTTAGGTGTCTTGAGAAAACTGAAGCCGAAAAGGTTTTGCAGGAACTCCACGATGGACCAGCGGGCGGACACTATGCCGGAGATGCGATTGCACATAAAATCTTGCGTGCAGGATATTATTGGCCCACGCTGTTCAAAGACTCATACAATCACGTGAGGAAATGCCAAGTCTGCCAGACTGCTGCAGGAAAACAAAGGAAACCATCCATGCCGCTACAACCAGTCATCATCGACCAACCATTCAGTCAATGGGGCTTGGACATAATAGGTGAGATCGTTCCTCACTCTTCTAAGTAGCATAAGTATATCCTTACGGAAACTGATTATTTTACCAAATGGGTAGAAGCAGTTCCTCTCAAGACAGTTCATTCTGAAAATATTATTGAATTCATAGATCAATTTATCATCACTAGGTTTGGATTGCCAACAGCATTAATGTTTGATAACGCTTCATATTTTTCTGGAAATACTATGACTGAGTTTGTGCTTAAAAGAGGGTTCAAACTGAAATATTCTGCCAACTACTATCCACAAGGTAATGAATTGGCTGAATCAACAAACAAGAACCTAATCAGAATTATCAAAAGAACAATCGACCAAAACCAAAGGAATTGGCACAAAGCGCTGGTAAATGCTTTATGGGCTGATAGAATCACAAAGAAAGCTTCAATCGGCACTTCTCCCTTTAATTTAGTTTATGGGAGAGAAGTGGTTCTTCCAACTCACCTAGTCATTCCCTCTTTGTCTTTAGTGCAATATATCGATGAAGTATCTACTTCCTCTTTACAATTAAGACAAATGGAAATAATCAAACTAGAAGAACAAAGAGAACAAGCTAGGAAAACCCATGTGTTGGGTGTGGAGCCTGATTATCTTCTATAGTACCGGCATATTGGACCCCAGTTCACCGTAAAATAATCGCTGCCGCTAAAAACAACTGTAAAATTGCCTTGTAAAAATATAGTAATTTCTAGTCAATCTGGGCCGTTCATTAGGCGGATGATCTGACGGTAGAACTTATGTTTAGTTTAGGGTTTTTTTTTCCCTAGAAGGCAACCCCTCTCTTTATATGAGGGCATTGTATTTGAGGCTGTGATACAGATGTGTATTCGGTGAGCGAGAAAAATAGAGGTGAGACTGTGAGAGAAAACAGAGGATATTACAGCGGTTTTGCTGTAGGTTGTATCTCTTCATTTTGCTGGATAATAGGGGACTGGCTGTTCGGGGTGGACGTAGCCCAAACTGGGTGAACCACGTATATCTGTGTCTCTCTTGTTTTGTGCGTTTACTGTGTTTATATTTCTGCAATATTATATGTGTTCCACTGCTCTGTAATATATAATTTTCTAACACCATGCTCATCACCAAGCGCTAATAAAATCTTCTTTTGACTCAAGCATCATAACCAGAAAAAACTTTCAGATGGGTGATTTAGTTTTGAAATGGGATAAGGCTCATGAAGAAAAGGGCAAACATACGAAATTTCAGAAGCTGTGGCTTGGCCCTTTTCAGATTGTAGAAGTCGTAGGCCCATCTACATTCGTGTTGCAGGATCTGGCAGGAAGGAGAGATTCTTTACCTGTCAATGGACTGATTCTTAAATTATATTTTCCATAGAAGAGAAATCTTCTAATTTTTGTAGGATAGATTTAGTTTCTAGTTTTTATTTTGTTTTGTTTTTCTCTTTTATGAATAAAACCTGTTGTAGATGATCATTTAAAAAGGATTCATGAAAGAGCACGCCAATTCTCTATCAGATTTTGATTTCGCTTGTACAAATAGAATTTTTTTTTTGAAAAGCTGAATTTTATTATTGACAAATAGAGTTAACTTCATTTTGATTACGATACTCGTTTCGACCTCTAAAAAACTTTGACAAAAGCAACCTCTGGTAAAAGAATTGTTTTGTATCACCACCATGAAAGGTATCATCAATAATAAAATAAGAATTCTCTGCAAAGCTATTGTTTTCAAAAACTCTATTATTGTCGTCCAGAGCTTTCTTAAGGAAAAACAATGACTTCCTCCCTGCTAAAAGGAAACTACAACATCCAGAGAAACAATCCAAACAAAACACTATATCTCAAAGAATAAGAGGTCTCATCATGAGCCGGCTTATCATGATCACAGATATTATAACTTGCTGACTTTGCCAATAATGTCTATCAAAACAGGGCAACGACTTAAGATTGTTGCAATCAAAAGACAAGAGGTCTCATCACGAGCCGACTTGTTCAGCACAAGTGTAAATCAGGTGAATGACTGTGTCATAATTTGGCCACCAAACCAAGACATTGTTCTTTAGAGAATTAAAAAAGGAAAAGTGTGTTAAAAAGGATTTTTCTCTGGAATGTTGCAAGTAACCTCAAGTAGGAAAAATGATCATTGCTGGATAACATGGTAACCCTGTCGAGGCTATGGACGCTTGCGGGCAGTAGAGGCTCTACCTACGACAAATGAGCATACTTTTAAGCCAGTAAGCAGAGAAGACCTTATTTTATCTTTTATCAAGACTAAGTAATGTCTGATGCAAATGCAAGAAGAAACCTGAGGAAGCAAGAAATTGAGATATAAAAAAGGTTGAGACAAAATATCGTCGACAAGGTGAGGGGCAATCTACTCTATCTGTCCATAACAAAATTTAGACATATAATTTTTTTTTTGCTGTTTCGGAAGTGAACGGTCAATAGAAATGCAGAGATAATTGGTTCTTCACAGTGAATCGCCATTGTTGTGGTCACCAACAACCCCCCTCTTTGTTTGATATTAGTAATAACATCAAACAAAGGGGGACCCTTAACCAAAAAATCCAAAAAATATTTTTGTTTGAAAAATCTTTTGTATCAACTCCCTAAGAGCTATATCGCGTCGCAAAGGAAAAATGAGCGCTTTGCCAAAGCGCATAAACTCACCAAGGAAGAGCGATGCGAGAACTCATCGCATCGGGTGCATTAAAGGTGCTCAAAAGGGGAAAACCTAAAGCGCAGCCGATGGCCGATATGCGACGTCGCACATCGCAATGTCGCATAAGCAGCACAAAGTGACAAAGCGAAAAACCTTGCAACCTTGCGATATTGCGATATGCGATCTGCGACCATACAAAGCTACGACCTGCGATCTATGGTGTGCGACAAATGAGACTATCAATTGCTGTGATGCCACCTATTTACCTCGCAATCTTCGATGCTGCGATGCAAATCGCAGAAGCCAATCGTCGCAGGCATTCCTCGGCATGATCTGGGAGCCTAAAGTTAGGCGCGCACCTTACGGGAAATTAATGATTGTATGCCTGTGTATCCAAAGATGATTATGTTGCATTTTTCGAAGAGTCAAGTTATAATGGGTCACATGATTATGTATTCATTAGAACTTAATTGCTTTCATGTCAATCTTTTCTTCTGTCTCTTTTCATTTGCGTGAACTATAAGTCAGGAACTGATATAAATCTATATGCAGGAAACATCCAAGGAAAAGCGCCAGAACTAGAAGAACAGAGAGGAGATGACGTCGCAAATGAATACCGCATACAGCAGGACCGCGGATCCCAGAGTATCACTCAACAAATGCTGATGGAAATAGGCTATCTAGGACCCAGAGTCAAGGGCGCACAAAAGCAAAGCGTTTATGAAAGATCCTGAGTCCCAAATTGGGTAAAGAAAAAAAAAAATGCTTAAGGGGAAAGACGTCTCAGAAAATCCTGGAACAAAGAATGGAAACAAGTTTCAATTGAGAAAATCGTTCAGGCAACAAAATCCCCAGCTCATTGAGTCATTCGCATGGCTGGAAATCGAAATAGCAACAACACAATCAGTTTGAAAGAAATCTGAGTTGTACTAAATATACACGCCGTGAAGACACTCCTCCAGAAGAACACTTTCAAAAATATCTTCTAGTTTGTCAGGAAGAGGTGCCAGCTCTTGTTATTTCTAATTTTCAAGCTTGAACAAAAGGAAAGGACAAGCAGCCGACTCTTTCACGGCGAACAACGCATCGCTTACAACACTAAGGAGCAGATACAGAAATGGTTAGAAATTAGATTCAGTTTTTAGAAATAAATTTGTTTTAGTAAAAGGGTGGTCATTTGAAGCCGTTCCCTAAATTTGTGTAATTAAAATTAGCCGGTTAGTAGTATTTAACCCTTCTCGTTGCATTGGAGAAGGGTCTGGAAATTTGTCAAAAAACTTGTCCTCAGAACATGCACTTTTGCACCCTCGGAGGGGGTTTTTGATGAATGGACGTATCAAGATTTTTTTATGTTTGCATTTTAATACCTGCTACTAATGTTGCACTTCTGTACTCTTAGTAGGCATTAGAAGTAAGTAGAAATAGATCATTATTGCTTCAGGTCTGTGAGTATAAAGTCAGTCATAAATGGTACTTTTATCTCTTGACGAGTTTTCTGCTTGCATTCTTAGAGTAATATACAGCTGATGTTGTTTATATGTTAACGTATGAATGAGTGGACTACCATTTGGCACTTCTGTACGGTGGAGTCATTGATTTATGCTTAATACATGAATAACTGATTATGCGATATGCTGTTCACAACCGTTTTGTTTAACTTCTTATGCAGGATGGTTCATCTTAATTGATTTATATTCTCATAATAGCTGAATAATCTTCATTACCAGTTATTGTGTGAAATCTTTCTAGATCGCATAATGGAAAAAGTTCTATCCCGGGTTAGCGTAGATTAGATGTGTTGTTCTTGATAGATTAAAGTAGTATAAAGTTTAGTCTCAGAGTTTAGAACTAGATTAGCTTAGAAATAATTCCATATTTTCATTATCAAATCTTACACACACACACATCACCAAACTCTACACACACACACCCCCTTAGAACGGGAAGTTGGTCCCGTTATCCCCAGTCGGACCCGCTACACCAAACGGGCACGGAGCCGCCAACCAGGTTCCCGACCGGGTGGGTATCCCCCTTGTTGTTGACCTGATTTCAGGGCCCTCAACAGGTCCTCATCGTCCTGAGGTTGGTTTCACATTTGATCAGGAAAGCATTCAAACATGGAAGGCTCCTCATCACTCATTTGTATGCATTGAAGTTCAATCTACCACTCAGATTTTACTTCCTCCACTTGAACTACATGATCCCATTTCCCATGCATTGGTGGAATATTACTTATCAAGCAAACTTGCGCAACATAAGTGGTCTACCTTACTCACTTATAATTTCATATCATAGTCAAGAGTGTACATATGCGTAAACTCTTCATGTAGTGTCACACAACATCATGGTATGTCCATGGACTGCATGTCATGCACTTTCACTGATTTTATTCTTTGTACGCTTGTAATCTCTGAGTGTGTCTGTCTTCATTGTTGTGTCTTTCACTGCTGCTGGTCCGCACAACTGTGTTGCTCGTGGACCATGCCTTCACCATTATGGGTCAACTAATGCACCGATGGCTACATTCGAAGTATCACTTCATGTGATCAGGCCCATGCATCGTTAACTTAGGAGTAGTAGTGTTTTCTTTCAATTTTCTTGCTTGCATGCATGTTTTCTTTCTTGCTGTGCATGCCTATTTGTTTACTTGTTTGTTTGTTTAATCACTTTGCTTTTGTATTTACTTTTGCTTCTTCTTTTATTTACTTATTTGTTTTCTTTCTTGTTTTCTTACTCACTTTTATTTTGCATTTACTTTTTCTTCTGCTTTGTTTGCTTGTTTTCGTTCGTAGGTTAGTTTCACATGAAATCATGCATGACTCTTAAAACAAGCTAGGTAAATTACAAGAGGCCTTGTGCAGCTATCACTACCTGGTTATATCTCATCATGCCTCAATATGAGAAACTTGTTACTTTTAGTTTGTGATACATCGATGGAAAATACATATTGTTCGAAATGAACCTTGGTGAAAATACAATGCTTGCATGCTAACTAGTGTCACCTACTGTAGTTGGTTGTTTTTGGGTTAACCCCTGTCGGCTCATTCAAGTAGAGTAAGGTGAGGGGGAAAACCTTAACAGGCACGTTAAACGTACATAATAAACTACTTTTGTGAAGGAACAACCTCTTCTTCTCTCAATAAGTCAAGATCCCTCTTCCGTCTTTGAAATGAATAAGTGTTATGCATAGCTATGATGATGATGATGATGATGATGATGATAATGATGATAATAATAATAATAATAATAATAATAATAATAATAATAATAATAAACTTAATAAGGCAAAAGAAGAGAAAGGATTCCTATGCAGAGAGGTGATGCAAGTAACTCCGTCGGGGTACTGACTAGGCTTGCTGACAGAAGAGCAATGCTTGTGTTCCTGCTTGACTCCATCGGGGTACTGTGTAGGCCTTCTCGTAGCAGAGCAACATGAAAGATGAAACTAAGATTCTAACGACTATACTGATTATGCACCAATATACCCCTCAACCCCAATTGAAACAACTATGTTGACTTGGCTTGGAATGTGTGTCAATCAGCTAAGACCTTGGCAGATGCTACATCTTCCAATCAAGCAAGTGTGGAAACCAACATGAATTGAGAACCATACAATACTTCCGGAGGTGTTAGACTTACTTTTCATGAACAAGGTCCATTCAGAGAGATGGGATTCTAACAGTGTGTCGTGAACTGTTGTAGCGGCAACATCTACACTCCAAAATTTTTCCTTTGCTTCATTTTGGAGCCTCCCTACCAACCTTTCACAAAGGCATGTCTTACCTTGTCAAGTACACATGCTTCGGTGATCTTCTTGCAGAATGAAAACATGCCCATCAAATCTTGTTTCATCCCCCTCACAGGCTGTTTCACCAGACTTGGTCCAGCTGTAGGCTAAGGAGCTCCCTCAAGAAATTATGCAATTCTGGAGGGAAACCAAACTTCCCTCTAGAAACTTTGCAATTCTGTATGGCGACATGATGGGCTCCATAATTGCGCAAATCTTCTAGTGAGGCTTCATCCAAAAAATTGTGTAATTCCTCCCAGTAGGGTTGCTCAGCCCAAATATTGTGCAATCTTGGGTAGCAGTTAGCTCCTCTACCTAGAAATTGTGCAAATCTCTTAGGCATCCAGCCAAGCACAATTCCAGAAATTCGCATTTTCTCCCAGTAGTTGAGAGGCCTCTTGCATGTGCAATTGAGTTGAACGGTTCCCTCCAGGATCGAGGAAAATTATTTTTAATGCATGGGATGCTTCTCCCAAAGCATCATGCAAAGGCATCCCTTGATTCAGGGATCTACTTTTAGCAACTAGAGGTTGCATGCAAGGATCATTTCAGAAACCTCCCACCAAGTGTCCCTCATCCTAGATTTGTGGCATGTCCATCACATCTTTGATTTGATCAAAACTCATGAACTAGATGCTACAGATCTCATTCCTCACATCAACATTACAACTTTGACATCCCACATCGAATCTAGGAGTTGTCAGCACATTCAACTCAGTTTTTTTGGGGTAAGCCCGCCTTCCAAGTCTTGTGTTGAATTTATGGTGCTTTTTGTGTTTCGCTTCATATGAATGTTGTCTTCTTGATTTCAGTAAGCACTTGTTGTCGTTTTGATACTTACTATCTTGTGCTAGCACTGTTTCCATTTTCGTTAACATCTCACTTTTGTCGCATGCATGAAACTGTTTTTCATGAACGGTCGTCGATTCGATGACTCACCTCACCCACATGCATGTTGTTCCATTTTCTGAATCTTTCTTTCATTGTCTGCATGCACGATCATTCACTTATGCTTACACTCAGCATCGTCGTGCATTCACATTCATTGTAGTCTTGGCCCAGACTTTGCCTCATGAACACATCATTGCACAATCTTGAGAGGGAAGGCTCTATCTTTCTCTCAGGAAATGCGCATTTTTGCCCAATGACTATCCTCGAGTCTTGCATTGGACAATTCTGAGGGACAATGACTGTTGGCCCAAAAAATTGTGTAATGCTTTCACTGAGCCTGCAACCATTCCCAGCTGAGATTGTGCATTGCACATTTCCAGCAGTCAGCACCGAGGGTGCACTGTGCATTGCTTAGTTCCAGTAGTCGGTCAGCCTCCTCATAGCCCAGACTGTGCCTTGCGTAGTCTTGGCAATAAGTCTCGCAACCTCCCAGTAGAAATTGCGCAACCTTTATGATCAATCACATAGGTATGTTGCAAGTCAGTTCTCAAGTTCATTGTGGTTTTTGACAGACAGATTGCTTGCCATGAGTGTTTCCATCTCTCTATGTATCACAAGTTCTCATGTTCCTCTCGGCAACATAGGTATAATGGTTTCCAAGAGAGAAAATTTGAAGACACCGTTCAGAGCACACATGGGGATGTAGTCGATCAAGTGTCTATGGACTTGCCTACCTACGAAGACATCAAGTTGTTAATAAACAAGGACATCAAGTTATGACAGTAGCAACATCACAATGAGCAACATTGTGAACATTAGTGGAAGGTATCATACTATATGCAACGAATGCAAGAGCAAGGTTGTTGAAAATACAGAGGCATAACAAAGTTGCAAACTCAAGCAGATGCACTTATTGTAAAAGCAACTTTGGAGACTCACGCTATGAGGTGACAACATGACATGAAGATCATGTGAAGGCAGAGAATGGAACAGAGAAGGAGTTTCATGTGCTCAAGAAGGAACTCAAGGAAGAACAGGAGCTGCATACACAAGAGATTGAGTTGCAACAAGAAAAGGTATAACAACGGGTGTAACATGCACTCACAGATGAAACTACGCCATTACAAGTTAAAGATCCATCCCAGCAGCTGGCACGGAGAAGACATGGTGAGCATTATTCTTGATCGCATGCAAGGGAATTCATCATCATCCATGTCATCATGTGCACGCATGTGATCCCACTCATTTAGCACACTCACTGAGGCAAAGACAAGAAGAAATTCCAACTGGAGCTGAACATGTAGTTGACAGTTGATGTGCATGACCACCAACACACACTGAAAGATCAACACGAACATTATGCTCAGTGTGTTTCCGATTTAGCTGCACCAAAGAAGACCATGCACATGTAGCAGACGAGCTGGATGAATGAGCCAAACCAATGCACTCAGATGCAATGGAGGCAAGAGTTTGCTTCAGCAAGATGTTAGCATGGAGCGCATACACACCATCATGGATGACCAAGCTTGGCATCATCTCACCACCTTTAGCATCACAAGCATGTCAAAGAGTTGGTCTCACCACAATGAACCGAGTGTCAGTGATGTCTTGCATGGCTTACTCAAGCAAGTTTGTCTCACATGGGCATAAGTGCATTGTAACGTAACATCTTCTAAAGTGGAAGTTCAAGTTTAAGAGAAATTCTTCGGTGTAAATCACAAGATAAATCATTTGTCAACGCATTTCGAACCAACTAGTGTGGTTCATCATCAGGACAAGTTGAAGAAACCGATCAACCTTAGCATGTTAAATAGTTTGAGTAGAGCCTCCAACGGCTATCTTGACCAACGACTAATTTTGAGTTGAGGACCAGAGTCAAAATTATTATAATTTACTGGAAATTAGTTAAATTAGGTGAATATATAAAAATAAAAAATAATTTAAATCATGTTAAAGGTTAGTTAAAAAGGTATTGTTTTGCCATTAAGTTTAATATGGAAAAAGAGGTCAATGGTTGCCTCCATTTCCTGGATATTCTTATATCGAAGAATAAAGACAGTTCCCTCTCCCACTCAGTATTCCAGGAGAAAATGCATACTGATCAGTATCTTCATGCCGATTCCCATCATTTCCCTGCTCAAAAGTTGAGTGTTCTTAACACCCTCGCTACTCGAGCCTTGAGGATTTCTGATAGGGAGAGCTTCAATAAGGAGAAATCCCATATCCTTAATGTCTTTATGGAGAATGGCTATAGTAGGCACCTATGTCAGAAGGCTTTCTTGAAAGCCTCTAAAAACTCATTAGTAAAAAAAGAACCTAAAGAGCGTCAGCTAGGTGTCCATCTTCCCTATGTCCAGGGAACCACAGACAAGATTGCTCGGATTCTTAAGAAGTATGGTATTCCCTCAACCTTCAGGCCCCTCAACACTATTCGCAAATCCCTCTGATCGGTGAAAGATCCCATCGATCCTAAAGATATGAAGGGTGTCTACTCGATCACTTGTTCTTGTGGGACCCCCTATATTGGGGAACATGGTGCTCCATCCATCAAAGGATCAGCAAACATGCAACTAACCTAAGACATGGGAGAACCAAGTCTTCAGCGTTAGCAGAGCATGCAGAAAAGACCAAGCATCAAGTGTGTATTGAGGAGGCCAAGGTTATTGCCACGGTTGCGCAGTTCCATCACCGTAAAGTTAGGGAAGCTATTGAAATTGAAAGAAGGCCAAGCAATCTCAATAGAGATGGCGGCTAGAAGATCTGTAGCTACTGGATCCTAGCACTTTCTTCCTAGTCTTGCTTTTTTTAGCATTCGATGTTTCCCTTTATTTCGCGGATCTTTTTCCTTGGAGCCTTCTCTTTTCCTTCCTCCTAGGGTTTCTCCTTTTGGCTGTGTAGTTTTTTTTGGATCCTGTTCTTATCCTTCTTCTTTTTATAATGTATCGCTCGCTTGATTTATTTATTTTATTTTATTTTATTTTTTATTTTTCATTTATATATATATATATATATATTTTTTTTTTCCTTCTTCTTTTTAGAATGTTTCACTCGGTTGATTTATTTATTTTTATTTTTATTTCAATTTTTTTTCTTCATTAATTTTTTTTTTTTTTATATTAACTTAATTTTCTCGTTCCAATATTTTTATTAATTCTAACTAACCTTTATGTATATTACTATATATATATATATATATATATATATATATATATATATATATATATATATATATATATATATATATATATTAGAAAAGGTCATTTATATAACTAATTCCCACTTAAATAATAACTTATAATTTTTAATTATCAAACAATACCTTTTTAACTAACCTTTAACACCATTTAAATTATTTTTTATTTTTATATATTCACCTAATTTAACTAATTTCCAGTAAATTATAATAATTTTGACTCTGGTCCTAAAGTCAAAATTAGCCGTTGGTCAAGATAGTCATCGGAGGCTCTACTTAGACTATTTAACATGGTAAGCTAGATCTGTTTCTTCAACTTGTCCTGGCGATGATACACACTAGTTAGTTTGAAACGCATCGAAAAATCATTTATCTTGTGATTTATGCCGAAGAATTTATCTTAAACTTGATATGGATCACAAAAGCCTCAATTCAACAATGGAAGTTCAAGTGTCAATAGTTGGATGTAACAACCATATAGTAGATGAAGAGTCATGAGGGTAGATGAATTGTCACAAAGGGGAATGTCAAGGGTCACCCTAATATTTGCTATAAGTAGAACCTCATAACTCATTGTAAAGGCTTTTGGTCAGCCAAGTTTCCGATAAGACTCTATTGGAGATAGCTTGGACAATATTATAGCGAGCCTTGGTTTCTCCACTATGCAGCGCAAATATATCTCTTTGGAGGAGTAGGTGGTTGTGGCTGTAATGTTTCGTTGTCAGAACTAGTGGTTAGACATGGATGTATTGTATGACTAGAACTTACACTTCTTAATATAACAGAGCCAGCATGTTTCATGCATATGTTGTACTGTATTCTATGCTATTTGGTTTACACGAAATGATATATATATATATATATATATATATATATATATATATATATATATATATATATATATATGTTTGGTTAGGCATGCATGTATGGACTATTTTGTATAAGTATGTATGAATCTTTTTGAAACATGTTGTTGGTTTAACCATCACTTTCAATTACTAGATAGCTTGCCTTCCATGTTGTGATGCATCTTTGCTCATGTGTTCCCTTCTTAACTATGTGCCATCGTAGGTTTCCAAGGGGCACACCCATCTCAACCCCCATGTGTCAGAACCTCTCACGCATCTTCCTTAGCTTACTATAGCTATCACACCCTTGCTACCAATAGAGACATGTTACTTTCCTTTGTGGGAAATCACAGTCAAGGCATTACCATACGACCCACTACTCAGACTTGTACACCAAACGGTCTGAGGTCTAATTGGGACTTTTTACTGGGGAGATCCCCTTCAATGTTGGTGGGTCCAACACCATCAACATGACCTTTTGAAATTGTTGAAAAGATTGGGCACAATGCATTCCGGTTAAATTTGCCTCCATACATGCACATATATTCAGCTGTAAATGTTCAAAATTTAAGGTTGTATGAACCTCCTATGATCATGGATCCAGAGGAGAATGTTCAAATTCCAACTATAGATGATTTTTCACTTGAATACATGAATAAGTTGCAAGAAAATACTATATTGGATAGGAAGGTCCACACTTCCAGGCATGGAGATGTTGAATATCTTTGAGTGGGACTCAAAGGAATGAATCCAAGCAAGGAAAGGTGGATGGATATCAGAAGGGTGAGGTAGTTGTACCTCACCTTATATCTGCTTAAAAACAAACTTTTGGCTGTCCAAAAGCTTCTAGTGGAGAACAATAATCGAGGAGGACTCGTTAAATGCTTCGAAATTTTCTGTCCCAAATTGTCCCAGAACTAGTGCCAAGTCAAAGTGCTTGTTGTGTTGATTCTGACGATATATTTGGTTTTTGAAACGAGCTATGTATGAGCAAAATAAAGCCTAGTGAAGGTTTGAAGGAACAGGGAAAACAAGTTATTCCTGCACATGACAGGTGTCAGTCAACAATCAATGGGTAGTAGGTCAATGGGCAGTCTAGTTAGAAGTGGTGGAGGTGCGAAGGGGTAGCGATGAGGCTCGACCTCGTGAACTCTCCAAATCTATCACAATAATTTTACCAACTCTCCATGCGTCATGTTTATATATCATGGAAAATAAAATATATATAAATTTTATTGATTTCGACATTGGGGGGAGGACTTGGTCGAGCCCACCAAGATTGCTAGCCCCACCAAGCCCACAAATGTTTTGGCATTAGATAAGTAAAGATGGTGGAGTTTCCAAAATTGCAGTGGCATAACATTAAAGGCACATTATTTAAATTAAGGTTGATGTATTAATATTATAGTTGTAGAACCATCGGGCTGATCAATGGTTACGTTAAGGCTTTCGAGTTGATGCTTCCATGGGGTGCAATACCATTTCACTGCCAAGCAGAAAACCACCAGGAGAAGTTGTCATATGCCATAGAGATTAATAAACCTTGGTCCAATGTTTGATGAACAAGGATTAAAACCTCCAAACTATATATTAAATTAAAACACCGAACCTAAATCCAAGAAGGGGCATGATTCTAACATAAAGTCCAAATTTGGGTTTTTGGTTATGAAAAAATTAATGTAAGACATGCACCGAGAAGGTTCATTTGTCCACTAAAGCAGTTGTTCAAACAAACCAGTCTATTTTCCAAACTGAGCCCATGAGATTTGAACTTCCTACGTGCCTAGTGATTTTTAAAAGGCTAACCAGTGCACCAGTGGGTTGGAGGTGCTTTGAGAGTTGCAGAACATGGTTCTGTATGCAGGAGAAAAAAGTTCATTTGAGCATAGTTTGGGAATCCTTGAGCCAAAATGGGGTTTGAAGACAAGAGATGGAAAGGTAAGTATGAGAGATTTTTATTTACAGTGATCAATAGTGCCTGCGTGCACTGATCAATTGGTCAATTTTGAATCTAAATAAATTCTTTGATCATTTCCTAATCAAACAGGCACCCATTTGGAAGAGGACCTAGAGACGTAGTCTAGTAGGGACAAACTCTATAATAATTTGTTGTGTTTACTTCTCTTTATGTTGTT
Organism: Pinus tabuliformis; assembly: GCA_031772625.1. NCBI lineage: Eukaryota > Viridiplantae > Streptophyta > Pinopsida > Pinales > Pinaceae > Pinus > Pinus tabuliformis. The sequence goes on from CM062820.1 coordinate 537,328,502, forward strand.
CTATTATTTGTTTCTCTTAAGTTTATGTTTATGGTGTATTAATCATCAATTTCCCTCTTTCATTCACGATCAAGCAACCTTAGTGAATTTCAGTTAATTTTCACAAATAATCAATCCTGTGTCATCACACCAACTCATAAGCTACAAAAAGAACCTATTATATTGATGCATTAATCAAATAGTTTGAATACATTCGATATTCTTTTTTTATTTTGACTGTTTAATCACCATGAAAAATACCAAGTAAAAACGATAATTTCCTAATGCATATATCCCTAATACATTCACCCATGACTTGGCTTCATCTCTAATCCAAGAAAACAAAAAAATATCAAGGGAAAAATTTCTTCAACAATCAAAGAGTATATAGAGGTTTGGTTCCTACACTGGAGTGTTGTTTAACAAATTTCTAAGAACTCTTATGGTTAAAAATATTCAGAGTTATTATGCTTACACTCTTATGAAAATATCAAGTTACTGTCATTTTAAATACTCAGAAAAAAATAAAAACTTAAAGAGATAAATCTCATCAAATATTGATATTCAACCTCCAAAAGCCTAAATCTGAAACTATCAAAACATAATGATGCAATCCCATTATATCAATGTGACCTATTAAAACACAATGGATCTAGAAGCCACTCATGGTTTGTTTCAAAACTAGAATATATGAGTGTAGGGAAAGGTTTTAATTAGAGATAGCTTTACAATGAACATCAAACCTTAGCTCCCATAACCTTTCAAGTCCAATCATATCCATAATAGAGAAACAACTTGAGTTTAACTAAAATAAATCATATTGAAATGAATCATAAATGGTTCTGAAAAGAATACCATAAACTTCAATAAACTATGAGAAGGAACAATACTATAAACCCTTTATAAATTCACAACAATAGCTACAGATTTGGACTACCTCACTCTCAAACAAAATACATCAAATGAATAGAGCATATAAACAACATGTGCATGCTTATCCAGATGATATAACACTGGTTTCATACTTCACAAATGTATTCATAAACATTCATCCACATTGTGCCACTAATAGAAGGATAACGAGATAGATTGGCTAGGCCCTAGCCAATCAACTCATTTCCTTATGAGGAAAAGAGTGAACTACATAGATGCTTTAATAATGAAACCTTAGTCTTTAATACATCACAAGATTTAGTATTCCAACTTGAGTTGATCATAGGTTGGAGTGGAACCCCCAGAACTTAGCTCAATAGCATGAGACTACAAAGAATGGCTTTTTGTCATAACTCAGGTAATATGAATGTTTCCATACAAATTTAGCTTTAGACAGGCTAATCCATTACAAATAAGATGGAAAATTGGATCCCAACAATATGGCATCAATGGGAGTCTAGTACAACCACTATGTAATCAATTAAATGTAAATTTGATTCATCATTTTCCATTTTTTTTGCAAATCTCGACATGATTTGGAATTTTTGAAAGAACTGCAATTTTTACAAAAATTCCTCAAAGAACCCCACCTATGTCTCAAACCATGATGAATTTTGCAAAATCGTTTGAAGGGAGCCTAATTTTATTTATTTTAAACAAAACCCGTGTTCTAGATTTCATATATTCTTCTTCATCTGCACACAAATTGAGGATAAAGTTGGCATCTTGAAAACTACTGCAAACTTGGGGTTGTAACATTAATTAAATTTATAAAAATCCATCAGTATGACCTAGGTGCATTTTGACTCATGTGGAAGTGTTAAAAAAACCTTCTTGAAACAATACATCTTCCGTTTTTCCTAAAAGGTTGCCAATGTATGAAATCCCCAAATTGGTGCAGGAATGTTTTTTTTTATTGCAGGAATAGGTCAATGAAAGATAAGTGCACTTTGATAATTAAGTAGGATCCAAAATAGTTTTAGGAGTTTTAAGGGTTTGTTTTTAATTTCTTTTATTTCAAATGACATCTTTATTTATTTATTTTATACTTTCCTACCCTAATTTAAAGGGAGTGAGATCTCCTTCAAGTGTAGGATTACTTTCAGTGTCACTGTGTGCATAACATAATACTAAAAATACTCACACTTAGGTTCAAAATGTAAACTTTAACACATATTAGAGTATGAAAAAAAGATTGATTTAATAGATATGGTAACAAGAGTTTCTCAATCATGAGAAAATGGCCTGTGCTGAAAAATGTTTGGAATGAGGCTTCGATAGGAACCATATATTCATGGTTTTCCAACTTGTACAAGTCTTCCACAACTTTATGTCTGCTCTCTTCATATTTACAAGGATGCTTAAAGAAAATTCTAGCTTTTTTCTCTTGATATTGTTCATGAGCTTCATCAACAGTTTTCTAACAAGTTCTAATCATAAATTTCTCATCTAATGGTTTATGGATTAATTTTTCTCCCTGAATTTTTTTTTGGTAATGAAACAAGTTTCTAAATTAACTCCTATCCCTCTATAAATTTATGACATTAAATTTTATAGCGGAGTGAGTAGGAAAAATAGGTGTTTTAAATTGATGTGCAACTTGGTTGTTGGTATTAGGGTTTGGTTGCACAAATGGTTGGTACGATAGAGAAGGATAACATGGTGGTGCATTGGATGGGAATTTCAACTATTGTGGCTCAGGTAATGGTGTTTTCTTGGGGAATTTCCCTAGACAGGATGCTACAAACCATTCTTGAGGTTGTGGGAATATTTGGCTTGAGGGAGAGGGCCATTGTGGAAATAAGGTGGATCGTGTTCAGTGCTTCACGTATTTTATCAAAAGCTTCTTTGTAATACGCTTCTGTGTGCTTGGTATTACCATACTTCCTAGTCCAAACCGGAGGGGTCGTTTGCACCATTGTCTTGCCTGCTCCTGCTTGTCGGTCATGTTTCCTATCGCAAGAATGGTGTACGTTCGTCGAGGTTACACACCATATGGTTATACCCATCTGGAAAGATGGGCACGCGGGCTGTTTCGTCCGTCATACTTGGCTTTCATCCGCATCTAAGGCTTTCCAAACTACATGCACATCATCCTTTCACATTCACGCCAGTCCTCAAAACTTCCTTGATGCATACCCCACCATCTTGCAGGCGTAGCATAGAGTACCCATTTCAGAGAGTCGAAATGTTGTTGTTCCAGTACATATCTTTCAAATTTATTCAGGAAATCATCCACCTCACTCAACCCATCATACATAGGCAGAACTCTTACCTCTATTGCCATGCAGCGCAACAACCTTGTCATCATGTTACAGTTGAGCATGGTTACCTCATGTAACTAGTTCTTCCATAGTTCAATTTCCTCGTCCCAATCTAAGGTGTAGGAGCTTTTGCGCTCCCACGATAGTCTGTCATCCACTATTAAATTTACCTAGTCCTGTTCCCACACGGTTATCTTGTAGATGCAATCTAGATCATTGTCATTATCATAGTCGTGCACTGGCTTTGTGTAGCATGATCCTTCCGTAGGGTCTAAAGGTACCACTACTCACAGTGAATTTTTCTCAAAAATGATCTTGTGCTTCTTTATATTTATCACTCGATTCATGTTAGTGGCCCAATCTATTCCTAGTAGCGTGGGATAGGGATTGTTGTCATCAACAATATCTATCACTTCAAAATCTGCTAGCACGCTCACACCTTCGATATCTATAATTATTCCCTGCTATCTTCCCATAGGTAGGATCTTTTGCTGGTTCGGCATTCACAATTGAATATGAGACCATTGCAACGCATGCCTACCCATGCACTCCAACCTTTGCTTTGGCAAGACGTTCGCATCTGATCCTAGATCCAAAATCACTTGATCCATTTCATATTCCCTGATCTGCATCGTCAATCTCATCTCTCTTCCTGTTCGCGTTGTGTGCTTCCTGAGCTTCCGGACTATGCGTAGTTCTCCTGGCATGGTTCTATCACATCTAGTGATGAGTTCTTGTATCCCCTTCACAGCTTTTTTGTCATGCAACAACTTCATGCATGTCTCCAAAAATGTAGTGAGCATTGATGGGTCCATTTCCAGTTCTAGTTTGTCTTTACTTCCTGAAGTGGAGGCATCTGCAAAGCTATTCTTAGCTTCCATAAATGTCTCCTTAGCATGCTCTAAATCAAATTTGGTTTCCTTTGTTGGAGCCTTGCGAAGCCATGCACTCTCCTCGGGTTGCTTGCCTTTGTCATCTCGTGTCATGATACCACTTCGGAGCACGATATTTACATTCGGGTCTTCCTCGCACGTCTCAGACCTCATCATTTGCAGGTTCTAAGTTGGGGGAGGTTGAAGTGCTCCTTTATCGCACAACCTCGCTATCAGCGTGGGACATTTCTTCGTCCCATGATCAAACTAGGTAGAATATAAGCATGATGGTCTTGTTGGATTTGTACAATCATAGGCCTAATGCCCTGGCCCTCCGCAATTGTAACATATTAGTTGTCTATGACCTCTTCCTCGTCCCATTCCACCTCAACCTCAACCCCACCATTGAAATCCAATGTGCGGCACCCTTTCATTTTGATCGAGGGCCCGTGTTTCAGTTTGAACTCTGTAGGTAGGAGTCCGATCCATCATCAATTCATAACTTATATAGGTGCACTCGTTGTGGCCTGCTGACCTGCAGAAATTACAAAACAACTGCTTGGAATTTTGTGTATACTTCTGTAATAGATGGTAGTTATCTATAGCATGCTTCCCTCCTCTCTGACAAATCGCTCACCATAATGTAGGTGTCACGCTCAGTCTTGCTTGTGCCTCCGGTCTCAATGGAATTGGTCCTCCCCCCGCCAGGTAGTTTGCGAAGACTCAAAAATGGTCCTTGTCATGTCCCTGGCCTTTACACTTTATGCACCATACCTCCTTGTGCGCTTCTAGGTGAGCCATCCTGTCTTGTTTCAAACTCTGCATCTCAAGGCACAAGTTTTTCAACTGCGCATAGATCTGTTGAACTCCTAGGTTAGGATCTTGTATCGGGGTCTCGTGAAATCTCATCGTGATCTCGAAGGCCTTAGCCTGAGTGGTTAGCTTCTGCTATGACAACACATTCCTTAGATGTGACGTTAACGATGCTACAAACCATGCGTGGTGTTGCCCATCTCTCAAGGTCATATTGGCTTCACAAATTGTACACTTCAATCTCTAATCCAACTCCGAGGGGGTCTCGCATGGAAGCATCACGATTTCCTTAAATCTAATAATCGACTGTGTCTCTGATTTTGGCCTGATAAATTCCTTGTTTAGCGCAACTTGGATATCTACGATCCCTGCATTGGGATTGTCATCGGAATGCTTAATATACCAAGTCAGTGCGTGATCTTGCAGAGCACTTACGAGTGTTGCTTTCTTTATATTTTCATCCATGACCCCCTGTTCTTCCCATACAGCCCTTACCATGAACCAAAACTTGTCTGGACCTTCTTTCCCTACTCCTTTGAACACCAACAACTTTATTGCCCTTGCCATATTGAATTCTGGTGGTGGCGGAGGTGGTGTGGGCGAAGATGAGGATGAAGATAGTGAAACTAGTGGTGGTGTAGGTGGAAGTGTTATGCGCGGAATTCGTTTCTTTCTCAAACGGATTGCACTTCTTGGTGAAACCTTTACGAGCTCTTCCTTGCTTTCTTGTGGAAGTTAAATCAAGGGGCTAGTTTCTAGTTACCTTTGTTTCTATATATCCTCCCACTTCACGTAGCCCCAAACATCAATTTATTCTCATAACCCGCTTTTCACATAGTAGCATTTTAATGCAATTGTTCAAATATTTAATGTACATACCTTGCAGTCCTCTGAGGAAGCATCATTCTACGTCGCTATAGCTAACTCAAGTATCTATCACGAACTCGGTGATAAATCCTCCTATAATTCGATTGAGCTAGTGATCCACAACACATGCAATCTTATCTTCTGATGCTTTTAGTCTACGCACCAATTCTGGAGACCACACAATAGGTTTGTAAAGCCTACACCTTCCTTGATTGTCTGCTAGCTTCACGATTGACTGATACAACTCAGAGGGGAAGGATGCAAAGAAAATTTCATGGATTTTTGTATATAAGTAGCAATCTAACCACTTTTCCTTTGATAATCGTGGATTCCTATTTTGTTGCACCGCGAACTCATGAATATTTCTGTTCAACCACTCTTCAATATCTTTCTTTGTCAGATTCGAGTGATATGACATCAGACATCTGTATGCAGATCCCAGTCCTGGAAAGAGAACCATTTTTTGGCTTATTTGGGCCTAACCCAAGTTTAGAGTTAAGTTAGCCAAACAAATCCCGGTACTACTGGAACTTTCAGCAACAATCCGCAGAGCACATAATGAGGTCTCACCCAAAGTAGTATCAGATGGTGCTAGAACCAGGTTTCCGCACCCTTGAGATGTCTAAGGAGTTCAACTGGTTCGCGGTTTGACCTTGTGCGTAAGTTTCTTCACACACTTTCCCGTACTTCACAGTCCCACGCAGGCCTACCTAGGGATTGAACACCTCGCTCTTCATTATTACCCAAGACCTTATTGGTATTCCAACGTTAGTTAATTAGCTTTGCCTACTTGAGTGCTTTAAGCATACTTAACAATATAAACCATTCATACACATGCGCATAGTAAAATAACAATATATTTGCAAATTATATCAATCATTCATTAACCCATGATGAGATACACAGAATTATAACAAAAGTTAAAACTTCTCTTTATTAATTCATTCCTTGGTTATAGACTCGACTTTGACCTGCACACTGAGCTACACGGGTCTGCACACTCAGCTGCGAATTATTAAGCCTATGCGCACTTAGCTGCAAAGCCTTCTCCTACTCTACGACCCAAAGACACACTTCAACTTGCGACTTAATCACTTATACTTTTTCCTACTTCTTTTTCTCCCTTTTTACACTTAGAGCCTTGCTCTATTTATACAATCCCATGGTCCGCGAACCATGGGTAGGTCTATCCAGCCGACATTACATTACAAAACTAGGATGGACAACCCTGTGACTCTATCATACCTTCGTGCCCCGCGGCCACAATTCGCAGAGCTTTACAATAAGATTCGGTCAAAACTTTGGCTTTGATCCCCAAAACATGCCTTGGGGGGATTCCATGCCCAACAAAGACCATTCAAGATAATTCTCTTTTCCTGATAGAGCTAATCCAATAATAGATATCAATGAATGAATTTTAAATTTGTGTATTATATAAAAAAATATACTTTGTGGCCAATATACTATAAGAAATTGCACTTCTAATGGTAATGTTTGGAAAAATACACTCTCATATATTAAAACAAAGGTATTATTGGGGAGAGGTTGTATATGGGGGATGGTATATTTGGGAGAGGAAGTATACAGAGGAGGGAGTCTTTAAGGGAGGGTGTATATGGGGTAGGGGTCAATGATTGACGAGGAGTCGACATCATTATACCATTCAACTTAGGTAGGAGAATTGTAGTAATATGGAACAACGTATATGTAATATGGGCAATGGGGATATGTAATATATGGGAAACATTTAACGTAATATGACACAATAATACCATAGCAATTAAAAGACATGGAGTTGGAATGGTATTAATGCGCGGTGGTAAGGGGAGAGTGTTTAACAAAGAAACACAATAATATATTGAAATGCAGTTACATATTGAAACCACTTGCATTAATAACCGGGAGTGAGAGTGAAGTAGTATGGAAGTGTGGTACTATTGGAGGTGTTATATGTTGGACAACATGGAGGTGAGTTATACACGCTAACATTATTAGCAGTATACAAGGTGTATAGGGGTTTAGGGAGGAGGCGCTATGGAGTGTTCAAAAAAACGTATGTGGGAGAAATCGGGAGGACCGAAGTCGTGAGGAGTGGATTGTGGTATGGATAAGGAGGTATAGTGTCAAGTTGTATGGTGCATTTGCGGAGTATAACGGCAACCATAGTCAGTGCAACGATAGGTGGTATGTGTTGGTAGAGGATTGTGGTATGGAAGGTGGGTGGGCCAAAAAGTGGAGCTGTCGAGGGGTCCAAAGCAATGTCTCAGAGCCATGGAGAGAGAGATAGAGAGACACACTTCGTCACTATTCAAAACCCAAGCAGAAATCAAAGTCACAACTCACTTGAAATATTAAATATTCTACACAAGACTTACTCCACAAAAAACGTGAAGACACTACTCTAGCTTCAATGCTCACACCATTGTGGCTTCAAATCTCACACCGCTCTAGCTTCAATGCTTCTTTTCACAAAAAAAATTGAAACACTCCTCAATCTTACATACTATTCAGAACCGAGGAGAGTGCTTGGGCACACAGAGAAAAATATACAAATGGGCATTAGGAAATGCACAAGTGATTTTTTTAATCAAAGGAGACAAGTAGAGTACAGAGAATAATAGAAATCAATGATAGGAGCTACAACACAACAACTTATCTTGGGAGCTCGCTCTCATACCATGTGAGCCAAAGAGGTAACTCCTAAAATGAATTGTGATTTTGCATTAAGGTTGATCATAGATATATACGTGGAGGGAGAAACTCTTGAGCTTCATCTCCAAGTGTCTCTTCATATTCGAGCTCTCATTATTTTTTATTTACACTATTTTACACATATACACCCAATCCAAATGATTAGGTATCAAGAATTATCCATGGGCACTTATCCCTAAATAAATGGATCTAAATGTAAGGATTCTCCATTTTTGGCAGAATAACTTGCTTTTCTTCAGAATTATTGGGGAATCTTTCCCAAATTTGGCTTCTCCATTTTTGGTGGGATGACTTGCTTTTCTTTAGAATTATTAGGGAATTTTCCCCAAATTCCTTGTTTTAATGGGTTTTTTCCAACTTATCTATGCTAACTTATAATATTAATTTTTTGTTTCAAATATATTTATATAATTTTATTATATTTTGAAAGAAATTCCATTAAATATTTCACCAGTCTTCATTGTTAATTAAATAATAATTTATTTTAAAATAAAAGGTTCATTGCCTTATGCAAATTTATTTTTAAAATAAATAAATTAGGTAATTTTTTCTAAATTTAATTATGAATTATAAATTTATTTGAATATTTAATTTCAATATAATTAACCAAAAATTATCATAATTTTATTTTAATATGACAAGCCTACATCCATCTTAAGGTCTCATCCACCTAAGAGAGGGATCAAATCTCCTTTCACTTTAAAATAGGTTTATATCTAAGGATATTTGATCACTCTCTCCTCTTGGTAGATCCAACATTAAGATGGATCTAGACTAGTTGTATCTATGTGTCTCTTTCTTATTCCCTCACTCTATATTACCCCCAAACATACACACTCTCTCTCCATATCTATCTTTCTCTCCCTCCCTCTTCCTCTCACTCTCTATATATTCCCCTTCTCTCTCTCTCTTCACTCCTACTCTCCTATATCCCTCACTCACTCTCCATATCTCCTTTGCCAGTCCCTATATCTAGCCACCTTTCTCCCTCTATGTAATTTTTCTTCCCTCCCTCTCTCCCCCCTCCAACTCCGTATCTCTCTCCCTCTCTTTCTTTCCTTCTCTATCTTCCCCCTAACTAAATCATTATCTCCCTCCCTATCTCCTCCTCTCTCTCCCCTCCATCTATGTGTCTCCCTCTCCTCTTCTCTCTCTTCCCTCTCCTCTCTAGCTCTCTCTCTCCATCTCTCCCTTGTCACTTCCTCTCTCTCTCCACCTCTATTTCTTTGTCTTCGTTCTTTTCTCCGTGTCTCTCCCCATCTAGTTTGATCTTTACTTCTCTGCCTTTCTCTTTCTCTCTTCCTTCCTCTCTCTCCCTCTCTCCCCATTACTCTCTCTCCCCCCTATCTCTCTCTACCCTCAAGCTTTGTGAGTATCCCTCCCTTATTAAATTTGATCCCATTGTATTATGTTTAAGAATGTATCTAAATTAAATAAACTGAATTTGTTGTAAAATATTGAACTTCTATTTTGGATCAATCATGTAAAAAAAAATACAATAATGAAAAACATAAAAGAATCATGTACTATATTTCCTCTATTATTCTTGGTCACTTTTCTTGCTTTCATCCCTTGGATTGTTAGTTAAAATGGATAAAGGATATATGCTTGTTGTTAATAATATTATTTATGTTATATCAATTTCAAGTATAAAAATATGCTCAATTTTAATTTTATTAAAACCTTGATTTAATTTCTATGGTAATATTTTTAGTATTAGTGACCATAAATATTTTAGATATATCTCAAAAGTAATTATAAAATTTTTACTTTTCTATTTAATTAAAAAATGTTATAAAATGAAATGAAAATAAAATATTTATGATTTTTTTTTATTGTTAAATAAGTGAAGGTTTGTGGTCATGCTGTATTGATGAGACATGGTATTGGCCCATGGTATTATGACAAATCGTATTTACAAGTTAATAAGAGGGTGAATATTGTTATAAAATATTTTTATTGTTAAATAAGTTATGATTTTTAGGCACTTGGTATTGATAAGAAATGGTATTGGCCTCTGGTATTATAATGAATCCTATTAACAAGTTCATAATATCAACCACAAAGTGGGCTTGAACATCCATGTTAAGAATCTTGGCATATATTTTGATTTTGAAATAAGTTATGATTTTTGGGCATAAGGTATTGATAAAAAATGGTAGCCATGGTATTGGGGTAGGTATTGTACAAATCTTAATTACAAGTTAATAATATCCATGGTTAAAAATCTTGTGATAGTGTTATAAATATCTTGATTGTTATGTAAGCTATGTTTTTTTTGGCATGTGTTATTGATAAGTCATGCTATTGTAACAAACTATATTTACAATTTAATAATATCCACGCTAAAGTGACAGTGAATATCCATGGTTAAGAATGTTGTTATATTGTTATAAAATATGCAATGGGTTATGGTTTTTGTGCATGTGGTATTGGTAAACATTGCTATTGGCCCATGGTATTGTAACAAATGTATTTCCAAGTTATTAATAAAATAAAAATATAACAAATTGAATTTTATTATTTTTATTTCTTTAACTTAGGTAACATATAAATGTTTACACTCATCCTCCATATGATTTTTAACTTTTTATTATTTTTTAATTGAATAAACATTTAAAATTGTTTACATATTTAAGTTACACGTACACATCTACCCAAATACTTTGTTGTAGAGCACCTCTCCGCTCAATTAATATAAATTTATTATATTTTTTAATTTCTAAAATTCCAACTCTTTCAAATTTAAATATATCCTATTAAATTATTAATTATATTATATTTACTTACATTATGGCTACATGTCTCCCCTATGTGGGTTGTACAACCCCTCTAGACTCAATTATTACTACAATTATGAAATGCACTCAATTGACTAAATCTAGACACTCTATTCAAAGATATTTAATCTACAAACAATCCCCTAATATCCCTAAAACAATTAATTTTAAATAACATATAACATATAATTAATTGTTATTATTTAATAGTTGGGTTGGGAATTTAAGGTATGAGGTTTATATATTATATTGATGACTTGATCTTGCTAGTTATGGTGGTCCTCATTATGAACCTAGGTCTAGGTTGGACCTAGATCTAGGTTGGAAAGGGGTAAACCCTTTCCTCTATATGTGATTTTTAGGGAAAATGTGAGCATTAAACATATAACTCTATTTCATTGAATCCAAAATCCATGATTATTTTAATAAAAAGTTGGTTAGTTTTATTTTTCTTCATAATGTAAACAAATAAGTTATATAATTGTTATTGCTTTTCCTCTAAATATGCCGAGGGATGAAAAAAAAAAAACAACTTACATTTTATATTCATAAAAGAGCTCTAATATGACTTTTAGTAATTGACATTCCTTGTATTTAATGACAATTAATATGAAACGTTTAAAATTCATAATATGCCAAGAACTAAAGCCATATACAATACAAGAATATAGAAAATAACCCATAAGTCACTCAACCACCATCAAATACTCATCTTAAGAAAGGAATCAATAGAGAAAACATGATTGGCACAACAAACAACATCAAAAGTATCAAATAAAACTATATCTATTTATATTTATATTCTGTTAAAATATTCTTATTGGTTTACAAGAATTACCCTTTATTGTTATTTTCTTTTTTTAAATACTTTATAACCTTATTTATTACCCATCAACTACTAAGTGGACATATTCCATGTTTAAGAATGAATTACATTATTATCCTCTTAGATATCTCCCTAAACAGCGGCTAACTACATTAAAAAATAAGAAGCTTTACCTAATTTCTCTGGAGGTTATTTGTAATAACAACTCAATATCATCATCCACATTTATGTGATTTTAAATTATTAATAATAATATTGTAAAATATTATTTTAAAAAATCACTCCAACACCTATACAACTAAATACTCAATATAATATTAACTAAATATTAATTTCTGTATAGTGGGAAATACCCAAAAGTATCAAATTTCAGATGTTATTTTGATCCTCATTCCTATCTAGAAGCAAAGGGGTCTCCACTTGCACACTATAAAAAGAGTTGGGCCTATAGACTATTCTTACTATTCTATTCTGTAGCAAATTTCTGTGTAACAAAGATTAAGCCTTGCCTGTGATATATACAGATTAATAATGGCCATCACTCTACATGTCATCCATTTTCCACTGGGATCACTATGATTCTTTGTTGCTTAAATGAGCTGCAACTTGAATACCGAGTTCATGGTGGTCACTGACAAGGAAAATGAAATATCTTGATCTCAACCTGAGTTGAGTAGAAGGGTAGTCATTTTCATATCATCTCTCTCACTTTAAGCTGCAACTATTCACAATAACCATTTTCCTTGTGTTGCTTAACTTTTGTGCAGCAACCATCTGGGAAAGTACCCATTGTGGTCTAAGATGGGCATGTCACCTTATTAGGTAAGTCACTAGTACAGGCCTGCATCATCTAAGTTTAAGTTTATTTAAATTATCATCTCATGTAAGTTTATTTTTATTTTATCAGTATTTAATTTAAGTTTAATTTTAGCCAATGCCTCAAGTTAGTGGTGGCTATAGCTGATATATTTGCCCTGATGATGAATTTTAGTAATAGGTTCTAAAGTTTGATACCAAATAACTGATAGAAGTTTGATTTCACAAATTGTGAGTTTACGTTTCTCATCATGATAATGTTATCATTTGTGAATTTGTTTGTGTACATAGGGTTGAGGTATTGGCTTCTTCTTCTGTGAGTCATATGGTTAAGTTGACACTAACTGTTATCAGTTAAATAATTTTTCTGAGAATTAAAAAAAAACTATTTACCATAATTTTTCTGAGAATTAAAAAAAAACTATTTACCATTACCCTTATTTTAATTGTTATATTTCATCCCCAAACATCTGGCGGAAAAATACAAGGGGCATGGCACCCATCTCCTAGGAAACTCACCCACAGAGAAAGTCCTGGTGGAGGAGTGCTGCAAAGTGGCAGGAGAATTCAACTCCCATGTATTCAACCTACTCCGTCAAATTGTGGTGTACCCATTCGGGGGACACCCCACAGATGAGGTCACTGTGGAATACTGCATTGCGAAGCTAAACGAATCGCTTAACCATTATGAGAAAAAGCTTTGGCAGAGCAAATACCTGGCAGGGGAGTGTTTTACTCTGGCAGATCTAGAGCATTTGCCATGGACACACTACCTATTGACCGTTTGCAAAAAGGGTGCCCTACTCTGGTCACGAAGGGACGTCAGCAGATGGTGGGAAGACATCTCTTCTCGCCCTGCATGGAAGAAAGTTGTACAAAACATGGAGCAAGGAAAGGGGGCCGGTACACCTGTAGCAGGTTTCTTCTTGGAACACCCAGAAGCTAAAGCTGAAGCGGAAGCTGCGGGTGCAAGAAAGGTGGTGGCCCACACAGGAGCAAGGAAAGGGGGCAGGTACACCTGTAGCAGGTTTCTTCTTGGAACACCCAGAAGCTGAAGCGGAAGCGGAAGCGGAAGCTGAAGCTGAAGCGGAAGCGGAAGCGGAAGCAGAAGCAGAAGCAGAAGCAGAAGCAGAAGCTGAAGCGGAAGCGGAAGCTGCGGGTGCAAGAAAGGTGGTGGCTTCTGCAAGGAGAGGTGTGAGTAGGGGTGCCCCCATGCAAGTTCTTGAGGAGGAAATGCAGGGGTGGGTGTGTGTTTGCACCTCATTTTACTCTTTATGTTGTTCTGCATCTCAATTTTATTGTTTAAATTAAATTTTAATAATTCTACGGCCATATCGTTTAATTTGCCTCTCGCTTCTCCATGGCAATTTTATTGTTTAAAGTTTCACAGTGCACTTTCAGTGTGTACGTGATATTTGAGTCCGGTTATTTAGTTAGGTTATTTTTGTGGCATTAAATGAGGTTAGCGTATTTCAAAAATATATTGATATTTTGCCCATGGTAAAAATCTCTTTCGACTCCGATGTTCTAGCGTCGATTTTTTCAATTTTCTATTATCGATAGTGGATATTAAATATATATCGTTAATTGAATAATTGATTTTTAAATATATAAGATAAGTGGTAGATTTTTCAAGAAAATAATATTGTTTTTTAGATTAATTGTTTGTTAATACCACTCTAGAACTATAACCTGAGTTGAGTTTAGACTAGAGGGATCATCTTTTTTTACTTTCAAACTTTTATAAACTACAAAATAGAATATGTTGTTTTTCTTTGTTTAAATTGTATTTTTGAATGTTAATTTAATATTTTTTTAGAGTTAACACATATATTCAAATAGTTTATTTAAATTCTATTGTTGAAATGAGTGTAAACATTTAAATGTTAGCTGGTTAAAATAATAAAAATAATAAAATTCAATTTGTCATATGTTTATTTTGTTATTTTTTAATAGCTTTTGATACAAAACCATGGGTCAATACCATGGTTATCAATACCACATGCACAAAAACAATAATATATTTCACACCGAAAAAGTACTTACAAAATTCTTAACCATCAATATTCATCACCACTTTAATGTAGATATTATTAACTTGTAAAAAATAGGCTTTGTTATAATATCATGGGCCAATACCATGTATTATGACTACTATATGCCCAAAACACATTACTTATTTCATAACCAAAATATTTTATATAAGCATGCAAATATTCTTAACCATGGATATTAACTTCCACTTTACAATGGATATCTAGTTAACTCGCAAATATGCTTTGTTATAATACAATGGCTTATCAATACCACATGACCAAAAACATAATTCATTTCACAATCAAAATATTTTATAACACTATGAGAATATTCTTCACCATGGATATTATTAACTTGTAAATAAGCTATGCTACAATACCATGGCTTATCAATACGACATCCCCAAAAAACATAACTTATTTCACAATAAAATTATTTTATAACAATTGTTAGTGGTGATATGTCCAACATTTCACATGGTGCCTCCATCCATCATCACTCATCATAGAGAGCCATATGGCTCTCTATGATCCATAATCACCATCTCAAAAGTGAACACATCACACATTACACATTGTTAGTCCCAAGTCCAGAAACCTCTAACAATATTATTATTTAATAACAATATGACAATATTCTTAACCATATATATTGACCCCCACTTTTTCCATGGATAATTGTTACAATAGCATGGGTTATCAATACCACATGCCCAAAACTCATAACTTATTTCACAATCAAAATATTTTATAGTAATATGACAAGATTCTTAAACATGGATGTTATTAACTTGTAAAGAGGTTTTCTTACAATACCATGGGCCAATAGCATGGCTTATCAATAGCACATGCCCAAAAACCATAACTTATTTGACAATAAAAATGTTTTATTTCAATTTTATTTTATATATATTTTTTAATTAAAATTAAAAGGAAAATGTTATAATTACTTTTGAGATATATCTAATATTTTCATAGAAATTAAATTAAGGATTTAAAAGAGCTAAAAATGAGAATACTTTTATATGTAAAGACTTGAAATTTATATAATATAAATTATATTATTAAAAACTAGTGTAGATCCATACTAACTAAGGATCTAAGCGATGAGAGCAAGCAAAGTGACTAACTATAATAGACGAAAGAGAGTGCATGATTTTTCTAAGTATTTTATTATTATATTTTAGTTGTTATGGTTGATCCAAAATATAGGTTCAATATTTTACAACCAATTAAAGTTTTTTATATTTAGATATTTTCATAGCAAAAATACAATGGGATCAAATTTAAGATATAGGGGGCCCGGGGCGAGTGAGAGAGAGAGGGAGGAAATAAAAAATACATAAAGAGATAGAGGTGGAAGAGAGAGAGGGACTCACAAGGAGAGATGGGGATAGAATATTGAGGGAGAGAGGAGAGGGGGGTAGAAAAAGAAGAGGAGAGGAGGAAGATAGGGAGAGAAAGGGAAGAGAGAGATGGAGGCACAAAGATGGGGGGGAAAGAGAAATTAGGAGGAGGGAGATAGTGAAAATTTTTGAGAGAGAGAGAGAGAGATGGGGGGGGCAGATAGAGTGAGGTGGGAGACAAAGTGAGAGAAAGGAAGGAAGATAGAGAAGACTCAAGAGAGAGAAGGAGAGAGAGTTAGATTTGGAGAGGGAGATAGAGGGGGGAAGAAGAAATAGATAGAGGGATAAATATGAAGAGAGAGAGAGGGAGTGACAAGGGAGTAATCGAGAGAGAGTGAGAGAGGATTTTGGAGCTCGACGGATCATATTTGATTCTATTGGGAGAGCAACCAATAACCATACTCACTTCTTAGATTTATGGAAAGGTCTACAAATTATGTTGGAATACAAAATCACAAATATAAATATTTGAGGGGACTCATTTTTGGTTATTCGTGAATTGATAATGGCTAAATCAACCATATCTAAGGAACCAATGTCAACTAGTCAAAGAATTTTCTTCCTTTTGTCAAATTTTAAAGTGGTTAATTTTTTCTTGTTCTTCCCCATTTGAACTCTCACTCACACAATAGAAAAAACAGGGTCTTCGACGGCCCAAGGAGAAAGTGATTTGAATCAAAGGACATGCCTCATCCCAACACCATAATATGTTATGCTTTAACAATATGTTTCTCAAACATGCTCGTCCAAGGGTGCTAGAGGCTTCTCACAAGGTGGGCCATCGAGATCTCACTCTCAAATTTTTTTCTCTCTGATTTTGGCATCAAAAATGAAACAAGTATTTAATGGGAAGGTACACGTGGAGACATCGCAAAGTGATCCATTACAAACCATGTCATTTCCACTTAATGGAACATTTATCATATTATACTTAATTTTGGTGTAATATGGAGGACATGGCTCATTCGTTGGATAATTTTTTGGATAAAAAATTAATTCACCTGTCAAAAAATGTCCCATTAACTCAAATATCTAGTGTTAATGTTTATAAAATGAAGATCGTAGTCTTATCATTGTAGGTTGGATCATGTAAGGTTTCAACGAGTATTGAATTAATAATGTCTCGAGCAAGGTCTTGGTGATTTAGTTTTCGAGTCTTTTACTTGTTGCATTTCTAGTTCCTTCCCTCTTTTCAGGATGGTGAACTCTCATGATATTGTGGAACTCACAAAATTAATTGAGTGAATGGTTAATGGTGCATAGGTGATACTAGCTTCAATCAACAAGCTCAAGGATATGGTGAAATGGAAGCAAAGTTCATTTCAATTGTTCACGGAAGCTAAAATTATATGGATGACTTAAAGGAGGCCATTTTCCTTCTCTTTGATCACTTGGATGCATTGGAGGTTTCTTCGTCTATGATAGATCGAAAATCAAATGGAACGCATGCTTCGGTAACTTCTATTCCTTGTGGCCAAAGAGCTCATCACTCTTGTAGTCGTGATGAGGGTGATTACATTTTTGGGTGATTTCTCTAAGTTTTCATGTCTATCTCATTTTTAGCAACTAGTACTATCTTTTCTCCATATTATATAACATGAACATTTGTAAGTGTATCTTGTTGCTCTTGTTGTGCTCCAGAATCTATAGTTGTATAATTTTTTGTAATGTCCAGTGCAACCCTCCTCAAATTAGTAAGCTCCGAGTTTACTTTGACAAAGATGCATATGATGTAACTCAGTTCAAATTTAATGGTGTTCGGCCCTCTCCCACATTTTTCTTATAATATAAATATATACATATTCTTTCCTTTAAAAAAAATGTTAAAAATTATCAAAATTAAAATTTCACCTCAAGTCCTCCAACTTTAGCTTAGAAATATCATAGAGAGCTCTACCAAGAGGCTACACACCTGGTTCAAGCTTGATACAAAGGTTAAATATTTTCTTGGGTGGTATCACATTAGGTAGAGAATCATCAATTTATCTAAAAATTCATCCAACACATTAGAAAGTGTTGGTAGAATATGTGTCTCCACTTCATCCTTATCTACTTCTGCAATAACTAATACAAAATGTTGAGACTCTAGGTGCCTCACTGCCTCCTCATACTCAATACAAATACAATTCAAAACTTTCTATGTAGCTTCCTTATTGTCATATGCACAACACAATGCTTCCGTCCACCAAGTATCACTAACTTGTCCACAAATGGTATGAGAATTGAGTTCATTCTCCATAGGAATTCCTACCCATTAATGATTTCATATTCATCTGATTTCAATACTATAAAGTTTTCATGGTACTTCCACTTATACAATTAAATGTGAATTTTGGATGCACATTTGTTTCCTTATCCTTAGAATTTATAAACTTTATTAGAGCACCACATGATCCAAATATAAGTATGTGCTCAATTTCCTAATCCTTGAAGAATTTTTGTGAGGCACTAGAATCCACCAACGCCTATACTATCCTTTCATTGATAATTCGATAAACATATGAAAGTTAATTGTGATTTTTCCCTTGATTGTTAGCGAGGGAACCTATGTAATAGAAATATTTCTCCAAGAAGATAATGTACCTTCCATATTACATAGAAGCCTTATATGCAAAACTTGTTAAAGTAGATGGATTTCAACAAAAGGTAACAATTTTTTTACCTCTACCTAAATTGACCTACCAATCAGTATCATGCATTTTCATATTCAAAATGTGAATGGGGTAACACTTTGATCCAACTACACTTGAACCCAAGGCATTCTAAAGTGTTTCATATATGATTATTGTCTACATATTAACTTTGTTGAAATTCACTCTAAGGTTTGGTGAGTAGTAATACTTAATCCTTAAACTAAATCACAAATAATAGAGAGCCCTTAAATTTTAAAAATACAAAAAAATACACATCATAAATAATACAATAATATAATAAAGAACCCTAAAGTTAGGGTAACATCATCAAATATGGAGAAATCACTCTACAATCTATGTTGTTTGTAGGAGTCAATATTTACATATCCAATGCAATTATACTCACATGTATTCCTAAATATTCATGCCAACTACACCTTACTATTATACCATTTCCTCCCAACTATCTAGTGGGCCTATTTAGTCCTTATTAACTTGATAGTGTGCATGTTCCATGATTATGCATGTTTCACAAGAGAAAGGGGGAAGAAGAAATACATAGAGGGATAAAGATGGAGAGAGAGAGGGAGTGAAAAGGGAGCAATGGAGAGAGAGTGAGAGAGGAGAGGGGGAGGGAAGAGAGATAGGGAGAAATGGGGGGGGGGGGGAGAGAGAATGTGTATGTTTGGCAGTGTGATAGAGAGAGGGAATAAGAAATATATACATATATACAAATATCTCTCTCTCTCTCTCTCTCTCTCTATATATATATATATATATATATATATATATATATATATATATATATATATATATATATATATATATATATATATATATATATATATATATATATATATATATAGTATTAGATAACCAACCGAGATCCATCTTTACCCCGGTTCTAAAGCGTTGAGTGGTATAAAATATCTCGAGGTGCTATTCTTTCCCCAAGTTTCTCCCTCAAAAGATAGATTTGCACATCGAAAGATTGGATCCCTCATAGCACTTGATGGATCTAGGGTTAGGATGGATCTAGGCTCATATAGAGTCATTGCATGTTCCAAAATTTATAGCAAATAATGCATTAAAAGAAACATTACTTAGAACAAATAATTTAGGAATTGCGAATTATATACTAGGGTATTAATTTTGTTTGAATATTAAAACTTAATGGAAAAAACAATAGATAGCAATTCTTTTTCAATTTATTTTAACATCAAACAAATTATTAAAAAAACATAGTAATTAATATATTTAATGAAAGTTTCATATTTTATATACGACCATTAACATAATTAATTGAATATATAATTATATTTGTAATATAGTAGTATAATAAATTGAAACTTAAAACAAATTTGTTATAAAATAATAATAATAATAATAATAATAATAATATACAAATAATGAGCTCATTGTTACTTATTATATATTACGTAATACACTTCACTATATAATAATATAATAACTAAAAATTTATAATATAAGGAAATATATAAGATAGGTACTAATAAATATAAAATATATATCATTAATTGGTAATTGACACTAATTATACAAGATTTGTATATTATTAATAAGTGGTATATTTTTAAAGAAAATAAATTTTTTGTTAATATTTTTTCGCCCTTTATTATTATGTCATTTTTATTGTTTATGTTAAAATTTATTAGATTCTTTTAATATTGATGGGAGAATGAAGTTGGATAGATCATATCTCATCCGAGTGGAAAAGTGGTGCATCAATTTTCCTACAGTATTGGGAGGACAACCAATAACCATATTGAGTTCTTGGCCTTATGGAAAGGTCTTGAAATTGTGTTGGAATACAAACACACAAATATAAATATTTTTGGGGACTCGTTGTTGATTATTAGCTAATTTATAAAGGCTAAATCAACCACATATGAGAAATCGACATCAACTAGTCCAAGAATTTTCTCCCTTTTGTCAAATTTTAAAGGGGTTAATTTTTTCCACATTCTTCCTCATGTGAACTCTCACACACACATTAGAAAAAAATGGGTCTTCGATGGCCCAAGGAGAAAGTAATTTGAGTCAAAGGACATGCCTCATCTCAATACCATAATATGCTACGCTCTAACAATATGTTTCTCGAACATGTTGGTCCAAGGGTGCTAAAGGATTCTTACAAGTTGGGTCATCAAGATCTCACTCCCCAAAATTCTTCTCTCCATGGCATCTAAAATGTAGTAAGTGAAACATGTATTTAATGGGAAGGTACAGGTGGACACATCCCAAGGTTATCCATTACAAACTAAGTCATTTCCACTTAATGGAAGATTGCTCACATTATCTTTAACTCTAGTGTAATATGGAGGCTACGGTTGATTAGTTGGATAACTTGTTGGATAAAAAATTAATTCACCTATCCCAAAATGTACCATTAATGAAAATACCTAATGTTGGTGGTTCTAAAATGAGGATCATAGTATGATAATTGTAGGTTCCCTATGTAGAGCTTAAACCTATCTTGATTTAACAATGTCTCTAACAATATCTTGGTGATTTATTTTACTAGTCTTTGGCTTGTCACATTGATATTTCCTTCTTTGTTTTCACGATGGCGAACTCTAATGATATTGTGGAACTCGCATAAGTAATTGAGCGAATGGTTAATACTACACACACACTACTAGCTTCAATAAACAAGCTTGAGGATATGGTGGAATGGTGGCAAAGTTCCTTTTAGTTGTTCATGGAAGCTAAAATTCTCTCGATGACTTAAAGGAGGAAATTTTGCTTCTCCCAAATCAGGTCATTGGATTGGAGTTTTCTTCATCTCAGGAAGATGGAAATTCAAATGGAATGCATGCTCGAGACACTTCTCTTTCTAGCGGAAAAATAACTTGTCATCCTTGGGGTATTGATGAGGGTTACTTCAATGTGGGATGACTTCCATCATGTTTCATGCTTTTTGGCAGCTAGTACTATCTTCTATCCATATCATTTAACATGAATTTTTGTAAGTGTATCTTGTTGATGGGTTCATACTGCATCTATAGTTGTATATTTTTTTGTAATGTCTAGTGCAACCATTCTCAAATTAGTAAACTCTCACTTTACTTTGACAAAGATGCATATGATGTAATTGGGATCAATTGTGAGGGTTTTGGGCCCTCTCCCACATTTTTTTTTATAATATAAATATATACATATCCGTTCCTTTTAAAAAACAAGTTCAAAATTACCAAAAATTAAAATTTCACGCGAACTCCTCCAACTATAGCTTAGAAATATCATAGGGAGCTCTAGCAAGAGGTTACATACTTGGTTCAAGCTTGATACAAAAGTTAAATACTTTCTCAGGTGATAACACATTAGGTAGAGAATCATTAACTTATCTAAAAATTCATCCAACACATTAGAAAGTGTTGGTAGAATAGGTTTCCCCACTTCATCCTTATCTACTTCTCCAATAACTAATACAAAATGTTGAGACTTTAGGTGCCTCACTACCTTCTCATGCTCAATGCAGATACAATCCAAAACTTTATATCTAGGTTCCTTATTGTCATATGCACAACATAACTCTTCCATCCACCAAGTATTACTAACTTGTCCTATTAATTTAATTTCAATAGTTTAAAGTTTTCATGGTACTTCCACTTATACAAGTAACTGTGAATTTTGGATGCTCATTTGTTTTCTTATCCTTAGAATTTATAAACTTTATTAGAGCACCATATGATCCAAATCTATGTCTATGTTCAATTTCCTACTCCTTGAAGAATTTTTGTGAGGCACTAGAACCCATCAACACCTATACAATCCTTCCATTAATGATTAGATCCGCATGTAAAAGTAAATTATGGTTTTTTCCTTGATTGCTCATCAAGGCACCTATGTACTAGAAATGTTTCTCCAATAATATAGTATACCTTCCATATTCCTGAGAAGCCTTATATGCACAACTTGTTAAAGTAAATGAATTTCAACAAAAGGTAACAATAGCTTTACCTCTACCTAAATTGACATATGAATGAGTATGATGCAATGTCATCTTCAAAAGGTGAATGGGGTAATGCTTAGATCCAACTACACTTGAACCCAAGGCATTCTAAAGTGTGTCATTTATGATTATTGCGTAGATATTAACTTTTTTGAAATTCACTCTAAGGTTTGGTGAGTAGTGATACTTAATCCTTAAACTAAATCACCAACAATATAGAACCCTTAAATTTTAGAAATAACAAAAAATACACACCATAAAAAATACAATGATATAATAAAGAACCATAAAGTTATGTAACACCAAAAACTATGGAGGAATCACTTAACAATATATGATTTCTCTAGGAGTGGATATCTACATATCTAATACAATTATACACACATGTAGTCCTAAGGTTTCATGCCAACTACACCTTACTATTATACCATTTCCTCTGAGCTATTGTTGGAAATAATACTGAGAGGGGGGGTGAATCAGTATTATCTAGCAATTTAACAAATCTTCTTTATTTGATCTTTGAATTATTCTTGCATATCAGTACCATAAAATAATGAGCATGAACAAAGAAAACAGATAGTCACACCAAAGAACACAAGATGTAAGGTGGAAACCCAATGTGGGTGAAAACCACCTGCTGCAATATGTCTCTATCTTCTTTCAAATTAGAAACTCCTTTTACAATGATTTTGTACTGGTGCAGTCATTTACCAGTACGCAGGCTGCAACCTGCAGAGAGCTACAACTCTCTACTTCTTTTCATAAAGCATCAAATGATCATCAAGTACATAACAGTTACTGTCTACTACAGTTATCAGATCAGCAATAACAGAATTAACCCAGAACACCTTATCAACAGAGAAATATAATCAACAGAACAGAGACGCAGTTTTCCCTTCTGTGGCCTGCGTATAGACGCAGTTCACCTTTTGCTTTCCTGCGACCACCCGCAGAGATCCTTCTGCTGCACTGCGTGCCCACGCACCATTCCTTCAACTGCTCTGCGTCCTTTTGCTGCAGGGACACACCCAAAAACACTATCGCGCCGCGTCCAGTTGCTCAAAAGACGCACCCAGAGATACTATCGCGCCGCGTCTTTTTACCTCAGGGACGCACCTGAACCTGGTCTGTCCTGCGTCCCCACACAGATCTCCCGTTACTGAACTGCGTCCCGGACGCACCTGAGCCACGTCTACCCTGCGTCCCCACGCAGGTCTCTCTCTGCTGCGCTGCGTCCCGGCGCACTTTCCCTTCACTGTACCTGCGTGCCTTCGGGTATGAATGATTTCAAGACTTTAAGAGAAACCCAAACACACAGATCTACAGATCTGATCATGCGCCAAAGAGATCTTAGTCTAGATCTCACCCAATAAGATATTCAACCAAAGACATCCACAAACCAAATGATCTCCTTTGCTTTATATAGGCAAGCTCCTCCTCAAATCAAGGAACAATACCACGAGCCGACACCTTAAAAACACAATACCGTCGGCTAGATACCAGGAGTAAATCACAAGAAACCCCCACGTGTGCTTTTCTCTGCCTTAAAAAGTGTGCACTGGGTGGACGCACCTTCTGAACGGCTGGACTGCGTCCCTGGATGCGGCTTCTGCATGGTGTACCTGCGGGTACGCACTTTCTGTAAGGTATACCTGCGTCCTCCTTATTTCCTTCAATATTTGGTAGCTGATCATCAACTTCTGCTGCTGACTTGAAGTACAGTGACCTGTCACCTGAATGGGTTGCCATCAAGGACAACACTTTAGCCATAATGCCAACAATCTCCCCCTTTGGACTTGATGGCAACCTCACAACCTTCAGCTTCATTCTCCCCCTTTGACATCAAGGGCAAAGGGGTATGCTCCCCCTAAGGACATGCTCCCCCTGAATATGAACCAGATCTGCAACAAAGAACCATAATCCACCATGAAAGAGATAGAGACATATTGCAGCTATTTCCAAGACCTCCTTCTGACCATCCTCCATAATGGCAACAATGCATTATATGCTCCCCCTGAACCTGTACCATCAATCAGAAAAGATTCAACAAGATGATGCATCAACAACCCCCAGCTTTTGCCTGAGGTATTCAAAAGTGTCCCTGGGCAATGGTTTGGTGAGAATATCAGCAACTTGTTCCTTAGAAGGAACATGCTCCAACTTGACCTTCTGTTCAAGCACTTGTTCCGGGAGAAAATGATACTTGATTGGTATGTGCTTGGTTTTTGAATGCATAACCAGATTCTTTGAGATGCTGATTGCACTTGTGTTATCACATAAGATGGGGATAGGTGGTGTACAAGTGATTTGAAAATCCTGCAAAGTCTGCATCATCCAAAGAAGTTGGGTGCAACAAGATGCAGCAGCAACATATTCCGCTTCAGCTGTAGACAAGGCAATCGAACTCTGTTTCTTGCTGAACCAAGATACCAGTCTGGAACCCATAAAGAACGCACCACCACTTGTGCTTTTCCTGTCATCCACGCTTCCGGCCCAATCTGCATCTGTATAAGCATGAAGAGTAAGATCTGTATCTCTAGGATACCATAAGCCATAATTTTGAGTCCCTTGAAGATATTTGAAAATTCTCTTCACTGCCTGAAGATGAGTCTCCTTCGGATTTGCCTGAAATCTTCCAACTATTCCAACTGCATGCATGATGTCCGGTCGGGTACCTGTCAAATATAGTAAACTTCCAATCATAGATCTGTAGGTTGGTTGATGTACTGCTGCAGATTCATCATTTGCACTGAGACTACATCCTGTGACCATGGGTGTACATACTGGTTTTGCATCTTCCATGCCATATTTCTTCAAAATCTGTTTGAGATACTTGGTTTGAGATAAAAAGATTCCTCCTTCTTTTTGTTGGATTTGCAAACCAAGGAAATATGTCAGTTCTCCTAGCAAGGACATTTCAAATTCTTTCTGCATGACCGAGGCAAAGCTTTGACTCATAGCTTCTTCATTGCTGCCAAAAATAATGTCATCTACATACACAACAAGTATTAGCAATTTGTCATTTTCAACTTTTATATACAGATTGCTATCTACTGAATCTTTTGAAAAACCTTGTTGATGAAGATATTTGTCCAACCGGTAGTACCAAGCCCTTGGAGCTTGTTTAAGACCATAGAGAGCCTTTTTCAATCTGCATACGAGATTTGGATCATTTCCAAGAATGAACCCATCTGGCTGTTCAATGTACACTTCTTCTTCCAAGTCTCCATTCAGAAAGGCTGATTTCACGTCCATTTGAAATACTTTGAAGTTTTGAAAACTTGAGAGAGCAAGGAACATTCGGATGGCCTCAAGTCTTGCAACAGGAGCAAAAGTTTCTTCAAAGTCTATTCCTTCTTGCTGTGCGTACCCTTTACAAACAAGTCTGGCTTTGTTTCTAATTACTTCTCCATTTTCATTCAATTTGTTTTTGAAGACCCATTTTGTCCCGATAACATTCTTATCTTTTGGTCTAGGAACCAGCTCCCAAGTGTTGTTCTTTTCGATCTGCTCAAGTTCTTCATCCATTGCTTTCACCCAACATTCATCTTTGCATGCTTCCTTCACATTTTGTGGTTCAGTCGAGGAGAGTAATGCCAAATAGCTTGAGGCTTCTGCAACTGTTCTTCTAGTTTGTACACCTGCTTCTTTCTGTCCCATAATCTGAGATTTTGGATGGTTTTTCTGAACATATCTGGATGGAGTCTTTTCTTCTATTCTTGTTTGCTCCTCTGGTTCTTCTTGAGGTTCTTCTTCTTCATCATTATGTCTTTGAGGGTAGCCTTCATCTTCTTCGATATCTTCCCGATGTACTTGCCTAGGAATGTATCCCTTCTCATCAACCACCACATCAATGCTGTCAACAATTCTACCAAGTCTTTTATTGTAGCACTTGTATGCTTTGCTATGTGGAGAGTAACCAAGAAGAATGCCTTCATCTGCTCTAGGTTCAAGTTTGCCAAGCTGCTCATCAGTATTCTTGATATAGCATTTGCTCCCAAAGATTTTGAAGTGCTTTACCGAAGGAGTCCTGCCACTCCAAAGCTCATGAGGAGTTTGAGTGCTGTTCACCCGGACATTTGTTTTGTTGAGAATAACGACCGCAGCATGTGCAGCTTCACCCCAGAAAGTTGCGGGAGTTCCTGATTCATCAAGCATAGCACGAGCCATTTGTTGGATTGTTCTGTTCATTCTTTCAACAACTCCATTTTGCTGAGGAGTTCTAGCTGTAGAAAATTCTCTCCTTATCCCATGTTCATCACAGAAATCGAAAAATTCATTTGAAGTAAATTCCCCACCTCTGTCGGATCTGAGGCACTTAATTTTGTGACCTGATTCATTTTCAACCAAGGCTTTGAAGGATTTGAATTTTTCGAATGCTTCATCTTTGTGCTTCATAAGTCCCAACCAGACAAACCTGGAGAAATCGTCAATAAATAATATCAAGTATTCCTCTCCTCTAGGTGTTCTTTTCCTGAATGGACCACATGTATCTGTATGTACTAGCTCAAGAGGCATGCTAGCTGATCCTTCTTTCTCTGGAAAGTTAGTTCTGGTTTGTTTTCCAAACTGACATGATCTGCATATGGTGTTGTCAGGAATTTTGATATCTGGAAGATCGCGAACTGCCTGATATTTGCATGCTTTCCTTATTTGTGAGAAGCTTAGATGTCCCAACCTTCGATGCCATAACCAGTGCTCTTCATCCTTGCTCAGATAGCATTGTTGTTGTCCTTCTTCAAATATGTACATATTATTTGGAGTTCTTTTGCCTTTGAGTACTGTTTTACCTGTATCAAGATCACGAACAAGACATCCATTTGATCTGAATATAACCTCGGTTCTTTGATCACACATCTGGCTGACACTTAGTAGATTATGCTTCAATCCATCAACATACAAAACATTTCCAGCCTTGACATTTTCTTTTAAAGGAGCAATACCTTTTCCTTTTATAGTTGCAGGAGTATCATTTCCAAAAGATACTTTCTTTCCCTTTTCTAAAGTAGAATAAGACTCAAGTTTTTCTTTATCACCTGTCATATGCTTCGAACATCCACTGTCAATATACCATAGATTTTCCTGTCCCTCTGCATAGAATGCTATCCCACATCTTTCTGTTTGAGGTTCCTTTATTCTCCATGTTTTGGTGCTTGAGGCTTGTTCCTTTTTCCGCTCTTGTTCCTTTCTCTCCTGAAACCTGCTCCTGCATTCAGAGTCTTCATGACCAAAATTATTGCAAATGGAACATTCAACTTCATTTTCAAGAGCCGAAAAGTTGTTATAGGTCCTTTTTGTAATCCCTGTCATGCTTCTTTGTTTTTGAGCTTCCCTAGTCATGATTGTTTTATATGCAACACATTGAGCTGCTTTGTGACCAAAATTATGGCAAGAAAAGCATTGTCCATTGAAGAAGCTTCTGCGGTTATTGAATCTACCTGCCAACTGATTGTAATTTCTATTTTCATCTATTCTTGAACCAAACTGAGAAGATTTTACCTGTGGCTGGTTGTAGCTTTTGTTCACCCTTAAGATGGATTGCCCTTGATAGTTTCTGTTTGTATTTCATCCCTGCTTCACCTGATTATCTTCATTGTTCTTCTGCTCATTTCTTCTTGCCGCATCAAGATAAATTTTTGAGGTGGATGCTTGAGAGGTTTCTCCATTATAACCCAAACCTGTCTTGTTTAGAGGAGACCGCTGCACATTGATAATCTCATCCAAAGTTTCAGATCCTTTGACAAACTTAAGATTAATAGCTTTTGTTTTCTCAATTTCTTTTCTGAGACCAACAATTTCACCTTCTAGTTTTTCAAGATGTTTTTCCTTTTCATCAATCTGAAATTGTAGAGTATCAATGATCACATTCTTTTCTTCTATACATCTCTTGAGTCTAGTAATTTCATCATAGAGGTTATTCACATCTACAGCATCCTCATAATCATCATCTTCAAATGCCATTAACAACTTATATTTATTACCTTGTTCATCTTCATCACTGTTTGATGAACCATCACTGTCTTCATGGGTGTAGTAGCTTTTCTTATTTGTACTTTGTTTCTTGTTCCATCTAGCAGGTTCCTTACCTTTATCCTTATAGGGACATTTTGCAACATAATGACCTACTCTTCCACAAGCAAAGCATTTGAAAGGTAGCTTACCTCTGAACCTTCCAGAACCCCTTTGAAGATTTCTGACAAAATTTGATTCTTCTTCCTCTTCTTCTGGAACATGTCTTGCTTCATAGTAATCTTCTTTGCCTGATGCCTTGAAAGCAGCTTCCCTTCTGTCTGATGGACCTCCCTTTCTCATTTCATAAGCAGTTAGAATTCCATGTAGCTGAGACATAGTGAGAATTTGGAGATTTTCCTTTTCTTCTATTGCAGATACTTTAGATTCAAACTTGGGGGATAATGATCTGAGAATCTTTTCAACTACTATAACCTCTTTTATTTCTTCACCCAAATTTTTCATGCAATTAACAATCTCATCTACCAGAAGAAAATAATTAGCCACACTTTCATCATTATACATCTTGAGAGTCTCATACTGAATCCTGAGAGTTTGAAGTTTAGCTCGCTTTACCTGTTCATCTCCTTCATAGCTCGTGACCATTTTGTCCCATATCTCTTTTGCTGATTTGAAGTGCATTATCTTCATGAATTCCGTTTGGGATATACTTCCTAATAGAGTACTGACTGCTTTTGCATTTGTTTCATACTTCTTTTTCTCAGCTGGATCTGTAGGAGTAGCTGAAGGAAAAGCATAGCCTGTTTCTACAATGTCCCAAACTTCTGTACTGAAGATATGCAGTAACTCTTACCTTCCAATAATTGAAGTTTGTCCCATCGAAAACCGATGGCCTGATTGATGCTTCTCTCTCGTAATTGCTCATGATGAACGATCTACCTTCAAGCGATTAAGCTTCTCTGAAGGACCTGCTCTGATACCAATTGTTGGAAATAATACTGAGAGGGGGGGTGAATCAGTATTATCTAGCAATTTAACAAATCTTCTTTATTTGATCTTTGAATTATTCTTGCATATCAGTACCATAAAATAATGAGAATGAACAAAGAAAACAGATAGTCACAACAAAGAACACAAGATGTAAGGTGGAAACCCAATGTGGGTGAAAACCACCTGCTGCAATATGTCTCTATCTTCTTTCAAATTAGAAACTCCTTTTACAATGATTTTGTACTGGTGCAGTCATTTACCAGTACGCAGGCTACAACCTGCAGAGAGCTACAACTCTCTACTTCTTTTCATAAAGCATCAAATGATCATCAAGTACATAACAGTTACTGTCTACTACATTTATCAGATCAGCAATAACAGAATTAACCCAGAACACCTTGTCAATAGAGAATTATAATCAATAGAACAGAGACGCAGTTTTCCCTTCTATGGCCTGCGTATAGACGCAGTTCACCTTCTGCTTTCCTGCGACCACCCGCAGAGATCCTTCTGCTGCACTGCGTGCCCACGCACCGTTCCTTCAACTGCTCTACGTCCTTTTGCTGCAGGGACGCACCCAAAAACACTATCGCGCCGCATCCAGTTGCTCAAAAGACGCACCCAGAGATACTATCGCGCCGCGTCTTTTTACCTCAGGGACGCACCTGAACCTGGTCTGTCCTGCGTCCCCACGCAGATCTCCCGTTACTGAACTGCGTCCCAGACGCACCTGAGCCACGTCTTCCCTGCGTCCCCACGCAGGTCTCTCTCTGCTGCGCTGCGTCCCGGCGCACTTTCCCTTCACTGTACCTACGTGCCTTCGGGTATGAATGATTTCAAGACTTTAAGAGAAACCCAAACACACAGATCTACAGATCTGATCATGCGCCAAAGAGATCTTAGTCTAGATCTCACCCAATAAGATATTCAACCAAAGACATCCACAAACCAAATGATCTCCTTTGCTTTATATAGGCAAGCTCCTCCTCAAATCAAGGAACAATACCACAAGCCGACACCTTAAAAACACAATACCGTCGACTAGATACCAGGAGTAAATCACAAGAAACCCCCACGTGTGCTTTTCTCTGCCTTAAAAAGTGTGCACTGGGTGGACGCACCTTCTGAACGGCTGGACTGCGTCCCTGGACGCGGCTTCTGCATGGTGTACCTGTGGGTACGCACTTTCTGTAAGGTATACCTGCGTCCTCCTTATTTCCTTCAATATTTGGTAGCTGATCATCAACTTCTGCTGCTGACTTGAAGTACAGTGACCTGTCACCTGAATGGGTTGCCATCAAGGACAACACTTTAGCCATAATGCCAACAATCTAGTGGGCCTATTTAGCATTGATTAAATAGCTAGTAGGTGTGTTCGATGACTATACCACATTAAGTTTATTATCCCCATGGGTACTTCCCTATGTGCATTATATTTCATACCCCGTTGGATGTTTCATCCCCAAAACATGATATCAAGATATAGAGTATTACATACTAGGAAATTTTGCTAATTAGTACCATACAAAACGTTGGGCCCATTTAATACTAGCGTAGCCCCCATATTGTTATTGGTACGCCCCATAGAAGGCCACTATTTTTTTAATGTTCCCTTTCAATATTATTGTTATGTAGGTCCTAATTATATTTTAACCCTTTAGACTCCTATATATGCCAAGGAGGCCTTGTCATTTGAATCATCTAAGAATTGGTCATTTATTGATGTAAAGGGAGATCCCTTTTGATGTGGCTTAAAATCTAGTTGTTGATCTATTTTTTCTTATTTTTTCATTAGAGGAAAATTGAGCCTAAAATTGTCCTCCTAAGGAAAAATAATAAAATAATATTTAAAATAATAAAATAAGAGTTATGAATTTTGGATGGAAAAGAAGAAAACATTTTTTTTTTAATTGTATTTTTGGCTTATCTCCTTATAGGTTTACTTAAAATTTTAGTGTAGACACTCTCAATGTGGAATTAATTTCTGCATCTAACGAGTACTCATCATGCATACTTTTGAGAAGGCACACGTTGATAAATATTGAAGATACATGTATATTAAATGTTTATCAATGTGTGTCTTCTCAAAAGTATGTATGGTGTGTAGTCATTGGATGCAGAATTTAATTATGCATCTAAAGAGTGTCTGCACTTTGAATTTGAGTAAACATATAAGGAGATAAGCCAAAAATATGATTAAAAAAAATTGATTCTCTTGTTTTCCCTCCAAAATATTTACATGTACCTATTTTTAAATTTAAAGGATTTTGACTTGTTTATGTATTATATATGGAAATTACGTGAAATTTTCATGGGCACTTTTAGGCTAAAATTTTGTCTAATGTGTGTGATATTGATCTAGATACATAACATTTCATATTAGCTATCTCGCTTCAAGGTTTTTGGTGCTTCAAAGAGGTCATCATGCCATTTTCACTAATTTTTTTTGTGAAGCTTCGGACCTTGAAATTGTTACCATGTGGATCTGAAATATTTATGAACAACTAGTTACATTCTCACATCTTGTTTCACTTTATTTTCAAAGATATGGTACGTGGAAGTTACCATTTCTGTATACTCTAGAATTCAATATCTAAAATAGGTGTCGAGGAAAAATTGTCATGACCTTCACCTTGATAATCAGATTTGAATTCCATAAAAAATGAATAAAAATAATGGAATTTAGTTTTTAGATAGCGAGCTTCAAGGCTTAAGGTTAAAATAGTGAGACATGTCATTATATCTAGATTCTCTCTACTAAACCAATCCATAATCATGTCTTTGTGAGAGGTTTGACACAACTTTATATTGAAGAATCCAATCTCAGTCCAACTTGTGATGTTGGTAAGAAGACATAGATAGATGCCTCATAATGGAATTTTAGACCTTGGGAAGCTAAAATCACAAAGATGCAATATTTTCAGGGTCAACCTTATCAACAAGCTCAAAATCAAGCTCTAAAAGGTGTGTATTTTTAAATTTGCATAATTTTTGTTTGAAAAACCAGTTAGAGGTGATTCAAAAGGAATAATGAAGCATATATATCATTAATTGGTTTCAAAATTCATCACCAAAAAGAAATTCTACACCTATTAAGCCCTCAAAATTCTCTATTATGATGCATGAAGAAGAAGAAATCCAACATGATACATCAAAATTATGGGAAGAAGTACAACAATTTTCACTCTCATAAAGAGAAGCCAAAAATCAAATTGAAGAAATGCTTGTTAATACAGATGGTTTAGAAGCAAAAATAGAAGGGGAAACAAATAGTTTAAAAGTGGACAAAAAAGTATAAATAAACTCAAAATTAGATGGTTTAAAAGCACACATGGAAGGCTTAAAGGAAGAGTTGACAAAGTTTCTACACGAAAGGCTTCCTAATGGTGACAAGATATTCCATGAAACTGATGATGAAAACATAAGAAATGTTAATCATTATTTTAGAGACTCTGACTTTGGTATGAAGATCAACCATATTCCAAATATCAATATGAGCAAATTTGATGGCAAGGGTTTGGTAACATGGATAGTACAGATGGAGCATTTCTTTGATCTACATAATGTGCAACCACATGGTTAGATTGATCTATGTAGTCCAATGCTTGCCATTCCAATGCATGGTGTAGGCGTTCTATTAGAAGTCCAATGGTTATAATCTTTGGGGATGATAACTTTTAATTTTCAAGAAGGTTTCTTGAAATTTTTCTAATAAGGAAAGGAAATTGAATTAAGGGTTATCACATGGAAACATGGAAATTTAATCAGCTATAATGGCATGAAAATTCATTTGAAGAAGGAACAACAAGGATTAATTTCATAATTATGTTCACTAGATTTTCAAACATCTAAGTCATCCATTTCTCTACTTCTCCAAAGAGTCCTTGACAACCATTCCAAGGTATTTGAGACTCCCAAAATTCTCCCATCTATTAAAAATCATGATCATGATATGAACTTGATTACATGAAGTGTTCCTCCAAACATGAGACCTTGAATATATCCTTATTCTTAGAAGAGTGAAATTGAATGTATTGTTGCATAAAGGCTAGAGGTAGGTATAATTTAACCTCGCCAAAGTTCTTTCTATTATCTAGTAGTATTGATATAGGTGGATATTGGAGGCCACCTGCCTATTCCACTTGGACCCCCAAATATATTTCCTTTTAGTTTCCTTAATTCTAGCATAACTTTCTATTTATGGCAGTATTTCACGTCCTAAACTACTAGATCTATTTTCAGGTCCTAAATGACCCTTTATGGGAAAATGGACAAACTGAAAAATTTGTAGAATTTTTTTCGTACATTCTTTCTTCCTCCTTGTGGACATCTTCGAAACGTGTTATTATGATAGTCAACAAGAGATTGTAAACCAAAGTTATGACCCCAAGAAGTTGGTGGTCCAACTTACCCCAACGAGGACTATAATTGTTGGTGCTTCATCTCCTAGGGTTAGGGTTTCACACTTCTTATTTATGATAAAAGGAATTTGACCCTCATTGTAAGATAGTTTAGAAGGCATTTATTTGAAACTTCTCTTCTTAGAGATAAGCTATAATCACCCGAGCTAGTTTATTTTCATTTTGCTTGTAAATAATTTTCAGCATTCACTTTTATTAATTGAAGTTCAATGTTACTGCATCTTTGTGTTTTTTCTTTAATTATGTATTTTATTTTCTCCTTCATAAATTTGGATTAGTGGAATCAAAGCCGTATTCTCTTTATTTTTATTTCTATGCATGTTCCAACGAGGTGGGGTATAAGGAATTAGGAATCGAACTAGTCAAGCCCCTGTGAGACCTCCCTCACAAAACCTGACGGCCTCCCATGGTAGAAGAAAATAAAGATGAGTGAGAAAGAAATCCTATCAAATTATTTCTCGAAGAAGCCCTCAAACGATAGATGAATGAATTGATGCACAACTTTACCTACATCTTTGGCAAATGCCAACAGGAAATCCATCTTCATGCAACAATCACTTTGGAGGCACCACCCCATTCAAGGTATAAGTTAAATTTGATGTCCCTATATTCGAAGGTAAAATTGGTGAAGATATTGTAGATAAATGCTAAATTCTATTGGAAGGTTATTCTTCAGCCCATATATTCTCTGATAGGGAAAATATTACTTTTGCATTATTTAATGTCCCCACCCACATGTCAAGTACTAGTGGGAAATTACTATGAGAGAATGGATGAGGAACCCTATCTGTTTTCAACCACACCCTCTTGGAACTCTTTCTATGATGATTCCAGGGAACATTGTTACTCTGTTGGGAGATATGGAGACAAGTACATACATGGGACCACACTACAGAAACAAAGGGATCGAGATGTGCATTAGTTGATGAATAATTTTCATACTCTACACACAAATATGGGTATCAAAGACTTTGAGAGGCATATGGAACTTAGAGATTGTAGTTGTTTTAATAAATATATTCAGGAAGAAATGAATTTCTTGGACATTTTCTTGCTTGGTGTATCATATCAATGTACTGCCAAGATTGAATAAATATTTAGACAAAAGAAGAGAGACTTTGGATCTACGAATCCAAAGAAAGGCAAGAGCATCCCAAAACTGCAGGGATAGGGCCAAGGTGGAATGACCCAAGACAGCCCATGAAGGCCACCAACAAAGAATGGAACCATGAAGACTATGTAGGACACAAGAAAGTGGTGTGAGTTTCACAAGGGCCCAACCCACAACACAAATGAATGTCGTCCCAAGAAATCACTAGTGGTTGAGAAAAAATATTTGGAATATGATGCATGCTTCGAATCTAAGTCAAAACCCAATAAGGGGAATGAAAAGGGGAAGTATATTATTAATGCAAACCCTAGACTGCCACTATTTTGACCACCAAGGTACAAAATATTGAACCTGAATATCCAAAGGAGGGTGATCATATCTTTCACTCACATATGTGGATGAAGGGTTCTCCATTATAGTTCATTGTTGGTAATGTGATCCAAAAGAAACTCATCTCATTATAGGTCATTAAGAGATTGGACCTAATTAGCACACCATACTCACAACCATATACCATT
The DNA here is from genome assembly GCA_031772625.1 of Pinus tabuliformis. Classification (NCBI taxonomy): domain Eukaryota; kingdom Viridiplantae; phylum Streptophyta; class Pinopsida; order Pinales; family Pinaceae; genus Pinus; species Pinus tabuliformis. The sequence continues at coordinate 537,364,425 of CM062820.1, forward strand.
AGGTCTGTCCACGAAGGATGAGATATCTATGTCAAGAAGCAACATCACCTTCCCTACAACATCAAGCCCTTCATTGATGAGGTATTATGTGACATCGTTCCTCTTGATGTTTGTGATGCTTTATTAGTCCAACCATACATGAGGAAGTGATATGTTCTATATGATTCTAGTCCTTTCACTGTGATTATTAATTTTGGAAGGAAACTATACAAGATACGAGAGGTAGCCCTGCCTACCACCATGTCTTTGATCTCTGCATCTCTGAGAATAATTTTTTTTTTCTTTTTTATTTGTTCTCAAAGTAATGGGAATATCATGGCCACGTCCATGGCCCCTTGAAAGGGTCCCTCCATGCAACATAAGTAATTTGATAAGGTTGCGGAAGACTACAGGGACATCTTCTCCTCACGCACAACAATACCCTTGCACTATTAGGTAAAGCACTTGATCAATATGACTCTGATAGATCCTTTACCCAATGGGCCAATATACCACAACTCCCTTTTGGAAAATGAGGAAATAAAGTGACATATATAGGAGCTACTATAGAAAGGGCACATCTATCCAAGTTCCTCACATTATGGGAGGCCAACTGTACTCATACATAAGATGAATGGAACTTGGAGACTTTGCATTAATTATGGGGAACTGAATAAAATCATTGTCAAGAACAAGTATCTGATCCCATGGATTAATGATCCTCTTAACCAACTAAAGGGTGACAAGTACTTTAGTAAGATTGATTTGATGTTTGGTTATCACCAAGTTCCAATAGAGCACACGAATGTGCAGAATACCACCTTCAAATCCAAGGAGGGATCTTTTGAGTGGTTGTTCATGCCCTTCAAGTCGAAAAAATCCCTTGAAACTTTTATGAGGCTAGTGGATGAAATATTATGGCCTTTGAACAACTTGTTTATGGTTTATGGTTTTATAGTTGCATCATATATGGAAATTCCTTCAAACCCTATGAAAACACAAGTTATGTGCCAACCTAGAGAAGTGCTCCTTTAGCATTGACGAGGTCCAATATCTTAGCTGCAAAATTGATGGGCAATATGTGCATGTGGATCTATATAAGATCCAAGTCATTCGAGATTGCCCAGCCTCGACGACTATGTCAATGCTTCGCAGCTTATTGGACCTTGCTAATTTCTATAGGAGATTCATGTTGGGGTTCTCTCATATTACATGGCCTTGATTCAAGTTACCGAGGGAAAATAAAAAGTAAATTTTTCTTGGTGCAGGGAAAAACAAAAGGAATTTGTTGAACTGAAGCATTGTGTTTTCTTTGCACCAGTCCTCACCTTTCCAGACTTGTAAAACCCATTTGATATTGATAAAGATGCCTTACATTATGCTATTGTTGTAATAAGAGAAAAGATTTCTATAGGAGAAAATATTGCTATATTTTTCTATGAAGGAAAAATTTTAGTTGTAAATAAAACTATGATAATTGTATGAGATACCAAAATAGAAAACTTGTAAGAGTTGTACAAAGAATATTTAAGTACTCATAGACTTGTGGAAGTTATTGTTGAATTTTGAGTGTATCTCTTGCAATTTAGAGAATTATATATATATATATATATATATATATATATATATATATATAAATTATTTGTATTACATATAAAGACAAATTACAAACGCAGATTAAGTATTTGGTTTTAAACTAGGGAAACCTTCGATATACACATACTCACATATACATTTCTTCCACTAGAAAAATCATAATCTTTCATTAATTTTGAAAAATTACATGTTGTAGATGCTATTAGCATATGTTGTAATCTTCTTGCCACTAAGGGCTCTGTCAAAATTTATAGTTTACCAAAAACTTGTACTACTTTGTGCTTTCATCACCACGCAGGGTGTTCAGTCATTTTCTGTTATGGAGAAAAATATAAAAGAGTCTGTTATATGGCTGTACATATGCCACGTAGGGCAATAACACTTAACGTGAAAGATATATACACGGATTTGTCAAAATATGTTCCTCAAAAATTTGCAAAAAAAAAAACAGTAATCAAGGGCCTTCTGCCGTCACATTCACATATACATATATAAATATACGATTACATATATAAAACATACATATGTTATTCATAATAAACACGTAAAGGAAAAGTTCAGATGATAGATACTTTCCTTCAAATAGAAGGAAGCATTAGAGAATCATAATAGAAATTTTATATTATTCGTTGAACTTTATATGCTAGAAAGTAAATAATGAAAATGAGAAATAGAGATGAATGTTTTTATAACCACTTAGATATTCTGATGAATATGTGAAGTAGAAAAAAGATACTAGAAGAAATTCTAAAATAGTAAAATACATTATGGCTACACTATGGGTTCCTCTTATAACACAAAATATCTACACTTCTGGTATTTATTGTTGCATAGAAACTAAACCTATAGTTGTGTATTATCCCTCGATGACTTTCACCTTAAGTCTACACTCTCATTCATAGTTACCACATATAACATATGGCTAAGTGCTTGTATTGGCCCCCAATGCCTTTATCCCGATGCAAATAAGTTGTGCCACTTGATAATATGCCTTGGTCTTTCTTACATGATGAGCTGTCCCAGTGGGATACTCCTATATTTTTTCTTATTTAAGACTATTATGATATATTTTACCTTGAAGTGGCTTCCCATTAGGTAAGGTCACCATTGCTTTAGTGCATGGAATATAGCCAACATTTCCTTCTCCTAAATAGGTGTGTGTAAATACTTTTCCTCGATTGGATGAATTTCAAAATAAATGGGTATTCCTTCTTGGACTAAAACAACATCAATTCTATTTCCTAAGGCATCACATTCCACAATAAATGTTTTTTTAAGTGTAGTGTAGCTACGATTGGTGCTTGGTACATTGCCCTTTTAAGATGTTCAAAGGCCTTAGCTCCTTCTAGATTCCAAACAAATTCCTCTCTCTTCATTAATGTTGTTAGAGGCACTGTTATTCTCCCATAATTCTTAACAAATTTGTGATAATACCTTGTCAACTTGAGAAATCCCCAAAGAAGCTTTAGGGTTGTGGGGATTTTCCATTCGTTAAAAACTTTAATTTGTTTAGGGCCTTCCTTAACAGCCTCATGAGATACAATATGGCCCAAATATTCGATCTCTTCTACTTCAAAAAAAAGTTGGATTTTTTTGCATATAGTTGTTTCCCTTCCAATAGTTTGAGTGTCATGTCAACATGTTGAACATGATCCTTCCAGGACTTGTTGTAGATCAGTATATCATCAAAATATACTAACATACATTTTCTAGGGAAGGGATTGAAAATGGAATTCATCAAACCTTGAAATGTAGAAGGTGAATTAGTGAGGCCAAAAGCCATGACCAAAAATTCATAATGACCTTCATAAGTTCTGAATGTTGTTTTCAAAATTTCTTTGGTCTTCATTCTAATTTCATGATATCTTGAAAAAAGATCCAACTTGTTGAAGTAAATTGCTCCATTTAATTCATCAAATAATTCATCAATTATAGGAATGGGAAATTTATCTTTAATAATATGTTTTTTTTTCTCCTTATAATCCCTATGCATATGCCATGATCTAGCCTTCTACTACTACTCGAGAAAAGGAAGAAATTTGGCTAGGTTTAAGTATACGAGCCTCTACCATTTTTGTAACCATGCGTTCAATTTGACTCTTTTAGGCATAGGGATATTTGTAAGGCCTGGCATTTGGAGGAACACTTCCTAGAATCAATTGAATATAATTCTCATAATAAAAAATAGGTTTTAGGCCTTTGGGAGTCTCAAATACCTTGGAATTATTGACCAATACTTTTTGCAGATCTCGAGAAATGGATGATTTTGGTGTGGTAACCTCTTGTGAGAATAATTGTACAATTATGCCTTGTTGTTATTTCTTAAAAACATTTTTCATGCCATTAGAGTTTATTATCTTCCCTGGTTTCCCTACTATACCCTCAATTCAATTTCTTTCCCTTCCTAGAAAAATTTCAAGAAGACTACTTGAAAATTAAAAGTTATCATCCCCAAAGATTGTAACCATTGGACTCCTACTATAATATTAGCGCCACCCACTGAAATGGAAATCATTGAACCATTTAATACATATTAACCCATGGTTAGCTTCATATTATGGCACTTTCCAGATCAATTTATTTTTCCACCATTTGCAACCATCACTTCACACTCTGATGCTGGATAAAGAAAATAATTCAATTCCTTGGCTATCTTAAAATGAATAAAATTATGGGTACTAACTGAATCAATCAACACTATTACCTTTTTCTTTTGATATATCCTTCTACCTTGAGAGATTAAGGAGTGGTAATTCTTACAAATGCATTATAAGATATGGCCGGATTCATTTCTTCATTTTCGAGGGTTAATTCTTGGTGTATATCCTCTTCTTTTGATGTTTCTTGTTACTTTTCTTCGTCCTCTTCGCAATCTATGTAAAATAATTTCTTCTCAGCACACTTATGACCTTTAGCTTATTTTATTTCACAACTATACCAACTCCCTTTCTCTCTTTTTTCCTTTAGATTTTTGGTTTCAACCTTGTAAGTTGTAGGAGGATAAGCTCAACAACAATTCCATATTTATAATTGTGATTGGTAGACTTCCTTGTTGGCATAATTTTTCTTTAACTTTTCTTTCCACCCTGATTGTCGTCTCCAATGAATTAGGTTCCCAAAGGAAAACCTCATGTTGAATTTTATCTTTTAAATTACCTTTAAAGTCATCAATACTATGCTCCTATAAAATATCAATTACCCTAATATTCAATATTTGGAAGTCCTCTATGTGCTCTGCCATTGAAACCTTTCGCTTGAGATTTATAAATTGGCTAAAGAATACGTTTCTCTTTGTATCCTCATAATGTGTTATCATTTCCTCCAAAAAAATTAATCAATTGACAAGTGGTTTATAAGAACAAAGTCATTGATATCATACAAACTAATTAACTTCTAAATATAAAGATGAAATGCATATCTTTTGTGAGTGTTTCACATTATGTAGATCAAAATATTGTTCCACATGTAGTATTAATGTTACCAGATCCTTACTTTCAAATGTGGTTGGTATTCAACCCAAAATTAGAGTCTCTAAAATCATGATTAACATTCCTTTTGTTATCATCATAATTTTCATGGAATACCTTTCCATCATGAGGAAATATTTATTGTAGCAACTTTGTCAAACCTCCATTCAAACCTTCATGTCTTCTTTTAAACCATTCATGTCATATTTTATTTCTACTTTTAAACCATCCATCTCACCTTTTATTTTTTCTTTTAAACTATCAATGTCCTCTTTTAATCCATTCATGTCCCATTTTAGTTCATCTTTGTATGTTCTTTGTGAGAGAGAAATTTGTTGTAATTGGTCCCGTAATTTTAATATATCATGTTGCAATTATTCATCTTCATGCATCATATTATAGCTTTCTGAGGACTTAATGGGTGTAGAATTATTTTTGTTGGGAGGTATTTTAGAACGAAATATTGATATCTATGCTTCAATATTCCCTTGGAATCACTTCAAATTGTTTTTTAAAACAAAAGTTATGCAATTAAAAAAATAATACACATATTTTTCTTGATTTTAGGAGCTCAATATTGAAACGATTGTATTTATGTAATTTTGTCTCTCAAAGTTCTGGAGTTTTGTCCTATATTACCCCTATGGTTCTTATTTCCAATTCCATAAGTCAAACAGAGGTTGGTGATGAGCCTCGGTATTGCAAGAAGAATGCTACAACTCCAAAGGCTACCAACATTAATTATGAATCCGGGGATCGTACAAACATAAGAGGTATCAACACTGTATGTGCAACATACAATGTGTCATTCCTTTGCTATCATGATGTAATGGATTGCATGTATTGAATTCAAATCCTAAACTAATTGTAGAAAGTGAAATGTTTGAAATGGAATCTTAACCTATTGTAGGAAAGAAAGTACAATGAAGGAAACCTATTCGAATTCCATAAAGATCATGAACTAAATGTAAAAGAAACCTAGAATAACCCTATTTATCACATGTGATGATTTAAACTAACTGAGCATGAAATTTGATCTATAGAGTACTAACTGTTGTGTGGATGTGTAAATATAAAAGAACTCATTTTCAAATCTTTTTTCTTTATGAATGCAAATGGTAATCTTTCATTGATCTTTGGTAGGGGAGACAAGTGCGCAACAAGAGGGTTAAAATGGGATTGATGGAATGGAAGTCAAGTAGAGGCCTAATCCCAACTTCAATGATGAATTTTCTCAATTCGAGCTCAAAACAGGCCTTTTTGCAGGATGCTATAGTGATTTCCTATAGGATCCCCTGATTTACTACACAATGTTACATATTTACTATATGAAATTATAGTTCATCGAATGACCAAGCAAATAAAATCCAAGTTGGATGGGAAAAAATTTATTATTAACTAGGATGTCTTAGGTACACATTCCAAGTGGAATCACTCAAAAATAACTCTCTTAACCCATCCTAAAAAACAGAAAAACTTTACTAGTCAAAAATCTAGAAATTTGAGAACTAGTGAGCTAGTAAATATAAAAAATGGCTATCCTAATAAATTGAAAATGAAATGAGGTAATTTTTTCTATGAAATAGTTTTTTTATTTTATTTTATTTAATGCAAGTGGAACCTACTTGATTGAAGCTTGTTAGCATGCTCTACAAAATAACAGACATTTATTGTTCTTTTCCACAAAGGAGTTCTAGAAATCTTGATTTGGGAATAAGAAGACTAATCCAAGTAGCTCAATGATTACTATGAAATTCCAAATATTTTCCAAGGATTAAATGATGCTTTTTATCCTACAAAATAACTTACATGAACCACTTAACTGAATCCTACAACAATAAATCATTAATACTAAATGCAGAAGTAGAAGGAAAGAAAATGATACAAATGGGCTCTAAGGCTCCTATGATGGCAAAACCCAAGGAAAATCAGATACCTATGGAAGAGAACAAGATTTAGAAGCTAAACATGACACCAATCTTCATTATTTCATCAATACAATTACATCCCGACAAGAAAATACAATGGAGCTACAAAAACACAATTTCTCTCGATAGTAAGACTAATGAAAATCTATCCCCATAGGAAAATTCGACTTGGTACTTATACAAAATGATTAGCAATCATTCCTCGTGAAACAAGGAAGCTTTCCCCACCAAAATCCCTTGATTAGTGGATCTGGTCCCCAATACTAGGAATCTACATTAAATGGCATGGAACACATTCCTAAATTTTCTCAATCATTGGAGTTCCACAATCTATGTCATAATTCCATAATATATTGTTGATTTATTATTTATTATTGATGCTCCAGTAGTGGGAAACAAGTCCCTAAATTATCTCCTTCAAATCTTCATAATGTGCCCAATATTCTCATAATATTCCACAAAAATAAATAATATTAGGCACAAATATCCAATTATTCATAAACCTTTCTACTAAATATATTAAAGTTAAAAATACATTATCTAATGCAGAAATAGAGGTTTAATGTGTTGAAGGATGGTCATAGGCCTTGTTTTATGTTTAGTTTAGAGGCATGGACATCAATGTATGTCTAAGTTAGAGGCCCATCATACCCTCCTACTGAAAGTGTTGCTCAACCTATGAGCAACTTACTGACCTCATTGTTCCTCATTCATGGCCCTCATAGCCTCTCTCTAGTGCATTAAGAATCTTGGTTGTAAGTTCTACAAGGACAAGCCCAAAAACATATTTGTGCAAAGAAAAATAATTGTTTCTTAAGACCATTAGCTTGGTTTCTTCCCCTTATTCAAGATGGGTTCTTGAATATTTTTAAGTTTGGCAAGGTATTCCACAACATTACCAACCTTTTGCTGCCTTGTTTTTCCATTTGGACACCTCTAACACCTTCAAAATGCATTTAGATGAGAACTAGGACATCTTGTAGTAATTCCTATCAAAACTATAGGAAGCCCGTTTTTAGCATAAATTATATTCTGAGCCTAGGACAAGCCCTCAACTTGACTCCCATGCCTTTTTCCCATTTTTAGGCCTTGGAAAAAAGCTAGAAAGATATTGGAGACCTCTTGGAAAACATATTTTCATCACTGCAGGTTGATTTTTGTTTTTATGGTGAATGCCTCATTTCCTTCTGTTGTCTTCTTCTTCTCTTTTGTGGCCTAGATGATTGCCTCATGGCCTTGGAGTCCTTTTTTTTTATTAGGCCTCTCTTAAGCTCTCCCATATTGGGGTTTAACATAATTGTTCATTTCTTCCTTCTTGTAGCAACATTATGCCTTCCTATAGTAGTCATTCCTCCTCTTTCAGGGTCTTCTAAGTGTATGAGAGTGATGAGAAATGACGAATAGGGATTGGATGATGATGCTAGGGCTCAAAGGGAGTAGTGTAGGTTTGTGAAAATTGAGAGGATGATATGTTTGTTTTTCTTTCAAGAACGAAATTGGATGGATGAATGATAAATAGATAGTGAATATGAAGTGGATGGAAGGCTTGGAGTTCTGTGGTGACTTGGCCTTTTCAAAAATTTCTTATTTTAACTGTTGTCCTCATTCCTTGAAATCATCACCCTTCATAATTTAAATTTTCAACATTACATGAGTGAAGGAGTGAGCTGTAATTAACTAGTTGAAGGTGGCTGAGACTACTGACCCATCCTTAGCTTATAAAACCTTATCTCTCATGCATTGACATGAAATTTATAACTATAATATGCTCAAGATAAGAGGTCAAGATTATTATATACCTATACCTACCCGATGGCCTTCTTGTAGATGTTGTTTGTTGGATAGTGATATCCTTGCTTGTATTTGTTGCATGCATTTTTTTCTCTCTAATGTTGTTCCTTGATGTGCAGGTACTAGATGGTGATGTTGATGATGATGAATCCTCACTGTGCTGGTGGGTTCCCTCTTGTTAAATCCTCCTATAATGTTTCTATGATGGATTTGGAGGGTTGTATATGTCTTTTTATCAACTTTAATGGATGAGGAATTTTTGATGAAAATTTTGTGTATAAAATTCCCCTAGAATACAATCTTTTTCAACACAATAGAAGGCTTTTCTATATTCTTTTCACTTGGAAAAATGTGGGAAAGTTCATCTCCTACCACATTTTCACTTTCTCATGAAGCCAACCTGTATTTCTCTCTTTTAAAACTTCTCACTGCTAATCAGGTAGGTGTTCTTCTGTATCCTGCAGAATCTCATGTAGGATCCTATAGGTTTTCAGGGAATCCTATAGGTTTACAGGACAACCTTTTGTAGTTGACTTGTTTTTTCCATATTTCCAAAATATTAGAATGGATTTACCTAAACATTTCAAAGCATGTTGCCATCATCATTATGCACCTCCCCATAAGAACAATTTGGTAAATGGATGGATGGATCTTGAAAAAAACTAAAAATGGCTGAAGGTGATGGAGGCCGATTTCTTGGTCATGTTACCATCATCCTATTGACATGGCTAATGTGCACTATTCAACCAAGGGGAACTAACCCAATCACAAGCCCCAATTAGAACTGCTTTTGTTTGGATTGCCTAGCTTCGACAAGTTTTTAGGGACCTCATAAACCGCTTGAACATGTCAAAAGATTACTTCCGGGAGGAAGACTTCCATTAAATCAACAAAATGGAACAACTAACCTCTATGTGCTAAATCCTATCTATACTACTTCTAACTACTCTAATCTAGTCCTAGCTACTCTAATCTATCTTGCAAGAGAATGATACAGAGGTTTATAGATCATTATATGTTCAGAAGGAGCATGATAAAGAAGGTTAAACATCATGCATAGATTCAAGTCCAAATGAATCAATCACTGAATTCATAGCTGGAAAAGACTGTATTAAAGATAAATTTCAATCCAATCACTCATATAGGAATCCACATTCCTCTAAGGAATTAAAACTACAACTGATGTTTAATTTAGTTTCAAATTAGAGACCACTCACAGGTTAACCATGAAACTGAATCACATGAATAGTGAATTGTAAGTCATAAATAGCATAAATATAAATCACATATACATTCATTCTAGTAACAACACTCTGATCGCAAACAATACAATGGGTCTAAAACTAATGGCTCCTTCTTCTCTCAAAAATAGTCCTCCTCGTTCACAATAAAGCAACACTGTTCTTCTCGAAAATCAAAAGCCCCCTCTCGTCTTTCGGAGGTAATATTTATGCCCAAAGCCTCTCACTCTCGATCTTCCCTTCGTCTTCGCCTTCCCGCTGATTCCTTCATTATGACGATTAGAGGAAATAGGTGGAAACAATCGGTGTCACTGTTGACACGTAAAGGGCGTTTCTTGTCATTAGGGCACTTCATTTCTTGGGCACTGAATGGTTATTGATTAGAGAGGATGACTTGTTGGGTTGTGTTATATTCTTTCCACATAGTTAACAGGGGGTTTGAAGGGCACCAGTAGCCCCACTTTATGGGGTTTGGGGCAGCGCTACAGAAAATTTTGGTTTTGGACCCTATGTTAGGCAGACCCACCTATGGTTTTGTTCATGATTTTTGCACATTTTTTTTGGACCTGTTTCCGCTCCATGGTATTGGATGCTTTGACATGTATAAATATGTATCGTAACATTGAAAGGAAAATAATGAAAAATCAAGCTGGTAGTCCTGGTTTTGCGATACAGGGGAAATATATGTATATGTGTTTTATGTGTTATGATCTCGCATTGTTTATTTTTTGTGTTTTAGAATTCGTATGCAGATAACTTCTGTATGGGGTTAAAACCTACATTTGGTATCAGAGCTGTTTTGGCTTCAAGGGGATGCCTTTGTTGCTGAGGGGTTTCGCTCGGGCCTGTGGTAGACCCTGTTTAGTGGGAGATCTGGAAGATCGACTCTGGTGGTGAAAGAAGATGGCGAGTAGTGGAAAGATAGAGATCAAGAAATTTAATGGTCAGAGTTTTGAGTTGTGGAAAATCAAGATGGAGGATCTGTTGGTGGATAAAGACTAGTGGATCGCAGTAGATCTGGGTACTAAACCAATAGGAGTGTCCTATGAACAATGGAAGAAGTTGGATTGGAAGGAAAAGAGCACAATACAATTGCGTGTCTCAGATTCAGTATTGTTGAATGTATCAGGGGAAGCTACGATGAAGGCTTTGTGTGATAAGTTAGGGAATCTTTACCAATCTAAGTCTCTGGTGAATAAATTGTTCCTATGGAAAAAGTTGTATAACCTGAGGATAAAAGATGGAGACTTGGTGATAGAGCATCTGAATGCAATTAATATTGTGGCAAGTCAGTTAGCATATGTTCATGTTAAAATTTTAGATGAAGATAAGTGCATCAGTTTGTTGTGTTCTTTACTAGATTCGTGGGATAGTCTGGTTATTGCAATAGGTAGTAATGCAACTGCCTTGCATTTTGATGAAACAGTCTCATCCTTGCTAATGGAGGAAATGAGACGGAAAAATATGGAGAGCCAAAATGATGATGCATTGTCTGTACGAGGGAGGACCTAGAACAAAAACAAAAATAAGTCATCGAGTGGGAGATCTAAATCTAAAGGGAGATCTAAATCTCCAGGAAAACCTATAAAGGTGGTGTGCTGGAAATGTGGAAAGGAAGGACACTACAAAAGAAACTGTAAATCTAAAGCTCCTGACAAAGGAAAGGGATCTGATGAGGCTCCTTCTACAGAGGCGAAAACCACCTCAGATGAAGGTGGGGATGTGTACTTGGTTTCTTCAAGTACACATGTAGATCATGAGGCATGGTTGATTGACTCAGGTGCATCCTTTCACTTCACTCCCCATAGAGAGTGGTTCTGCGAGTATGAGAAATATAATGGTGGCAATGTCTTCTTGGGGGATGATAGGAAGGCTAGAATCATTGGTCGTGGAAAAGTAAAGTTGAAGTTGCAAGGTGGAAGGGTTAGAATGCTTCCACGTGTTCTACATATTCCTACATTAGCCAGAAATCTTATTTCTATTAGCAAGCTGGATGATGCAGGTGTCAAAACAGTGTTCGAGAAGGATACTCGCAAGATGGTTTGTGGAGCACCGGTATTGATGCGGGGAGTTCATATTGGAACTCTATACAAGCTACAAGGTAGCACTGTTATTGATGGGTGGAATAGTTTTGTGGTTCCTAAAAGTGGAACAAAAAATCTAGTGGTCTCTGGAGAGAAGACCATGCTGTGGCATCAAAGGCTTGGACATATTGGAGAAAAGGGCCTTCGGATACTTCATGGTAAAGGTATGGTAGAAGGTATGAGTAACAACTCTCTGGATTTTTATTTCTGTGAAAATTGTGTATATGGGAAGAAAAATCGGGTTTAAAGAATTTAAGGCTCTAGTGGAAAACCAGACAGAGAAGAAGATAAAGGTGTGAGGACAGATAACGGTGGAGAGTTTTGCAGTAAGGAATTTGAAGAATTCTGTAAGAAGTGTGGTATAGCATGGCGGAATACTACTCCATATAAACCTTAGCAAAATGGAGTTGTAGAAAGAATGAATAAGATTTTGAAGGAAAGGGTAAGAAGCATGCTCAGTGGTGTCAGGGTAGGACAAGAATTCTACGCAGAGGCAGTGGATACTGCATGTTACCTGGTCAACAGGTCACCTTCATCAGCGTTGGAGGATAAGACTCCACAAGAGGTATGGACTGGTAAGAAACCCTCTCTTTCATATCTGAGGGTATTTGGATGTGATGCATATGTACATGTTCCAAAGGAGAAACGAACCAAGCTGGATAGTAAATCTGAAAAGTCCATTTTATTGGGTATAAGGATGGTTTAAAGGGTTATACGCTTTGAAACCCAATCACACAGAAGGTTGTGTACAGCTGAGATGTGGTGTTCAGAGTGGTGAAAGATGTTATTAAACATGAAGTCCAATGAAAGGAACCTTAGAAGATAGAGTTTGAGCTAAAGGAGGAAGAATCAGACTCTACAACAGAGGAGGAATCAGAAGGTGAAGAGCCACAAACTCCGGTTGTGAGATGATCAGTACGAGAAAGAAGGCAGCCTAAAAGGTATAGTCCATCTGCTTTCTATTCACAGTTTTCTTCATCTATTACTAACGATGATCCCAAAACTGTGAAGGAAGTAGTAGATTCAGAGGATGGAAAACTCTGGAAAGAGGCCATGGTTGATGAAATGGCATCTTTGCACAAAAATGAGGCTTGGCATCTGGTGGAGTTGTCAGTTGGAAGGAAACCCATTGGCAGCAAATGGGTGTTCAAAAAGAAGACAAACGGAGAAGGAAAAGTGGAGAAATGCAAAGCTCGGTTGGTAGCAAAAGGTTATACCCAGATGCGAGGAATTGATTTTGGTGATATTTTTTCTCTTGTTGCCAAGGTAACTTCTATTAGATTACTTTATCTATTGCTGTTGCTTTTGATTTTGAAATAGAACAGATGGATGTGAAGACAACATTTCTTCACAAGGATCTGGAAGAGGAAATATACATGAAGCAACCTGAAGGCATTGCAGCGAAGGGTGAGAAAGAACTGGTATGCAAGTTAAAGAAGTCTCTATATGGGTTAAAATAGTCACCAAGGATGTGGTATCAAAAATTTGATACATTTATATGGGGACTTGGCTTCACCAGAAGAAAAGCAGATAACTGTGTGTATTTGAAATTAATTGGTGACCGCGTTATTTATCTGGTCTTATATATGGATGATATGTTGCTAGTTGGAAATGACAAAGAAATTATCCATGATTTCAAGACCCAATTATCCGCCAAATTCGAAATGAAAGATCTTGGTGCTGCAAACTATATTTTGGGCATGGAAATTAAAAGAGATTGGGGAAAGAGGAAGCTCTGGTTAAACCAAAGGAAGTATGTCGAGACAATACTATAGAGTTTTAATATGCATGATAGTAAACTGGTGAAGGTTCTTATTCCTGTAGGTGTGAGGTTATCTGTTGAACAATTTCCCAAGACACACGAAGAGGAAGAGGACATGTCCCGTGTTCCATATGAAAGTGCAGTCGGTAGCCTGATGTATGCAATGGTTTGTACTGGACCATACATTTCACATGCAGTGGGAGTATTGAGAAGGTTTATGTCAAAACCAGGAAAGGAGCATTGGACAGCAGTGAAGCGGGTTTTTAGGTATTTTCGTGGCACTAGTGATTATGGTTTGTGCTACCAAGGAAGACCAGGATTGGATGGAGTGTTTCATATTTGTGGCTTTGTTGATGCAGACTGGGTTGGAGATTTGGATCAGAGAAGATCTACAAGTGGGTATGTGTTTAACCTATTTGGAGGAGCAGTCAATTGGATGAGTAAGAAACAATCTGTAGTGGCACTATCAACTACAGAGGTAGAATACATGGCAGCCACTCATTTAAGAAAGGAAGTAGTTTGGTTGCAGAGATTGTGTTCAAGTATGGGGTTAGTACAGGAAGCTATAAGGATAGGCTATGATAGCCAAAGTGCAATTTTCTTGGCAAAGAACCCTGCATATCATTCAAAGACAAAGCACATTGATGTTCAGTATCACTTTGTGAGGGATATGATAGAAGACAAAAAGGTGTTGTTGGTAAAGCTGGACACTTTGAAGAATACTATAGATGCATTGACAAAATCTTTGAGCTCTGAGAAATTCTCTTGGTGTAGAGAGACAATGGGCATTTCAGGGTTGGGAAAATGACTAAGCTCTCTTGTGGCCCCCTGTGGAAAGAAAGCAACAAGTGGGAGAATGTTGGGTTGTGTTATATTCTTTCCACGTAGTTAACAGGGGGTTTGAAGGGCACCCATAACCCCACTTTATGGGGTTCGGGGTAGCGCCCCGAAAAGTTTTGGTTTTGGACCCTATGTTAGGGGGAACCACCTATGGTTTTTGCATGATTTTCGCACATGTTTTTTGGATGCGATGGTTTTCGGTCCATGGTATTGGATGCTTTGGCATGTATAAATATGTATTGTAACATTGAAAGGAACATAATGAAAAATCAAGCTGGTAGTCCCAGTTTTGGGATCCAGGGGAAATATCTAAGTATATGTGTTTTATGTGTTATGATCTCGCATTGTTTATTTTTTGTGTTTTATAATTCGTATGCATGTAATTTCTGTACGGGGTTAAAACCTACATGACTGTGTGTCCTGTTCATGATGCAATCTGGAGCAGTTTCATTTTCAGAACACACAAGCAATGCCTGGAAACCCATTGAAAATGTCAAAGGCCGGCTCTTTCGACAGAATACCTCTGCATATAAGGGTTTTCTGGATCCGCTTGTGCATTCGTTACTCTTGGCCTACAAAAATAAGAGACACCAGTCACACTTATAAAAATACAACAAAAATGCTTTAAAACATGAGTATCACCTCTATTGAACGTTTATCACATCAAACACAAAAGAATTGGCCACTGGTTTTTAGCTTTATGCATAGATTAATCTTAGCAAGCCAAACTCAGTTTTCACTAAAAACTATCGCAAAACACATAGCCGAATCCAAATAGCGGACTTGAAAATTTATATGCTCGGCTTTGTAATCATCGGTGGGTCCTAGAGGTCATGGTGTGCTATATATGTATATACTGGATCCCGTTGATAGTGATAAGTGATAGATACTAGACCCAAAACCTGTATATACTATAGTTAGTAAACCATCGGGTCCGAAGAATAGGGGAGCGCCATATATATATCTAAGCCCCAGGACCCCACCGATTGCGATATGCGATACAAGAGACGGACCCGAAAATAGATATATGTTAAGGTTCATAAATCCCTTTGGGCCTGCTATGTTACCATTCCCTTTGGAAAACCCTGACTTTAATGTTTCATCACAAACACATGAATATATGGAAAAGCCCGCGTATGGTCGTTGGGGCGGATTTGAAAATTAATATGCCCAACTTTATAATCATCAGCGGGTTTGGGATATTTATGCGCCCTTTCCATATAGCTTTGGTTTTGGGCCAATAACGATCTGCGATGGGGCTCTGGACCTGAAATATATACATTCGAGTTAGTAAAACCCATTGGGCCCGGAAGCCACGAATGCCTTGTGTAATTGGGATAGGCCCCGAAAAGGATTTAAGCATGCTTTGTGAAGGATTTCTGTTATAAGTCATTCTAATGGGAATAATGATGTGATGAGGTTTTGCGAGTTAAACCAACAAACTATTTTAATAAGGGTAGGGGTGATGGTTTTTGCAGGTGCCAATGTGGCACGCATGTTCATGAAGATTGAGAGATCCTGATGAAGGGAGAGAATAAATGGATAGGTTGTGTCATGAATGACCCATGCAACAGAGGACCATTGGGCCTTGAAAATTTGACTCGGCAAGGAGTTAACATTCATGAGATAAAACATATCATTTTGAAAGATGAAAAATCAAACTTCTAGGGGACCCATTGAAAACCGGTTGTAAGAGCATGTTCCAATAGGGTGGTAGTTGTGGCTAAAACAAATGGCAAACCATTGGATGAACCAGTTATCTCTGTTTCCAAATAACCTTCAGTTCAATATAGCATCAGGGTGTTAAAATAAACTTAAAATGCAAACTATATAGATGGACAAGCATGGGTTCCAGTTAAACATTACCGCTTCAGAGGGGATAGAGACAAGAAGCTTCTACTTGCTGATATGATTTTGACAAGCATTCTCCAATGGTAGTATTATGAGATTTACTGGCCTTCCTTTACCTATTTCCCACTTTCAAAAATCCCTTTGCGGCCATCACTGGTCTATCCATACCTATTTACATGTGTACCTCAACTATTTATTGCTCATAAAGCTTGATGAAGACATGTTTTTCTTGCACTTTATATGAGAATTGCAGTGCTATATTTATTGATTAAATGGGGCGCAGTCATGGATCATGCCATATTTATAAACTGATTAAGCAAGGTTGGGCTTGCTGTGTCAACTAGTACTCTGAGCCCAATAAGAGTCCTTACTCTAACCAGCTTCCCAAACAACTTGCCCTTTTAGATTGGCACAAGGACTTGAAATTTCATTTCTTTTTAGATAAGTCCTTCCAGTTTCAGGCACAACAACTAGAGCACAATTATATTTGCCACAGGGAATGAGATAGTGAGCTTAGCCCATGAAAGGAGGTTTACTTGTGAGTAACAGATATTGGACCATTTAGTGTGGTGGATGGGACCAATGGAGAATGATTGTAAACCTTATAAGCAAGTATAAGCTAGGTCTAAGTGGGATTTGTTTAAATGCATCATTCCTCCATGCTAGTCCAGCTATAGTTACACATTTGTTGTTTTATACAGATGTCCTTACATGCTCTAGATATCCAAGTTATCAACAGATCTTACATTGTTCCCAACAGATGTGCATGAGGGGTTTCGACTTGCATTCCACTACTGATTCTCAAGTGCTCATGGGATGATATAAATTTTTCTTGATTGGTAGGGAAGTGATGGATTCAAGAACAACAAAATCATCAAAAAGTTAATGCAGAAGGGAAAGGTCGAGAGTGGTGAATGAGGGAAATTCTGAAAGGTAGAATGAGATTGGAGGACCACCATCAACTAGCTGAAAAGAAATGTGATTCAAAACAACGGGAAAATTAACTTTGCATAAAACAAAAAAAGGACATGAATACAACTACACTAACAGCAAAATGAAATAAACTCTAACCTACTCAGGGGTAACCACCATGTGGTGGCTACTAGAAGTATCTCTTGAGATGCTAGCTATTAATAGGGAGTTTTTCAGTTTCTCCCGGTATGGTTTTCAATCTGTAAATTCCATGACCAATTTTTTCCACAAGTTGGAATGAGCTCAGCCATGAGTGTTGTAATTTTGTGTGCTTACCTGTTTTCTCACTCATGAGAGAGGAAAAGTAAATAAATTTCTCAATGAAAGATATCACCTTGTCTTCACTTTCATTTATAAGTTTTTCATGCTCCCTTTTGTTAATGGATGCGTCTTTGGGTGTTCTTTCACAACGCAAGAACTCCAGGATTTGATTATCACCTTATAACACCTGTTAATTCAGGATGTTATCAGTTACAGATGATCTAAAAATCAATTCAGCATAAAATTTATTCTTGTTTAATCTAAGATTAGGCAAAAGTTTCGTAGCCATAGGAGCCATCAGATCAGCATCGTGGTTATACTTTAAAGGAATGTATGTGACACTGAAAGAATTGGAATTGTCAATTAAACTCCATACCTCATGTTGGTTCCTCACCAGGTGTGGCAGACTGCACTGTATCCTTTTCTTTAGCTGGTCCACCATTATTTGTGGGTCATCAAAAACTCTGAGAATTTTTACATTCCTTTCAATGGCTCTTCTCAGGCCCTTCAGTAAGCCTTAATGTTTTGTTGTGTTATTGGTGTGTGTGCATTTCAACTGATTGGCCATCAAAGGTTGGTTCCTTAGGGAGTCAATGAAAATGCTCCCAATGCCTGCACTTTCAAGACAATTCGAGTCATCAAAGTGGAGGGTCCTGAAAATAAACTCTAAAGCTACGCTAGAACTACTTCCTGTGAAATTAGTCCTATCATCTACTATAATACAAGATAATTCATCAGTTGGATTGTGGGGGTGTTTAATTCTTTCTTCTAACTGTGTGTTTGTCAAATCCTCCTTGACTGTTTCTACATGGCACTCCTCAAAACAGGTTTACGTGGCATAAACATTGGAACTATAACTCCCAAGGATAGAGTTATAGAACATTACAGGTTCATTGGGTCTGTTTGGTTCCATTACCACATACTTCATGTACCTCTCCCAATCCACTCTCAGCATATCACTTTTTCCCCTCTGAGGACAAAAGATGGGACCAATCAGTTGAGAAATATCCATTTGGATTTGATGACCAATCCCTACTACGCAACACCCCATAAGCCTCAGGTATATCCACTACCACTATATCAATGACTTGAGTGTATTGAGACTTGGTAACCATCTGAATCAACACATATTTTAGCTCCCCAACAACTCTCACATTCATTCTGTCCAACTGCATAATTCTAGTTTCAGTTTTATTGGGTATTGCCTGAAGTCTCTTAGCAACAGCATGAGGCATAATAGCGGATAAGGCACCAGAGTCTACCAAGAAATTATGCATGTTCAAGTTGAAGATTTCAAATTTGATAAAGAAGGGTGGAGTCATAGATTGTGATTTCCTCCCTATCATGGCTGCATTGACATCTTGGGGTTTCCGATTCATTTTAGATAATGTGGCCTCCATAGCTGGTGGTATTTGGGCTGCACTAGTGGTACTAATAGGTTTGGACATTGGCTTCTTGGTTTGGGTGCTTGAGGTGGTGGGGGTTTTGCAGTTTCTCTCATTCATAGCTTTTAGCAGCAAATATCTCTAACACATTAATTTTAACAAGTCAAAATATGTGATATTGGCCCTAGACTTATTGAGATCATCCAAAATATTATAATCAATGTTATAAATAGGATAGGGCAGAGTAAACATACGTATTTTTTCATTTTTAGATGGGAGTTTATCGTCTTGGGTAGCCTTTATTGCAGTCGGAGATGCATTTTCTTTCTCTGGGTGGCATGCAACAGGGGCATTCATGGATTGACCGCCAGGTCTACTATTCTCGACAAGAACTCTGGGAGCAGATGCTTTTATAGGGTGAACATCTTGCTTTGTTCGGTCTAAGGGATTTTTCGCACCTAGAAGTAGCCCTTTACTGTGCGTTTGGATTTTATTAGCATTGATTTCTGTAGTGTTATCTCCCTTGTCATCATTCTCATCACTATGGAAGTCCCACAACACATTGATTTGGGTTTCCTCATTCAAGGGTTCTTCTACATGGTATTCCTCCTCTTCTCCTTGTTCTGGTTTGAATTCCAGTATAGGTTCTTCTTTGTTGAGGAGCGATCCAATCAGAGCCAATTCTTCTATGTTTAAAGCCCATTCATTAGGTGGAGCAGGCAATGCAAGCTAACCATGACCACCTTCAATTTTCTTCTAGTAGAAAGGTTTGAATGGTTTTCTGTTATTATACTCCCCTCCCTTACCACTAGTACTTTCTCCATGACTCCTTCTCATATAAATGACTATGTTCGTAAGTTTTTTAATGATTCGATGCAACCCTTCCACATCTATGGTGTCCTTGTCTTTAGTTTCAGCCCCTTTATTATCATTTCCATTACTCTTCTTGGGTGTCCGAGAGGCTTTATTTTCTCAAGTTGTGGGGTGGCATGCTATGAGGTTGATCATTTCATTTTCAACTTTCACCACTTCAGCGATAGCACCTTGTAAGGTTTGCACATTACTCCTTTTAACTGACATCGTTGTAGGGATAGGGAGAGAAGAGATATATAATTCCATTAGCATCTCTTCAGTGGGTCTAGGGGTGGTTGGGATTTTGTTGAACAAGGTGTTGAACTGGATGTTAAAATCCTTAACTTTCTCCTTGGTTTCCATTTTCAGATGGGATAATTCTAAAACTAAGGCTGTAGGTGTTTTTTCATCACCAAACTTGTCAAAAAAGGCTTGTTGAAAAGCATCCTAAGAGGTGATTGACCCTATTCCCAAGCTGAAATACGATGTGGAGGTTGCACCAGTCAAAGTAAAAGAGAATAAGCAGCACACCAATTCTTCATCAGTGACCCACAACCATCACAAGGCTAGGAAGAAAGAGAGAATATGGTTATCAATGGTATCTCCTCGCTCAGGGTCGAAATTGGGTAACACTCTTTCTGTATTTTTGGGTAAGGGATGTTGTTTCCTAGGTACCGCTACAGCATCCTGTCCAAGCTAGGGAGGGAGTGCTCCTGGAGGAGGTGGGGTTTGATTCCCACCTGAAGGAGGAGGTGGAGGTTGATTCCCACCCGGAGGAGGAGGTGGAGGTTGATTCCCACCTAAAGGAGAAACGTTGGCCATATTATGGGCAGGGATGTTTTGGTTGAAGGCTTCTCCACTAGGATTCTAAAAATTGTAGGTCTTAACATGCATACGAATTCTAAAACACATAAAATAAACAATGCAAGAGCATAACACATAAAAAGCATATACACAGAGATTTTCCCTTGGATCCCAAAACTGGGAATACGAGCTTGATTTTTCATTATGTTCCTTTCAATGTTATAATACATATTTATAAATGTCGAAGCATCCAATACCATGGACCAAAAACCATCGCGTCCAAAAACATATGTGAAAATCATGCACAAAACCATAGGTGGGTCTGCCTGTACTAACATAGGGTCCAAAAGCAAAATTTTCCAGGCCGTTGCCCCGGACCCCGTAAAGTGGGGTTACGGGTTCACCTCAAACCCCTGTGACCCCCCCCCCTCTAACCCTCAGTTAACTACATGGGCTAGTCTTGGAAAGAATATAACATAATCCAACATTCTCCCACTTGTTGTTTTCTTTCCACAGGGGGCCACAAGAGATCTTAGTCATTTATCAAGCCCTGTAATGCCCATTATTTCTCTACACGAAGAGAACTTCTTAGAGCTCACAGATTTTGTCAATGCATCTGCAATATTCTTCAAAGTGTCCACCTTTACGAGCAACACCTTTTTGTCTTCTATCATATCCCTCACAAAGTGATACTGAACATCAATGTGCTTTTTTTTTAATGATATGCAGGGTTCTTTGCCAAGAAAATTTCACTTTGGCTATCACAGTCTATCCTTATAGCTTCCTATACTAACCCCATACTTGAACACAATATTTGCAACCAAACTGCTTCCTTGCTTGCATGAGTGGCTGCCATGTATTCTGCCTCTATAGTTGATAGTGCCACTACAGATTGTTTCTTACTCATCCAACTGACTACACTTCCAAACAGGTTAAACACATACCCACTTGTAGATCTTCTCCGATCCATATCTCCAGTCCAGTCTGCATAAACAAAGCAACAAATATCCAACATTATGTCCAATCCTAGTCTTCCTTGGTAGCACAAACCATAATCGCTAGTGCCACGCAAATACCTGAAAACCCACTTCACTG
Source organism: Pinus tabuliformis (assembly GCA_031772625.1). Lineage (NCBI taxonomy): Eukaryota > Viridiplantae > Streptophyta > Pinopsida > Pinales > Pinaceae > Pinus > Pinus tabuliformis. The sequence continues at coordinate 537,386,333 of CM062820.1, forward strand.
TTGTCCAATGCTCCTTCCCTAGTTTTCACATAAACCTGCTCAATACTCCCATTACATGTGCAATGTTTGGTCTAGTACAAACAATTGCATACATTAGGCTACCGACTGCACTGGCATATGGAACATGGGACATGTCCTCTTCCTCTTCTTGTGTCTTGGGACACTGTTTAGCAGATAACCTCACACTTATAAGAATAGGAACCTTCAATGGTTTACTATCCTGCATATTAGACCTCTGTAATATTGTCTTGACATACTTCCTCTAGTTTAACCAAATCTTCCTCTTTGCCCAATCTATTTTTAATTTCCATGCCCAAAATATAGTTTGCAGCACCAAGATATTTCATGTCGAATTTGGAGGACAATTGGGTCTTCAAATCCTGGATAATTTCTTTGTCATTTCCCACTAACAACATATCATCCACATACAAGACCAGATAAATAACATGGTCACCAATTAATTTAAAATACACACAGTGATCTACTTTGCTTCTGGTGAAGCCATGTCCCCGTATAAATGTATCAAATTTATGATACCACATCCTTGGTGACTATTTTAACCCATACAGAGACTTCCTTAACTTGCATACCATTTCTTTCTTACCCTTCATTGCAAAGCCTTCAGGTAGCTTCATGTAGATCTCCTCTTTGAGATCCGCATGAAGAAATTTTTTCTTCACATCCATCTATTCTACCTCAAAATCAAAAGCAACAGCAACAAATAAAATAATCAAATAGAAGTTACCTTGGAAACAGGAGAAAAAATATCACTAAAATCAATTCCTAGCACTTGGGAATAACCTTTTGCTACCAAATGAGCTTTGTATTTCTCGACTTTTCCTTCTACATTTGTCTTCCTCTTGAACACCCATTTGCTGCCAATGAGTTTCCTTCCAGCCGGCAACTCCACTAGATCCCAAGCCTTATTTTTGTGCAAAGATGCTATTTCATCAACCATGGCTTCTTTCTAGAGTTTTCCAACCTCTGAATCTACTGCTTCCTTCACAGTTCTAGGACCATCGTCAGTAATAGATAAAGAAAAATTCGAACAGAAAGCACATGGACTATACCTTTCTCGCTGCTTTCTTTCTCAAACTTGTCTTCTCACACCTGGAGTTTGTGGCTCTTCATCTTCCGATTCCTCCTCTGCTGTAGAGTCTGGTTCTTCCTCCTTAAGCTCTTGAAAACTCTATCTTCTTAGGTTCCTTTGGTTCAACTTCATGTTTAATAACTTCTTTTACCTCTCTGAACACCACATCTCGGTTGTACACAACCTTCCGTGTGATTGGGTTCCAAAGCTTATAACCCTTTAGACCATCCTTATACCCAATAAAGATGCACTTTTCAGATTTACTATCCAATTTGGTTCGCTTCTCCTTTGGAACATGTACATATGCATCACATCCAAATACCCTCAGATGTGAAAGAGAGTATTTCTTACCGGTCCATAACTCTTGTGGAATCTTATCCTCCAACGTTGATGAAGGTGACCTGTTAACTAGGTAACATGTAGTATCCACTGCCTCTACCTAGAATTCTTGTCCTAACCCGGCACCACTAGGCATGCTTCTTGCCCTTTCCATCAACGTCTTATTCATTTTTTCAGAAACTCCATTTTGCTGAGGTGTATATGGAGTAGTATTCTATCATGCTATACCACACTTATTACAAAATTCTTCAAATTCCTTGCTGCAAAACTCTCCACCATTATCTATCCTCGGAACCTTTATCTTATTCTCTGTCTGATTTTCCATGAGAGCCTTAAATTCTTTCAACCTGTCAAAGGCTTAAGATTTCTTCTTAAGGAAATATATCCATGTATTCCTTGAGAAGTCATCTATAAATGATACATAGTGCACAGACTTACCCAGTGATGGAACCTTCATAGGTCCAAACACATCACCGTGCACAAGTTCTAATATTTGTTTCACCCTATTACTACCAGAGGGGAAACTCACCTGATTCTACTTCCCATAATACACAATTTTCACAGAAATCAAAATCTAGAAAGCTATTACTCATACCTTCTACCATACCTTTACCATGAAGTATTCGAAGGCCTTTCTCTCCAATATGTCCAAGCCTTTGATGCCACAACATGGTCTTCTCTCCAGAGACCACTAGATTTTCTGCTCCACTTTCAGGAACCACAGAACTATTTCACCCATCAACAATAGTGCTACCTTGCAGCTTGTAAAAATTTCCAATCCGAACTCCCCGCATCAATACCAGTGCTCCCCGAACCATTTTGTAGGTATCCTTCTCGAACACTGTTTTTACACCTGCATCATCCAACTTGCTTACAGAAATCAGATTTCTGGCCAATGTAGGAATATGCAGAACACCTGGAAGTGTTCTAACCCTTCCACCTTGTAACTTCAATTTTACTTTTCCACGATCAACGATTGTAGCCCTCCTAGCATTCCCTAATAATACATCACCACCATCATATTTTTCATACTCGCAGAACCACTCTCTATGGGGAGTTAAGTGAAAGGATGCACCTGAGTCAATCAACCATGCCTCACAATCTACATGTGTACTTAAAGAAGCCAAGTACACATACCTACCTTCATCTAAGGTGGTTTTTGCCTCTACAGAAGGAGCATCATCAGATCCCTTTCCTTTATCAGGAAATTTAGATTTACAGTCCCTTTTGTAGTGCCCTTCCTTTCCACATTTCCAATACACCACCTTTACAAGTTTTCCTCGAGATTTAGATCTCCCTCTATATTTAGATCTCCCACTTGATGACTTATTTTTTTTTCTGTTCTCGGACTGTCCTTATACAGACAAGGCATCACCATTCTAGCTGTCCATATTTTTCCATCTCATCTCCTCCGTCAGCAAGGCTGAGATTATTTCATCAAACTGCAAGGCAGTTGCATTGCTATCTATCGCAATAACCAGACTATCCCATGAATCTGGTAGAGAACACAACAAACTGATGCACTTATCTTCATCTGAAATTTTAATATCAATAGATTCTAACTAACTTACCACGGTATTAAATGAATTCAAATGCTCTATCACCGAGTCTCCATCTTTCATCCTCAGGTTATACAACTTTTTCTGCAGGAACAATTTATTCACTAGAGACTTAGATTGGTATAATGTCCCTAACTTGTCCCATAAAACCTTCGTCGGCTTCCCCTAATACATTCAACAATACTGAATCTGAGACACAATTGTATTGTGCTCTTTGCCTTCCGATCCAACCTCTTCAATTCTTCATCGAACTCTCCCGTTGGTTTAGTACCTGGATCTACCATGATCCACTAATCTTTATCCACCAACAGATCCTCCATCTTGAGTTTCCACAACTCAAAACTCTGACCATTAAATTTCTCAATCTCTATCTTTCCACTACTCGCCATCTTCTTTCACCACCAAAATCAATCTCGCAGATCTCCCACTGAACAGGGTCTACCACATGCCTGAGCGAAACCCCTCGGCAACAAAGGCATCCCCTTGAAGCCAAAAAAACTCTAATACCAAATGTAGGTTTTAACCCCATACAGAAATTACCTGCATATGAATTCTAAAACACATAAAATAAACAATGCGAGAACATAACATATAAAACACATATACACAGAGATTTTCCTGGAGATCCCAAAACCAAGACTATCAGCTTGATTTTTCATTATGTTCCTTTCTATGTTATAATACATATTTATACATGCTGAAGCATCCAATACCATGGACCGAAAACCATCGTGTCCAAAAACATGTGCCCAAATCATGCACAAAACCATAGGTGGGTTCGCTCATACTAACATAGGGTCCAAAACCAAAATTTTTTGAGGCGGTGCCCCAAACCACATAAAGTGGGGTTATGGGTATGCCTCAAACCCCCTGTGACCCCCCCATCTAACCCCGGTTAACTACGTGGGCTAGTCGTGGAAAGAATATAACATAACCCAACAAAAATCAAGCAAGGAGTTACCTTTAGAAGGGGAATCCTCAAAAATGTCTTCCCAAGGGGTGTCGATACTTTGCAAGGATTCTAGCACAAGTGGGCTTATCTTACCCTTCTCATTACATATTGCTTCTATTCCATAGCAAGCTAAGTGGGCTTGATTGTGGGGAAAACTCCACAGTTAAGCGCGCTTGAGCCAGAGGAGTTCTGGGATGGGTGACCTCCTGGGAAGTCCTGGTTACCGGGTGCAAGCCCCGGAAGTGATGATTGATGCTATGTGATTCGTTCTCCACATTTCACTAGTTTCAATCCCACTTCTTCACCCCTGTGAGCATCACCCGATGCAATGAGTGCTAAGTGAACTATTCAAAAATCATGAGAAATTAGTCAGTTACGACTACCTCTCATGGAAATGGTCATACGTTTGAATGACTTACTTAACGCAGTTGAATCCCAAAAAAATGATATCTAATATAATGCACTGCGTAAATCCCCCATACTTAAACATGCATTGATTCAAGCCCAAATGAATAAATCATTGAATTTAGAGCTGGACAAGACTGTATTAAACCTAAATTGCAATCCAATCACTCATATAAGAATCCACATTCTTTTATGGAATTAAAAATGCAACTGATGTTTAATTTAGTTTCAAATCAGAGACCATTCACAAGTTAACCATGAAAGTGAATCACATTCAATCTAGCAAGACTAATAGTGAACTGTAAGTCATCGATCATTTACATTCATGCCAGTAACAACACTATGATCTAAAAAAATACAACGAGTCTGAAAATAATGGCTCCTTCTTCCGTCAAAAACATTCCTCCTCATTCACAATAAAGCAACATTATTCTTCTCAAAAATCAAAAGCCCCCTCTCCTCTTTTGGAGGTAATATTTATGTTAAAATGCTCTTGCTCTCAGTCTTCCCTACCTCTTCACCTTCCATCTACTTCCTTCATTATGATGATCAGAAGAAATAGGTGAAAACAGTCAGTGTCACTGTTGACACGTAAAGAGCATTTCTTGTCATTAGGGTGCTTCATTTCCTGGGCACTGAATGGTTATTGATTAGAGAGGATGACTGTGTGTCCTATACATGATGCGATCTGGAGTGGTTTCATTTCCGAAACATGCAAGAAATGCTTGGAAACCAACTAAAAATGTCAAAGGTCAGCTCTTTTGACAGAACACCTCTGCATATAAGGGTTTTCTCGATCTGCTTGTGCATTCGTTACTCCTCGCTGTAGAAATAAGAGACACCAGTCACGCTTACAAAAATGTAACAAAAATGCTTTAAAACATGAGTATCACCTCTATTGAATGTTTATCACATCAAAAACGAAAGAATCAACCCTTGGTTTTTAGCTTTATGCATAGATTAAGCCTAGCAAGCCAAACTCGGTTTGCATTGAAAATTGTCGCAAAACACAAAGCCGAAGCCAAATTGCGGACTTGAAAATTTATATGCTTGGCTTTGTAATCATCGGTGGGTCCTGGAGGTTATGGTGCACTATACATGTATATACCGGATCCCACCAATAGCAATAAGCAATAGATACCGGACTTGAAACATGTATATACCGTGGTTAGTAAACCATTGGGTCCATAGTACAGGGGAGCGCCACATATATATAAGCCCCGGGACCCCACTAATTGCGGTATGTGATATGGGAGGTGGACTCGAAAACACATATATGTTAAGGTTCATAAATCCCTTCAGGTCCACTATGTTACCATTCCCTTTGCAAAACCCCAACTTTAATGTTTCATTGCAAACACATGGATATATGGAAAAAGCTGCATATCGCTGTTGGGGCAGATTTAAAAATTAATATGCCTAGTTTTATAATCATCGGCGGGTCTGGGATATTTATGCACCCTTTCTATATAGCGTTCGGTTTGGGCTGATAGCGATCTGCGATGGGGCTCTGGACCCGAAATGTATACATTTGAGTTAGGAAAACCCATCAGGCCCAGAAGCCATGAATTCCTTGTGTTATGGCGATAGGCCTCGAAAAGGATTTAAGCATGCTTTGTGAAGGATTTCCACTATAAGGCGTTGTAATGGAAATGATGACGCGATGGGGTTTTGCGAGTTAAACAAACAAATGATTATAATAAGGGTAGGTGTAATTGTTTGTGCGGGTGCCAATGTAGCATGCATGTTCATGAAGATTGAGAGATCCTGATGAAGGGAGAGAATAAATGGACAGGCTGTGTCATGAATGCACCATGTATCACAGGACCATCACGCCTTGAAAATTTGACTCGGCAAGGAGTTAACATTCATGAGATAAAACAGATCATTCTGAAAGATGAAAAATCAAACTTCTAGGGGACCCATTGAAAACCCGCTGTAAGAGCATGTTCCAGTAGGGTGGCAGTTGTGGCTACAACATATCCATATACATCTCCCCATGAAACAACCTTTTAAATGGATGTATGTATATCGATAAAATGCAAAAATGGTTATAGATGATGGAGGTTGATTTCTCAAAAATTGTGCCTTAAATTTGCTGAAATTGCTTGAGCATGTTACCATCATCCATATGCATCTCCCACTTAAACATCTTGGCAAATGGATGCATGGTTTTGAAGTTATGGAAAAATCAAATTTATGCTCTATGCATATTTGTATCATGTAGTAAAACAAAGGATCCTGTAGTTTTTTAGGACAACAAGCAAATTGAATGGTAGAAGCATGAGAATGATGGGTGGATGGTGGAAATAGATGAGGGTGATGGATTGGCATGACCTTGGTGTTGTTGGATCATTTGAGCAAAGGAGAAAGTAAAAAATTGACTTCTTTTGACTATGCTTGACCATTTTTCCTTTTGGTACAACTTGTTCTTGTTTCTTGCAAATGTTGTTGACTACCTGCATTCATCAAAGAGATGCATGGAGCAAGGATTTCTTTTATTTTTTTCCTTCTAGGCCTACTAGCTGCCTCAATGAGGTTTTCAACTAGTAGGTATGCCTAGGTGCCTCAAAGGAGGTTTTCATCTGAGGTTTTTATTTTTCTTCTCTTATTTTTCAATTTCTTTTCCTACTCTACTCTACTTGAAAAACAAAATCACTTTCAAGTATAAGAATACTTAGAATGGAGCCATGTGCACATCAAGATGATAGAAAAAATGTTGTGTAGGCTTGAAATGTATGTTTTGAAATGTACCTAGATTTGAATTATCAAATGCTTTGACTTTGATGACATCAAGTGCAATTGAAGAAGAGAGTGTTGTTGCAACTTAGTGACTATATGGAATCAAACCTCGATATAACTTTCATGCCCTTCAGTTGGTTGTTTATCTGGATCATTCTTCATGTCTTCTTCTACCATGAACTTCAAATATTCCTCTTTTGCTGATTGTTCTCCTGAATACATGGAGGATTTGATGGTAGCCATGAGGGAGCTTTATCAATCTTTGATTTTGATGTCTGTTCTTCATCAAGTGCAACCCATGATTCTTTTATCTTATCTTTCGAATATTCTTCTTCTAGATTTAGTCCTTCAATGATATCAAGGGAATCTCTTTTTTGCAATACTCTTCTTGAGCTATGGTGAATACCATTGAGCTTAAGAGGAGATGGTTGGAAGTTTTGTACCTCAGGATTGTAAGTGGGTTGAGCTACTTCAATGTTTATGTTTAGAAGTGGTGGTACAGGTAGTTGAGTGGGAGTATATATTTGAGATGGATGTGGTTGCGGTTTTGGTTGTGGTGGAGATGAATGGTATGGAGAACATGGAGTTGAGTATGGAGGATATTGAGGAAAATACTGAGGATATTGTGGATGGCTCCCATATGTTCCTTGCCAACCTTGTTGCCTAGATTGGTTTTGGGGTTGAGATGGGAAATGTTTCCAAGGAAAGAGTGTGTTCCAATTACTTTGAGGTGGATATGCATAACCTTGAAATTGTGAATTAGGTTGTCACATCATACTAGGTTGACTAAGTTTCCATTGCCCTCTTGGAGCTACATAACATAGCTGCATTAGCAATTGACTTGCTCCATTGTCCTCTTCGTGAACTTCCTTCAACCTTTGTAATGAGGAGAAAAATTTAAAATCATGTGATTCCGCATGGACAACATGAATATCAACATATTATTTTTCTTCATCTTGCATTCTTAACATTTCTACTTGTTTGATCTCTTTTCGAAAAAGAAGGAGAACTGAGCTAGGGTTCTGAGGAAAAAACCCTCGACGGCGCCGACGGTACTGCGGATCACGCTCAAGCACTGTAGAGGAATCTCTGTAGCGTGACAGAGCTGCAGGGGTTCAGCGGAGTGCAATGGAACCTCCTCAGGGGGGGGCGTCAGAGCCCTCCCCTTCACTGCAAGATCCTGAGCAAGCGGTCATTTTTGGATCGGTAGATCAGGAAATACTAAGCAGAGGAAAAAAGCAACAAGTTAATGATAAAGAGAATGGAAATCGGAAGAACAAAGACAACAATCCACAAGAAGAAAAAGAAACGCAAGAAGAAGGCCCGAAAATATCCTCATCAACGTGCCGACCCGTGGCCAAAGAACGGCCACGAATAGAGCTGCCGGGAGACAAGATTGATAGAAGAATAGAGTACATGAAAGATCATGCCCTCATTGGAAATTTCATAGGGTTTTGGCCGACTGAGAGAGCTTTATATGGCTGGATTGAGGCGAAATGGAAACCCAAGGGAGATGTCACTCTCCAGCTGGGGCCGAAGGGCTTTTTCACCGCAATCTTTTTCTGCTTAGAGGACAAGTATAGGATCCTGGGAGCAGGGCCTTATTTCTTCAACTCAGCGGGTTTATATCTGAGGGAATGGATTCCAAGATTCAACCCAGACAAGGAAGATCTCACTTGGGCGCCAGTGTGGATCAGATTGTACTCTCTTCCTGATGAATACTGGGACGAAGACCTTCTCAAGCGCATAGGAAATGGAGTGGGAGAATACATCAGAGCGGCAGAAGAAACCAAATCCCGTAAGTATATCTCCTACGCTCGAATATGTGTCTTTATTCGCCTGAATGAAGCTTTACCAGAGTCAGTAACTCTTGCCCACCGAGACGAGGAGTGGATCCAGCCTCTCGACTATGAACACGTGCCCTTTCGGTGCAGAAAGTGCCATGCTCTGGGGCATCTCTTCAGGGATTGCCCTCAAAATATCAAAGCCAACTCCTCTGATCCTTCTGAAACCACAACCCAAGATGGTTTTACCAAAGTCCAAAGTCGGAAGCGCTCGCATAAAAAGCCCCAGAATGGGTCCAAACCCCAGCCTACCAAACCCCAAAACCCATCATCTAAGAACAGCTTTGATATTCTAGCCCACTCCTCAGATGAACAACCCCTGTCTTCTGAGACCAACCATGCGCGCCCTTCCTCTTCATCCCATCCCCCTCCATCTGACCCCCCTCCTAAATCTCAGCCTCCCATCATCATCCCGACCATCCTCAGCCGGAATCAGAAAGATACAGTGGAAGGTCACAAGGAAATGGATGTAGATGGAAAGGCAGACCTCCCTCGGGATTCAGAAATCAATCAAGAGGAAAGCAGTCAAGTGCAAAAAATGGATGAAGAGCCAGAAAGCATAGATCTACATGGTCTGGACATTCTGGAACTAGAACTAGCCTGCAAAAAGAGAGCATATGACACTATATCTGAGACCCAACTAAATAAGCTCGAAGTGGTCATCTCAAGAGCCTACCACCAACACCAATTAGGGATACAACCAGGAAGTAATTGGGACAGCAGCCTGCGTCCAAAGGATTCCAAAAAGAGAGGAAGGAAAACAGATCTCCAGAGAACAATCGAGATTGGGAAAATCCTGGTGGATTCAGGCAGATATGCGAAGTTGACGAAGTACTACAGGCCCTCCAATATTAGTTAGCCATGAAGCTTGTATCCTGGAACTTAAGAGGGCTCAACAGCCCCGGAAAACTCAGGATGTTAAAAAATATGATCAAAATGGAAAAACCGCAGATGTGCTTTCTCCAGGAAACTAAATGCAATAGTTCTACTCTGGGTAACATTCTCTCAAAAGCTTGGCCAGGGTGTAGATCAGTTGCTGTAGATGCCTCAGGAGCCTCAGGGGGGCTTGCTATAGCATGGAATACCCAAGCGGTAACTCTCACTGATTTTCATGCCTCTCATCATCTCATACAGGCAGCCTTTCATATTCTGGGTACCAATATTCATGGTAACTTATCTAACGTCTATTTTCCGCAAGACACAGGAAGCAAAATCGCGCTCCTTGAAACTATAGAAGCGCTGAGCATAAACAGAAGGCATCCATTATGGATTGTGGCAGGGGATTTTAACATGATAACCAAAATCGAGGAAAAGATAGGAGGGAGAATCAGAATGGAACCAGAAGTTGCTCGCTTCAAGGACTTCATCCAAAATGCCTCTCTCATAGATATGCCGTTCTGTAATGGCACCTTCACCTGGAGCAATCGCAGAGCTGGCAAGCATCAAATTGCCTCTAAATTGGATCGCTTTCTCCTCTCAGACAATGCGGTGCATCTTGGAGGAGATTTCTCGGCTGCAATACTTGCACACACCGGTTCGGATCACTGGCCGATTGCTCTACAATGGCAGAGACCAGGGGATTTGACAAAAAGACCCTTCCGATTTGAGGGGTTTTGGCTCACACACCATGCATTCAAGGACTTCGTCAAAACCATCTGGGCCTCTTTCATCCCTCCAGAAGGAGCAAAAATGTATCAGTTTCAACAGAAGCTACGATTTCTGAAAAGTCACCTGAAAAGATGGAATAGGGAGACCTTTGGAAATATATTTAAGGCGCAACAGGAGCTACATCAGGAACTGGTGGATCTCCAACAGAAAATAATCACAGAAGGGCACACGGAGGCAACCCTGGATCAGGAACGGCACATTCAAAATCAACTTGAAGAGAGGAGAAAACAGGAGGAAATCTACTGGAGGCAAAAGTCCAGGGTTCGGTGGCTGAAGGAGGGGGAGCGCAACACCAAATTCTTCCACAGAACCACGGTGCAGAGAAGGATGCATAATAATATACCCTTCATTCAGAATCAAGAGGGGGCAAAAGTAGAGAAGCATGAGGAAATCGAAGAGGTACTCCTTAATCATTTCCAACAGGTTCACCAAGAACAAGCAGAAGATCGGCAACAGGCGATTGGAAAGATAATCAGCAATGTGCCAAAACTCATCACGGCGGAACATAACGAGCTGCTCATGCGCCCTATTCTCATCCACGAAGTAGACGAGGCAATGGCCCAGCTCAAAGAAGGTAAAGCCCCTGGCCCAGATGGTTTCACAACCACGTTCTTTCACGCTTTCTGGGACATGATTAAGTTGGAGGTTTGGCAGATTGTAGAGGAATCTAGGGCCATGCGCTGGCTTCTCCCCTCCCTCAACTCCACCTTCATTACTCTCATCCCCAAAGAGGAGAATTCCATCACCCCAGACAAATTCAGGCCTATAGCTCTTTGTAATGTCATCTATAAAGTCATATCTAAAGTTATTGCAAATAGGTTAAAACCCCTCTTACCTATGCTCATCTCTCCGGAACAGTCGGGGTACGTGGAAGGCAGACAGATAATGGATGGCATTCTCCTCACGCACGAGATTCTTCACTCTCTCAAGCACTCAAAACAAGCAGGTATGTTACTCAAACTGGATCTCTCTAAAGCTTTCGATAAGCTCAGTTGGACTTATATTCAACACATGCTGAAAGCGTTTGGATTTTGTTCTATGTGGGTTCGCTGGATCATGAGCCTTATCACTTCCACTCATTTCTCCATCCTTGTGAATGGCATCCCCTCCCGCCCTTTCAAGCCCTCTCGAGGTATCAGACAAGGGGACCCCCTTTCCCCCTTCCTCTTCGTTCTTATGGCTGAAGGTCTTGGCAGACACATCAAGCATGCCCTCCATTCTCAGCAGCTTAAAGGCATCTCTGTCCACAACTCTCCTGCTACCTCTCATCAGCAATTTGTTGATGACACCATGCTTTATGGCTACCCCTCTGTACAGGAAGCCTCTAGTTTAAAAACCCTTCTCAACGACTTCTCTGAAGCCTCAGGCACCCATGTCAATTGCTCCAAGTCGCAAATTTTCTTCTTCCACACCCCTCCTTCAGTCAAATCTGCTGTCTCCCGCATTCTAGGTTTCCCCTCTGCTTCTCTCCCCTCTAAATATCTAGGGGCTCCCCTCACTGCCTCAGCCATAAAGCAGCCCGCTTGGCGCTCTCTTCTAGAGAAGTTCGACTCAAAGCTCAATCTTTGGACTTACCGTTCTCTTAATCTAGCCAGTCGGGTGGTGCTCATCAAGTCTGTCCTGCAAGCCATGCCTCTTTACCTTTTTTCTATCCTAGCTGCACCAAAGTGGGTCCTAAAAAGAATAAGAAACCTACAGCGTGACTTTCTTTGGGGCAGCTCTGCTACTAATCGCAAGTGGGCTCTGGTAAAATGGACCACTGTCTGCATGCCCAAAGACAAAGGTGGCATCGGACTAAGAGACCCAGAGTATAGCAACACCATTATGAATGCCAAGATCTGGTGGCAATGGATGACTAATCCAGATAAGCCGTGGGCAAAAATATGGACCGCCAAATATGCCAATAACAGACCTCAAGAAGAGCTCATCAGATTCACTCCCACCGAAAAAGGGTCGCTAATCTGGAATGCGGCCAAGCAGCACTATCAGCTCATTCAACAGCACAACTTCTGGGAAATTAGGAATGGTCGTACGGCTAGATTCTGGACAGATGCCTGGAACCAAATGCCTAAGCTCTCGAGTGTACTTCATCCATCTCTGGTTCCGGACATGCAGGATCAGCAGCAGGTTAAAGTCCAACATTTCTGGATGCAGGAGACGGAGCATGGGTTTAGAAAATGGAGACAGAGCAATCAAATAATCAACAATACAAATATTCAGGAAACAACAGAATTTGAGAAAGAGTTAAGGAAAAGAGGCATACGGTATGATGAAAGCAATGATATACTAAGATGGGGATATCTACCCAAGGGGTCCTACACCACCTCCGAAGCCTACAAGTTAATCGGCAACTTTCCCACTCCGCCGGATCCTCTATGGAGTAGAATCTGGGGTCTCGGAGCCTGGCCCAAAATCTCCTACTTCCTCTGGCTAGTAGGACACAAAAGAATTCTCACATGGGATAAGTTAAGGAGACGTAATTTTCAAGGCCCCTCTATATGTCACAACTGTTTTCAACACGAGGAAACCCTTCAACATCTCTTGGATACATGCTCGCTGGCCAACCAGCTGTGGGAAAAGGTGAGCTTTAGATGCCAAAGAAGATGTAAAGGGGACAATGATATCATCGACACCATCAGACAATGGCCGAAAAGCCCCTACAACTGTGAGATCCTCAATCACCTGTGGAATATCATCCCGGGAACTGTCTTATGGAACATTTGGAAGGAAAGAAACAAGCGCATATTCAAAAACAAGCGCTCTCCCATTGAAGAAATTTGGAACAGACTGCATGGGAATCTCAAAGAAACGATGCTGCTTCGATCTTGGACAAAAGAGGATCTCCCTGCCACAGATAATGAGAAAAACATCCTCGACAATTGGCAATTGCAGCTACCACAGGAGTTTGCCAAGTATCATCCAGCTAATAGCAGCGTCAAGGACAACAGTAGTTGGAATGCCCCTCCTATTAATTCATACAAACTCAACTTTGATGGGGCTTCCAAGGGCAATCCTGGAGCAGCGGGATTTGGAGGCATTCTGAGAAACCATGAAGGCACTCCCCTGCAGATTTACTTTGGAAATATAGGGTGGGACACCAATAATTCCGCAGAGCTGGAGGGACTCTGGCAAGGTCTCTTGCTAGCCAGGAGCCTCAACCTTCAACCCTTGATAGTTGAAGGCGATTCCCAGATCCTCATCAACATGGCAACGCGCATACAGAATGGCTCTCAAGCCAGGAAAGTTGCAGCTAGCTGGAGACTAGAAGCGAGGCTAAATAACATTGCTCATGAGCTGCGCAATCACAGAGCCATCTCCTTTCATCATACCAAAAGAGAAGGCAACAAGATTGCTGATCTCCTAGCCAATATTGGGGTAGAAAATGATCAGACCCTCCTATCAGGTAACATGGATATCATCCCAAATAATCTCCAGGCCCAGGACTGTGAAAGTCTCATCCAAAGAGATGCCGAACCCCCGGATGCGGGTGTTAGCACGTCAGCAAGGGAGAGGCCACATGCCATGCATGTGCCGCCTCGTGTTCATTCAAGGCATTCACTGCCCACTGCCGCCGAAGAATGAAGAATGGTTTCATGAGCTCATTGCATTCAATGTCGCATACCGTGAATAGCTGTTGTTTCAGAGAGCAGTTATGGCGGGCTATTATCGAGAGAATGTTGGGTGGATTAAGATGGGCAAAGGAGTACTGCAAGCCCATTCACAAGGTAAGGTCAGTGTGGTGTAGGCTCTTGAGGGCATTCTTCCTGAGGGCATTCCTCGCCTTCAAGCTTCAGCTCCGGCTGTCGCAGACAACCATCATGACGACAAGGAACACTTCAAGTGCGAATTCCAGGTTGAGTGCTATTTACACGCTATTGAATTTCATCCCGGTTCGGCTGAGAGGGGTTTCAACTGTGAGGGAGGGCGATTCAAGCTGGTTAAATCTCCCTCGGATGCTCTGCTCCAAGTCACCCTTTTCACGGCAAATATGGTCAAACCAAGGCAAAGGCTGCTCAGTAGGCGAGGCTCTGCTCGTGGCGGCTCTTCACGCAACCCTGCTGTAGAATCCCACCACCACTACTGCTGTTGTTATTGTCATAGAAGATCAGGGGCCACTCCCATACAGGTTAATCAATTCATGGATTCGAGCAGTCCCAGTGCTGAGCCGCCCGCGTTGCCAGTGTTCGGAACTGCCATTTTCACTCTTGGCAGCTCGAGGAATAATGCCCGTATCAATGCTCATATCTCAGTCCTATTCATTGAGGACTCACAGGATGAGGAGGGAGGTTCGGACAGCAAGGAAGCACTCCCTGATGACCAACCGGAAATTATTGAGGAAGAACCAGTGGGAGTTCCTGGGCAGATCACCACCCAACCACACGAGAATGAGGCGTCAACCTCCAAAAAGGTCGAAGTGGAAGAATGGGAAGGTCGTCCGGAAGGCTATGGGTGGTGTCGAATCCTCGAGGAGATGCCTGAGGAATAGCATCCCTCGGCAAGCTCCGTCACCCTCCTCTTTTGCTCAGGTCCGGTATAAGTTTTCTATTTCAATCTGCGTCGGGTATAAGCCAAGTTGTTCTGTTTGGGTCTTTCTAGTTTTTATATATGTCAATGTAGGCTATAATCCTGCTAGCAGGATCCGAAATCATGCTGTCGCTGGTCCTCTGTCTCCCCTGCGAGGGAAAATCTCTGTTTTTGTTTCGAAGCCCCTGCGTGGGTTGTTGTTGCAAGGTCTGATTATAGTTTTGAATTTTGTCATGGGCTGGAAGAGATTAAGTTTGGTAAAGCCGCCCCTGCGAGGGCTAACTCTGAGTCGTAAACTGCTGCCCACAGCGCCACAGTTGGCCTTGGGCAATATGTCTTTCTGAATGTAATGTTTCAATGTACATAATATAATAGAATAGTAGAGCTTTAACGAGAAAAAAAAAAAAAAACATTTCTACTTGTTTGGTTAGATTCCTATAAATTTCTGTTTTAAAATCATGAAACAAATTTCCAAGTTTAGCTTGACTTACCAATCTTGATGTTGATTTACTTATTCTTGCCCTTCCTCTTGATATGTGTTTGCATGTTTCACAAATTTCTTCAAATGATGGTTGGTATACATCGCCTCTACTCATGAGATCCAGGAGATCAATCCAATCATCCCTAATTGTTCTAAGTAAGAGGGTTTTTAGTGTTTCAGATCCTAAATGATGTAGTTTTTCCCTCTTAACATTATACATGAACCTCTTTATTGGATCCTCAAGGCTCTCACTTCTCTTTTATTCATTCTAAAGATTTCTTCCTTAAGATCATGATCTTTATATTTTTCTAGGAATATATTTTTCATTTCATTCCATGATATTATTGAATTAGTCCTTAAACTCATGAACCAATTAAGAGCTCTATCCTTCAATGTTACCTGAAACAATCTCAGATTTTAAGTTTTTAATAAGTAACCATAAGATCTACAAACCATTTCAAATTCAAAGAGAAATTTTTCTGAATCCTCTGACCTTAGACGATGAAATTTTGGAAGAAAAGATGGAGGGATGTTCTTCATGTGCACACTACCATTAGTATCTTGAACGGGAAATCTGAGAGGATCTTCCTAATTTTCATCATCTCCATCTATTTCTTCTACATTCTTTACCATTTTCTTCTTATACCTACAAATGTGAATGGTGATGTGGTTCTTACTGCACCACATAATCAAATGAGGGGGGTGGGTTGGTTTTGGAGAAATTTTTGTTTTTGTTTTTATGATTGAATGAAAACTATAATGCAATGCAATTTCCTACTTTTGAAATTAAATAGGCCTAATGATTTTTTATTTTTATTTTTCAAAAAGCAAAAAGAAATGAATCACTAGAGAAGAAAAGAATGCATATATTGACACCTCCCCAGCAACGGCATGAAAAAGTGATGAGCCTTGGTATTGCAACAAGAATTTTGCAACTCCCAAGGTTACTGACTTTAATTATCAACCCGGGATTCGTACAAACATAAAAGGTATCGACACTCTATGTGCAACATGCAATGTGTCCTTTCTTTTCTATCATGATGTAATGGAGTGCATGTACTGAAGTCAAATCCTAAACTAATTTCAGAAAATGAAATGTTCAAAATGGAATCTTAACCTATTGCAAGAAAGAAACTACAAGGAAAGAAACCTATTCGAATTGCATAAAGATCATGAACTAAATGTAAAAGAAACCTAGATTAACCCTATTTATCACATGTGATGATATTGGACACCTAATCCTAAATGGGTTAGTGTGGAAGCTGAATAGACAAAAGGAGTCCAAGAGACCTTGGGATGTGGAACCGAACGGTCAAACCATGTACTATAAATGTATACCATTTGTTAATAAAAATGTATTCTCATGTTTTATCTTTTAGATTATGTTGCTGCCATGTGTGTTTAACATGGTATCAGAGAAGGCGTAGTCCTTCACTACATAATTTATTTGAGCCATTTTTTTATGGCCTTTTTGTGCAGGTCATTTCTACCATCAATTCTGCATTTCATAAATATTTTCTCATGAATATTTTCTCAGCTAACTTTTAGCTGCAACCTATCATTTCTCCAGCACCATTTTTATTCACCTGCATATAAAAGCACCGATCCTCTACTTTTCTTTGACATATAATACCCTGTTGATGGTGTCAGTATACATTTTATTCTCTATGAATAGTCTTCCCTCCAACCATCACCTGCATACCTACATTAAGAATTCAAAGAAAATCTAACCAACTCTGATGCATTCTATCAATTTACATATTGGTTCGACTGCAATAGGTGTTACTCTGCCAAACCTAACTTTCTCTTAGAGCTATTCATTGCATTCTCAACCTACCTTCTAAAAAACGCTCCTTGCTCAGACGTGCCATCTCTGCCCTAGCAAAAACACACCTCTGAATTGTCATTGAATGGAACAATATGTGTAACACCACACTCTTAGTATTTCATTTGACTTCTACAGTTTGTTACTCCAGTCTTGTGTGTATGCTGATATTTGAATAGAGTTTTTTGCCAAGTTGAATAGAGCTATATTAATTGCACTAGTTGTGAAAGTCGAATAGTCATTAGTCGAATCTCTTACTTTCTCAGTTGTATTACGTGCTTAATCATTTATGCAATGTCGCTTGGTGTGCTCGGTGTGGTGTGCTACTCTACAAGCTCAAACCCCTACTGGTTTTTGATGGGGTTATCTTTGCCGTGCCTCAGTTAACGAATATTTGTAATTGGTGACAGAATTGCAAATGGCATTTGATTGTTCATAATTTTTCAGAGGGAATTGCAAGAAATACTCTCTCAACGTCAATTAAAGCTTTATCTTAAAGGTGTTGCTGTGAGAGCAAGGTTTAGTGGATAGAACCAAAGATTCCAAGCTATTCTATACCACGCTGTTGGTCTGGTCTCCCAATTGTATAATGCTGTAAATCTTCTCCATTCAGGTATCTGTGGTGCTGGCTATGGTAGTCTCCCAATTTATAGCGTCGTCTCACTTTCTCAGTCTCCACACAAATGCTGATCCAGGAACGCATTAATACTGATCCATGGCACACATTACCGTAATGATGTCTTCAATGCCATACAAATTGTCTTCCCTTGATTTCCAGCTTCCAGCTTTGGAGTTTAGCAGTAGGTCAGTCTGATGAGAGGACTTGACTTTTAACCTTGAGAGCATTCATTGAGACCTTGAAAAGCTACTTGACTGGGAAGCCCATTGCAAGGATTTCAGTAGTATTTGCTATCGGCGATGTAGCTAGACTAGAGTAGTCAATCAAATTCAAGGACTTACTGCTCACAGCTCTCCTTGTTTTGTTATGAAATATGTATAAGTATTTTTTTATATGGTATAAGGGAGGTGACTAAGATCAGATTCACGCAACTAGTGTGTGAAAATTGTGCCACATGATTCTTACACCTGAACTATGTGCTTGAACTGGATGATCCGTTGGTGAATTTAATTTCAAGCTGAATATTTTTGAAGGTCATGGTAAAATGCTATGGTATATATGACCAGTAGTGATATATATTCAATATATGGTATGTGTTGAGTTCCCCTAAAAAAGAAAATGGTGTTGGAATGATGTTCATTGAAGAATCCCGCTCATGACGATGTATTGGTGAAGAAGGTGCATTGAACCATTCATGATAGAACATTAAAGATATGCCGAGAATACAACTTGGTGATATATGCGAGGCTATATTTGGTATTTGTATTTTGAGGACTGAGTATCATATGATGCATGAATTAACTACTGGGCATATGTGTGTGTCCGAATAGTTTTGGAAAACCATCTTTGGCACACCACAACAAGCAATTTGCAGTTTATGAGATTATGTACAACTCTTTCTCTGGTGATCTGTAATCCCACAATTGTAGCTGTTCCACATGCTATCATCAATGGTTACAAGAATGTATTAGTAGTCACTATTGAACATGACTATTATTTTCCACTGGCCAAGAAAGTGGAGGAGTATTTGAAAGATCCAATTCAATTTAAAGTTGCTGCTTGTTTAATTTACTTGTTCCTGTTGTGTAGTTTGGGCATAAATCTATAAGCAACAAACAATTTTTTTTTCTCAACAGGTTCTAATGAGAAGGTTGCTTTAATTTTTGGGGTGATATCAGTGTTATATGCACCAGATTGTCTGCTATTTGTTTGCAACAACAATTCAGATTTATGAGTGTTTTGCTTGTTGTTTTCGACATTGCAATACAGTAAAGGACAAACACATGTATAAATTCCAGCATGTGCTAACTTGAAGTGCTTTAAATTTCCTTTAAATAGTCGGAATATGAAGCCATTAAATTGAGGAAGGGAATTATTTCAAAGGGGACAGATTATTTTATATCGACCATGCTGCAAGTGTCTACATATTTCTTTCTAGAGAATTCAAGTGCATAAAATTGTTGTCATTATTCTGAATTTTTCTTGGCACTCTTGAACTGGAAAAAATGGGGAAAGCTTATGAAGTATTAGAGTTTTCAAAAATTCTGATACAATCTACTACTAATGACACAGTAAAAATCAACAAATCCTCTCTGGGTGACATTAGAATTTGTTTGCAAAATGCACAAGAGAAGATAGAATTTTTGGAGGTTGAATCTCAGCTTCAACAAAAGGAATTAAAATAGAGGAGTCATCATTCAGAACCTGCTTCTATTCAGAAGATTAAAACAGACTCCCATAAGAAGCAAGTTCATTATGATCCAGTGCCCAATAAAGCAGCAGCTGTACATGTAGAATCAGAAACTCAGTTTGCACTTTGCAAGAACATAATCAGACCTTAGGAAAAACTTGTCCATAATAAGCACAGAAGTAGTCTTGGATATGAAAGGACTTGTCCTTGCATATTCTAGATTACTCAAAACCAATCCAATTTCAAACTGTTGGATTTATTGAGGATGATTCATCTTCACCTGTCCTTCATGACAGTTCCACTTCAGTTGTTTTAGATTCTGGTTCTCTTCCATAGCAACAACAACAACCACCATAACAGATTGTGAAATGCCAACACTGTAATCGAGTTGGCCATCTCAAAGATGACCATTTTGATTTTCATCCATGTAAGCACTATCACAAAACCAGTCATTCTTCAAACAAATGCTTCAGAAACAAACCTCCTGCAATAATAAAGATTCATCTTGGATGGATCGCTTCTTGGCAATGGGCATCAACAGCTAAGAAGATATTTCAATCACATGTCATAACTTGTTCCAGAGTATTGAACAGTCTTGCAGTTGAGTTTTCTCCATCATCTCACCTTGTCTCTGACAGGGGGGGAAATGATGGTCATCTACAAGCTTCAAAGCCACATCAAGCGAGCCTGAGCCACAACCTGCCATACCAGATTCAGAGTTGTAGCCAGAAACAAAGATGCCCTTGAGCATGCCTTCAGTTGGTAATCTGGGACACTTCCTCTAGTAGAATACTTCAACTTCTTGCTAGCTTCGGAAGAATTACAGGAACAAAATTGGGAACACTTCCTCTAGCAGAAGACTTCAGCTTCTTGCCAGTTTTGGAAGAGTTCCAAGAATTGCATTAAGCATTCCAGAGTTGTTGGTCATCCTTAAACCATTTGAGACTTCCATTTTCAGGTTGAAATTCTACCTTTTATGCGAGGTGAGACCTCCCTTTCATGGTTGAAGGTTTCCCTCTTCAAAACAATAGGAGCATTTCGTCTAGCAGAAGACTTCAGCTTATTTCTAGTTTTGGAAGAGTTTTGGGAACTGCACTAAGCATTCCAATGTTGGTGGTCATCCTTAAACCACCACCCTTTATACCAACATTTCAGAGAACACATTCAACCTAGTGCTGCCATGCATTTTTGCACATTTTGTATTAAAACTCTATTCTTTGACTCATACATAACCCTTCAAATTAAGGGGGGGGGGGGGAATTTTAGACACCTAATCCTCAATGGGTTAGTCTGGAAGCCAAATAGACAAAATGAGTCCAAGATACCATGAGATGTGGAACCCAACGGTCAAACCATGTACTATAAATGTATATCATTTGTTAATAAAAATGTATTCTCATGTTTTATCTTTCAGATTATGTTGTTGCCATGTGTGCTTAACAAATGATTTAAAATAATTGAGAATGAAATCTAATCTAGAGAGTACTAACTATTGTGTGAATGTGTAAATATAAAGAACTTATTTTTTAAATCATTTTGCTTTATGAATGCAAATGCTAATCTTTCCTTGATCTTTGGCAGGGGAGACAAGTGTGGAGCAAGAGGTTTAAAATGGTCTTGATGGCATGGAGGTCACGTAGAGGTATATTCCCCACTTCAATGATTATTTTTCTCAATTCAGGCTCAAAACATGATTTCCTACAAGATGCAGACATCCTACAAAATGCTACAATGATTTCCTTTAGGATCCCCCGATTTACTACACGATGTTACAAATTTACTATACGAAATTATAATTCATTGAATGACCAATAAAATCAAAATCCAAATTGGATGGGATAATTTTTTTTATTATCTAGGATATATTAGGTCCACTAAGTGGAATCACTCAAAAATACCTCTCTTAACTGATGCAAAAAAAAATAGAAAAACATTACTAGTCAAAAATCTAGAAATTCGAGAACTAGTGAGCTAGTAAATCTAAAAAAAAGCTAACCTAATCAAGTGAAAATGCAGTGGGATATATATATATTTTTTTCTATGAAGTAGAATGTTTTTGTGATATAATTCAAGTGGAACCAACTCAATTGAAGCTCCTTAGAATGCTCTAAAAAATATGAGAAATTTATTGTTCTTTGCCACAAAGGAGTTCCAAAAATCTAGATTTGGGAATAAGAAGACTAATCCAAGTAACTCAATGATTACTATGAACTTAAAAATATCTTCCAAGGATGAAATGCTACGTGTGATCTTTAAAAATAACTTTCCTCAACCATTTAATTCAATCCTACAACAAGAAATCATTAATACTAAATGCAGAAGTAGAAGGAAATAAAAATAAGAGATGCATGTGAACAAGAAGTGAAAATAAGGAAATAAAATGATACAGAAGGGCTCTAAGGCTCTTGGGATGGCCTAGCCCAAGGAAAATTAGATACCTATGGAGGAGAACAAGATTTAAAAGCTGAAAATGACACCAATATTCATTATTTCATCAATACAATTACATCCCTACAAGAAAATACAATGGAGCTGCAAAAATACAAGTTCTCTCCACAATAACACTAATGAAAATCTATCCCTAGAGGAAAATTCGACTTGGTACTTATAAAAAATGATTAGGAATCATTCCCCATGAAAGGAGGGAGCTTTTCCCATCAAAATCCCTTGATTAGTGGATTTGTTCCCTAATACTAGGAATCTGCATTAAATGCAAGGGAACACATTCCTAGATTTTCTCAATCATTAGAGTTCCATAATCTGTGCCATAATTCCATAATATTTTTTTGATTTATTATTTATTATTTATCCTTGTGTAGTAGGGAACAAGTCGCTAAATTATCTCCTCCTCCAAATCTTCATAATCTTCCCAATAGTCTCATAATAGTCCACAAAAATAAATAATATTAGGCACAAATATCCAATTATTCATAAACCTTCGTAATGAATATATTAAAGTTAAAATACATTATCTAATGCAGAAAGAGAGTCTTAATGTGCTGAAGGATGGTCATAGGCCTTGCTTTATGTTTAATATAGAGGCATGGGCCTTAACTTATGTCTAATTTAGAGGCCGATCGGCTGGATTCCTCAAGGTAGAGTTATGCCCAACAGGGAAAATTTTAAGAACCCCCCCTAAATTTATAAATATAATAAATGGGCGAATCTCCATGGTATATAGGAAAAATGGAAGGCGATTTTATCAATAATATAATATGTATATATAATTTTTTGGCGAATCTCTCACGAGGCATGGCGAATATTTTACTCAATTATAAAATCTTGTAAGATCTTGGCGAGTCTTTCACTAAATAATAAAACTTTGTAAAGTCCTAGTGAATCTTAGCATAGGCTACATGCTGGTTTAATTCCCCCATTTAAATAGGCTACATTCCACGTGAATACCATGGGTCAATACCATGTGCCATTTTTATTTTTATTAATTCTAATATTAGGGTTAATAATGGTTTTTTGCATGGTATTAATAACAATCTAGTCCATGGTATTTGTCCTATAGTATTTTGGCCATAGGTTTCACCTAAATATAACCCATTTTTTGAGTGTTCCTAAATATAAGGTGACTTATGGAGTAAATTTTAAAAAATATTTTATTTGTTTACCATACCTCTCGTTTATTTATATTTTTATTAATTTACCATACCTCTTTTACAAATATGGTATTTGGCCCATAGGATTCAGTTAAATAAAACCTCTTTCTGAGCCTTCATAAATAGAACGAGGGTTATGGACTAAATATAAAAAGAGGTTTTATTTATTTACTATAAGTCTAGTTTATTTATATTTTTATTTATTTACCATACCTTTTGAGTAAGTATAAAAAGACGTTTTATTTATTTACCATACCTCCACTTTACTTATATTTTTATTTGTTTACACCCTTACATGTATATAAGGTGACTTATGGAGTAAATATAAAAAATGTTTTATTTATTTACCATACCTCTCATTTATTTATATTTTTATTAATTTACCATACCTCTTTTATAAATATGGTATTTGACCCATAGGATTCACTTAAGTAAAACCTATTCTTGAAAATGGGCAAATGGATTCACTTAAATAAAACCTATTCTTGAAAATGGGCGAATGGAAGGTTGTAAGTCCTAATTTCAAGGGCTAAATTTACCTTTTTTACCCTCTCCCTTAAAATAAGGTGGGCTATTTGAGGTGATTTGTAAAAATGTACTATGATACAAAATATTCGCCCACTAAAAATTTAAAACCCCTTAATTTCGCCAAAGGGCGAACATTCGCCCCTAAAATTATCCTTGATGCCCAATATCCCACAATGAAATGGTTATAGACTAGTCCAATAGAGTGAAATTGTACAAAATTCCACATGTTATTGTTTCATCCTTTGGCCCTGAAAATGATACAAAAAAAATTTCATTCTTTGCAATTTCATTCACTTTTTTTGAAATTCAAATCTGATGTTCATAGGGAAAGTTATGATCGTTTTTCCTAGGTCATCTGTTTGAGACTGAATTATGGAGGATGAAAAAACTCTAAATTCTTTGGACCATATATTTGAAAATATAGCGAACCAAGATCTAATATTGTTGCATGAAGTTCACCAAGAGTTTAGATCGTCATGGTTGAAATTTCACTTTTGAGGCCTCATAGAAAAAAGGTTATAGCAAAAATTCCAACATGACTTGTTTCAAGCAGAAAAACACTAAAATCCAAAGCTATGATACCAAATGCTATGCAACCATATCAAAAAATAGATGAAAATATAGATCAACAACTTGAAAATTATCCTCTTCGAGGGGGAAGCCTCCTTTAAATAACATAAATGAAAAATTATTCAATGATACAAATGAGAAGACCACCTTAGTATATATAGAAGACTAAGGGGTCACAATATAATCAGAGCCTACATAACAATACTAATGTAAGAGCGCAACAATAACAATATGGGGGCTACATGGGCACAACAATAACAGGAAGGAGTCTATAATAGTATTATAAGGATCTAACATAATATATGAGTACATAAATGAAACTATCCCTCCTATCTTATGAGTTAACATCAACCTTACGTAGCCAAATATATATATATATATATATATATATATATATATATATATATATATATATATATATATATATATATATATATATATATATATATATATATATAGATATATATATATATATGTATATTTATAAGAATAAAGTTATCCCTCCTAAGCTTACAAGTTTTAAACCAAGGGCTACTAGCCACATCATTTTCATACAAACATCCAAATAATTAATAAATATTTTCTATCTCTCCATGCATAGGCCATTTAGAACAAATTGCAAGTTTAGAATAGATACAAGAATAAACCCATTCCTAAGAAAATATTCAAGGAAGACTTCTATATAGGAAATAACATTCCTTGTTATTAAGATGAGTAGTTTACTGACAGAATAACCTAAAATATTAAAAAAATTAATTCAAGTAGTTAATCATTAACAAACATTACCCATCTCTTCATGCTTAGGAAACTTAGGTTAATTTTAAGCTCAATTAAGATAGAGATATACATATATATTGTATTAAGGCTATTAAACCTATATTCATACTTATAATAAACATAGGAATCACATCCATCAATTGTGATATGATCATGTTGAAGGTGTTGGAAATTTACAACATATAGGGGGTCTCCCTGATATGAAGTACTAACTAGACCTCGCACCATTTGGGATAAGATCCCCATCTGATAATTCGGCACGACCACCAATATGTTGATATTAAAGATTAGCCTTGGTTTTAATCAACAACACAAGAGACTATGTACAAAACACTGAGATAAGCAAGTGAGATAGCTTTTTGAAACACCAATTGCAATACATACAAAGCTCTTTCATAGGTGGGAAAAGAGACAGCAAGCATTTAGAAGAAAAGCAATGGTACTATCACAATAAAGACACACATGAGAAAATAAAGAATCATTAAGTATCCTACAAAATAGTTTACAAGGTAACAATGATTATAAAAGAAAATAACAATGCACATTAAAAAGATATATACCAAATCCAACAAAATAATTCATTTTCCTTAGTATGTATGAACACAACATATATCATAAACATTTAAATAATATTCTTGCATCATCCATGATACATGTATACACAATTACAATGATGCAATACTAGCCCCAAAAGTGGAACATGAAGCTATCGCTTTCTCCTCCAAAGAATGATATTCTCTCCTATGCTAGGCTAGAGAAGCTAAGGCTAAGAGTATAAAAGTTAAAGCCCTTATTTGAGTTATCAGGGTTTATTTATAACAAGTGGGGTGACCTTTCATCCCCCCTTGTGACTCTTGAGCTCCCTCATGACTCTTCAACTTCCATATGCCTTTTGAGCTTCTCTAAGACTTTTGGACCACCTAATGACTCTTCACATTCCTCTTGTGACTCTTTGAATTACACTTACACATTTTACATTTTCTCATTAATTTCAAAGGACAAAATTAAATTTAACAAACATGTAGCCATATCCATGAGACAAAATAATACATTATGTTCAAGTTTTGCAAGTCAATGACTATGAGATGTAGCTCCATTATAAGATGATGGTACCAAGTTTTATACGCTGCTTTCATGTACTCAAACTTTAGCGATAGATATGGATTATGTCTAATTTTACCCTCCAACGCATTTAGATAGATATTCTTGGAGCATGTCTAAATGTTGTTCCACAACATGACTAATGTCATATGTATCTTGTTTTGATAGACTACATATTGTTTAACAAGCTCTTTTTTTACCACCAAATAATCTTGTGTGCTCTCCTGTCTAATATTGCTCCGGAACTCTTCTATCTCATCCATTATTACATTCTTTCTTTTCACTTCAATAAATGCACCAACAAAAGGTATTTTGTGTATTCCCACCAAGGAATCTAATCCATGGTACAATCGTGAATATGTTGATATGTTGTTGGTCACAAATGTATTGAGCTACTAAAAAATACTTGTATAAACATTCTGATCTTTGCCCTATCCAATTCAACATCCCCCCTTCCTTTCCTAACCAATGTTGTAGGTACATTCATATAATTTTTGCCCCACCCTTGGATCACATCTATGGTTGCATAAGTTTAGTACCTTCACCATCTCCTGTGATCCTTTATGTACTTCATGCAAGGGAACCATTTCCTCATGTAGAGTTATCATATCCTCATACAACTACTTCATTGTGTGTTCCAGCGGCTTATTTTCTTCAAGTATTGTTGCCTTCAATCCCACTTTACTAGCACTGGTGGAATTCATTCTCTAATTCTCATCAATGAGATGATCAATCTGTTGCTTCGCAATAGAAAATTCCTTCTCTAATTTTTTATTCATTTTCATAAGGAAATTTGTATTATTTTATGCTCCCACTACAAAGGTCGTATTGGCTGAAGTGACTTATTTGAGATTATTTCTCGTGTTTGACACAATAATCATTTTTGCGTTGATGGAAAGAGGATTATCATGATCACTGGGGAGGTACCTCCATATTTCTTCCACAATATTATTCTTCAACATATCCAAGGTGAATTTAGAAATATCCATGACCCTACATTTCATTGAACAGGAGATGGAAACGAGTCATTGGAGGTGTGGGATATATGCTTATTTGTTCTATGAATGACTCAATATATACCACTTGTTCATCCTCTTCTTGTTGTCCATCTATATCCTAGGCCTACAAATATTCCTCTAACTTTCTTGCAAACTCTTTCTCATGTTTCCTTCTATTTTTTTCCTCTGCTAGTATATTTTATAATTATTCATTTTCCCTTTACTTTCTCAACACTTATTATTTATTCTTCTTCTATGCTTCCTTTTATTTTATCGCCTTCAATTATTTCTTTTTCTTCTGCATATCTTCCCACTCCTTATTTTCAGGTTCTTCTTTCTATTTTGCATTCCTTCTCCTCCTTGTTTTCTTCTTCTTGATTCTTCTCTTCTTCCTACTGTTTCCTACTTGCTTCTTTCCATTCCTTCCTTATTCTTTCTCCTTTTATTACACCCTTGGAATTTGGTTCTATTTTGAATTTCCTTCTCCTCTCCTTTTCTGGATCAAGCTTGAAAATCTTGTTTGGATCAACATCAACCTGAGCGGAAACTTCCTGTTAGGTCCCTTCTAGAGTAATATCTAGTACATGATATGTATGAGACGAGATTGCCTCATCACCTGGTCGATTTTATTTGGATGCATTAAACCAATTCTTAATGTTCTAAGCATATTCCCAAGAGTCAAAAAACATATGGCTAGGAAAAATGAAACTTTGCATAGTTTCACTTTAATACTGCACTAGGGTCATATCAATGAAATCTCATTTCTTTAAATCTAAGGTGACAAAGTTCTACAAACTCTTCTTCTACTACCCTAAAAATATTTCACTCATATGACCCCACTTTCATGGGGAATGATGTCCAAGGTGACATCCTTTTCTTCTGCAACTGTTGTGACAATCATGAGCATAGTTGATAAATAATCTCTAGTGTGACCACCTTTTGGGTCATATAATTTGGAAAAAGATATGTCATCTTACAAGATCTAAAGACTTTGATATATGTGCCTTGAGTATAAGCAAACCAGTCTTCAACCTCCATAAAAATTTATCTGGCTTGGTCAGTCATGCAGGGTGCCTTGACTTCAAATATCATCTAATAAAGCATTACATTGAATACCTCAACTAAATTTTCATATACTCCCCTATAACTGACTTCTGAAAGTATCTTACAATAGATGTTTTGAGAGAATTTTTGTCAGATCCATTTCCACTCTAGAATTTGAAACTCATTTCTAGCACAAATTCCATCAAGTAGGTCTGCAGACATATAGAATTCAAGTTCCTCGTTTTTCATAAACTACCTGATTAGTTAAACACCTTCCCTTATGTGACCAATGGGTAAAGCATGTAAATCATTCCTTCTTCACAAAATTCAATTCTTTCCCACCCATACAATATGCAACACATCCCCATGAGGTATTGTTAGGCATTCTCTAATGACTTGTCTTATAGGTTGCAACTGGATTTCGATGAAATTTAGCTAGTTCCTGCCACCATGTCTTAATCACATCCTTTGTTCTTAATTAGGACCAAGTTGTACGAAACTTTGAATTCAGATACTCTTCAACCCTCGATAGCTTGTAGTATGAGCAAAGATAATGTGGTTTAAATGTCATGAGCTCTTGTCCACTTGAACTGTTGAGAATTATGTTCTTGGAGTTTAGACCCTGCATTATCCATCCCATTTCTTCCTCACATGGAAGCAATGGATATCTAGAAGAAATCCTATGGAACCTATACATATTGATATTAATATATACTTCTCCATCCTCCAATTCTTTTAGGATCTTTCTCAATAAAATCATTGTTTATCATTTTCCATGTGATGGTGGTGGACTTGTAAGTGAAAGACTTGGTATCGGACATAATAGGTACTCCTAGTCTACAAATATCCATGACATCTTTGGCATTAATTTTGGTATGCTCCCTTGCAGGTGCTTCTCATGTGACTAGAGGCCTCATTCCAGTGGAATATGAGAGACTAATAAGCTCTCGATTAACAACACCTATAAGTGGAATTTCACTCATGGGAAAACAAAATTAGTTCCCAAAATCACTTGTTCTTCCAATGCAAAAAATAGTCACTATGAGGGAATATTGCATAATTTCCAAGCACATACATGCAAGCATTAGGCAAGGTGGCCTTACTGGCCACTGGAAGTCCACTTTTTACAATGGTAATGAAGAGAGACTTGGGAAATGTTCATGTTAGATCAGTAAGAGGTAAAGGCTTGAGTCTTGGGTCTTGGAATTATGGAGTGCAGAATTGTGGAAGAGAGGGATTCTCATATTGCACAAGTCACATCAACAATTAATATAGGGGTTACATTCTACTGACTCGAAGTGGGAAATGTACAATAGGGTGCCAAGTTGGGTGCAATGAGCAACTATATTGAGCAAGGACATCAACATTGTTGACTAGGAGTGCACAATGTGCAGTTGAAGAGGATACAATCCTTTGATGTGCACATATTGGATTAGTAGTGAGTATGATGTGAGAGATTTATGCTTGGAAGAGAGCAATGTGCAATGAGAGAATGGAGGAAATATCATCTTGAAAATGACTAAGTGTTAGACAAGAACACAGAACAAAACCATGCATGTATTCATGTATATAGTAGAAATCATAACAAGAATGTAAAAGGACGTGGAATGCAAGGAGACACTAGAAAGAACACGTGCAAGAGGTAAAATAAGAAAAAGACCCACTTATAATGGAAAAATTAGGAAAAAATGACATGTGCAATAGTAAAAGTGAATCATGTGAAACAAAAAGCAAACAAAAGAGATAGTTGAGAAACTTATCCAAAAATTATTGCACCTACAACAAAGAATGCTCCTAGTGCTCAAGGAATGCACATATCTCAAAGAAAATGGTGAAGGTGAGAATGAGCTCTAAGCTAGACTCTTTATATAAGAAGAGCACACATGAAATTAGGGTTAGAGTTTTTTGAGTGCGTTGAACACATGGAAGGAAACTAGGAGACAAGGATAAGTTAACTACCACTTCTGATAGATATAAGTTAGGAAAGTGTGCATTCACTGCCCACAAGAATTTTTCATCCACTATTCACAAGGAGTGCATAGTGATTGTCTCAGGGAACTACACAATCAATGGCCTTGAGAGTTTCACAATCACTGGCACTAATAATTGTGAAATTACTACTCACAAGGGATGTGTAATGACTATTAGCTAAGAGTGCACAATGAATTTTAGCAAGGAGTGCACAATCACTGCTAACAAAGACTGCACAAAACTTTCATCATGAAGTGCACTTACCCTATGTTTAGAAAGTGTGTGTTTGGAGGGAACGACACTTAGAATTATGAATGCATGGAAGATGGCACTCAAGATTTATAGAAAAGACTTAAACACTTAGAAAAGTAAGACTATAAATTACTTTAACGACTCAAAATGATAGTTCACATGATCAATAGGAGGCTCCAAAATCTAAATATATTTAAAATTTGGGAGGGGGTTGTAGCAGCTACAACACTTTGAGATTCACTAGAAGAACCTGAGATTCTCTGTTTAGTCTTAGATCTATGCATAGAGTCTAGAATTAATTAAGCATTGACTCATCCCATAGATCAACATAACTTCCTTACTTAGCACAATTATAGATGTATGCTTTTACGCTCTTTTTTTTTGTTAGAACACTTATGTAGGCCTATTTAGTACCCTGACTTAGTCACTTCAACAAATCACAAGCATTGAATCACCACCAACATCATGTTCAGTATTATGGAAAATTTGCTTACTTCACCTGTGTGTGCAAGAAGCATTTATCTTCTTTCACACTTTAGTTATTTCATTAATTTATGCACATTGGAATTTAATTAACATTTATAGCGTTCCTGAATTATTATTTTAGAAAGAGAGGTTGTTCCTTTGTTGTAAGAGACTCTTATATATATATACCTACGAAATTATTTTGATCACTAAGGTTTCCTTCTTTCCCTTCCCTACCTGATTGAGTCAACACATTAAAACCCATTAATATAAAAGGTTGATTCAAGGAAAGAAGATCCCATTATAGATATGATCATCATAGATCCATTAAGGGTTTCATTAGGAACTAGTTGTATTTTTCATTTAGGCATCATGGAATCTTAAATATATGTAGGCCCAAACAAGGAAGATGATTAAATGTTAACTAAACATTGTGAGTTGTCATAGTTCCCACTTAGACTTTTTCCACATTACTTCAGAACCAACTAAGATGGATTTCACACAAAACCTTACTTACACATATACTTAAACGAGGGTATGAAAGACAAAGCTCAAAAAAGAAAACATGAAAATAAAGTAGTGCAAGAGAGAAAACTAAACTAAACCTACAACTAAAATAACAGATACAAGGTTAGGACTACATAAAGGAAAATTTCTAGTGTAGCCACAAAAGTGGCTCCTCACCTATAAGCATGAGGGCAGGACCAATTAGTACTAGGGTAAGAACATATGAACAAATGGAAAGTCTAGAATGGAATTTTTGCACATGATATTGAAGGTATGACCTATGAGGCGAGAAATATGACATGAATGCTTCCTTCAACCGGTTTGCAATTCTACCATGCTGATAATCATACAGTCCTATACATTCGCCCATGTTTTCAAAATTAGTAAACATCAAGAATTTTTGCAACTTATAATGAGTGAAAAGACTTTCCATGTAGGAATCTTCAAGCCCTTCGACAATCAAATCATGATATTAAAAATAACTGAATTGAGGATCTCAAAATTTAGGGGAACATAAAGTTTTAATCCACACATTCAAAATTATAATGAGAACCTTTCAAATGAAATTTGATCTGATATTTTTCTAAAACCTTGTTAACCTTGGCAAAACCTGATATAACCATTAGCGAAGGGTGAATTTCCTTAACTCCTTAATAAGTTTCTAAACTCTCAAACAATGAATCATCGAATTTAGGTGGCTTCGAAAGATCAACTAATAGATTTGCACAACTATCATGACATGAATCAATGAACACATTATCAACACCACTAACTTGATCAAATTAGACATTTAGCTCTTGATACTCATTATGAATAAAATATCTAGATGAATCAAACAAAGGACTTCCTTAATCATTAAAACTCACAATTCCTTCCTCCTCACCCTTAGAGAATGAGGAATGATACAAATCACAAACAATAAATTATACCTTCTCATATTCTGATTGATAAACAACACCATTCCGTACCTTATTATGATTCATATTAGCTAGAATAGATTCATCAAACACAATGGGATATTAGGAATAATGTGTGAAGGGTGAACGAAAAATGAAGGAAATAGATGGGAAATGGTCAATTACAATTTTCTTTGATTCAAAATTTGAATCTTTCACAATGGTATCAATTTGTAAATACAATGGCTTATCATGTCAAGTATCTTCACCATTTATGCCCTCTATCTGGTGAATGTAACCATCTTGTACTTGACCACCATTGGAATAAAAAAATTGAAAATCAAGAGAATCTTAAACAATGGTGGTAAATCAAGGCAAAGAGGTAAAAGGAATACCTTGAAATGACAATATCATGAATAAAATCAAATTCAATATTTAACTTGATATCTAGATCATGAGAAGGGGATGGGGGGGCATAACAATCTAATTTTCAAGTTTCCTAATTTTGACATCACTACATGAGACCATTATATTTGGTAAAGGAAATGAAGGAGGAGAAGGAATGAAAGGGGTTGATTCATCCTCTAATATTTGAGGTTCCTCATGGCTGGAAATAGGTTGGGAAACAAAATAAAGTTGAGATTCAAATTTTTCCAAAGAAACCTTAAGAAAGAACTAAAACTTTTCAATCATGAAATCCCAATCCACATATTCTTTAGGAAAATCATAAAAAATATGAATAAATCATTCAAAAAACTCATTTAATGATTCATCAGATTTCATTATAAGGTGATTAATATGTTTATATACATTTTGATAATTGTACCTACCAAAGGATTCATGAGGATCCTTAAAAATTTATTTGAATGAATGAATGGAATCAGTAAGTAAGATGAGACACCATTGCATAACATGACCTTCAAGTGGGATGGTGAATTATCTACAAGTAGCATCTTCACAATTCACTTCATAAGAATCACAAAATTTAAGAAACTCAAGTGTATTCTGAATAATTTATGTTCCACCCTCACCATTAAAATTCAATTGTGACAAGTCATGAATTATTACCACATGGATTGTAAAATTGACAATTTCAGAAAATCATCTTGGGATTATTATTTAGGAAGAATTAATTTAAGATGGAGAATTGAAACCAAATTTCATAGGCTCATCTTGTCATACCACCCTCCTTCTAGCATTAGAATGTTTATGATGCTGGAAATCAACAACATATATGGGGTCTCCCAATATGAATTCCCAACTAGAGCTCACATCATTTGGGAGAGGAGCCCCATCCAATAATTCAACTCAGCCACCAATACTTCGATATTAACAATTAGCCTTGGTTGCAATAAAAAACACAAGAGAGGATGCACATAACTTTAAGATAAGCAAGTGAGATAGCTTTGTGAAACACGAATTGCAATACATACAAAGTTCATTCATGGATGGGAAAATTGAGAGTGATCCTTTAAAATAAAAGTAATAGTACTATCCTAATAATCACAAACACGAGCAAAGAAAAAATCATTAATTATCCTGCAAAATAGCTCACAAGGTAAAAACAATCATAAAATAAAGTAGCATCTCACATTCAACAAGATATATACCAAAGCCAATGAAATAGTTCATTGCCTTTAGTATGTATGAAAACAATATATATTGTAAATATTAAAATAATAGTACTACAACATCCATGATACATGCATGAAAGTGCATTGGCTATGAGAGCTTCAAGATATTAAGTGAAAGTTCCAAGTACACAATTACAATTATGAAACACTATCCCCAATAGTGGGACATGAAAATAATACTCTCTCCTTCAAAGAACTATACTCTATCCTATGTTAGGTTAGAGAAGCCAAGGCTAAAAATCTAAAATTCTAAACCCTTGCTTGAGTTTTGAGGGTTTATTTATAACAAGTAAGGTGACCTTTCACCTCGTCTTATGACTTTTGAGCCCCCTCGTGACTAATGTCTCTTCACATTCCTCATGTGCCTCTTAGAGTACCACTTACACATTTTAGATTTTCTCCTGATTTTAAAAGTACAAAATTACATTTAACAAAAATGTGGCCATAGCCATGAGACAAAATATTACATCATGTTCATGATTGTGAGATGTAGCTTCATTGTAAGACATTGGTATCAATGTTTATAATTTTTTGTTGCGTACTCAAAGTTTAGTGGTAGATATGGATTATAACTGATTTTTCCCTCTAACACATTTAGATATATAGTCTTGGATTCTGTTTTAATGTTGTTTCAAAACATTTTTAAGTTCATATGTATCTTGGCTGGCTCAGATACATATTGCAGAACAATGTCTTTTTGACCTGTAACTCATCCTAAGTTGTATTTTATCTAATATTTCTTATGAACTCTTCTATATCCTCCCTAATTACATTCTTGACTTTCACTTCAACAAACATACCAACATAAGATATTTTTTTCATTCTCACTAAGGCATCCAATCCATCGTACAATCATGAATACCTTTATATGGTGTTGGTAACAAAAGTATTAAGTTTCTCATAGGCTAATATAGAAATCATAATATCCACCTTATCAATTTTAGCATCATGCCTTCCTTTCCTAACCAATGTCGTAAGTACATTCAAATACTTATTTCCCCACTTGTGGATCACATCTATGGCTAAATAAGTTGTCTTCAACACCTTCACCATATCCTATGATCGTTTATTTACTTCATGAAATGGTACCACTACCTCGTGTAGAGTGATCATCTCATCATATAACTACTTCATGGTGTCTTCTAGTGGCTTACATTCTTCAAATATTGTTGCCTTCAATCACACTTTACTAGCACTAATGGAAGACATCATTTGATTCTCAATAATGAGATGATCAATCTATTTCTTTCAAATAGATAATTCCTTCTCTAACTAATTATTCCTTTTTATCAATAAATTTGTATTCTTTTTTGCTGCCATTGCAAAGGTCGTATTATATGAAGTGACTTCTTTAATATTCCTCCTCTTCTTGGAAAAAATCACTTTTTTTGTGTTGATATAAATAGGATGACCAGGATCATTGGGGAAGTACCTTCATATTTCCTACACAATCTTATCCTTTAACTCATAAAAGGTGAAGACAAAAGTATCCATGACCCTATCATCAGGTGGAGGATGTATCCCCATTTCACCGAATGGGATATGGCCACCAGTCAGAGGATGTGTGGCCATATGCTTGGTTATTCTATGATCAAATTAATAAATACCACCTCATCATCCTCTTGCCATTCTTCGTGTACACCATGGGCCTACAAGTATTCCTCCAGCTTTCTTGCAAACTCTTCCTCCTATTTCCTTATGTTTTCTTCCTATGCTAGTATCTTTTATCATTCTTATTCTTCCCTTTTCTTTATGAATTCTTCTTTTTGTTGCTTGTTTTGTACATCCCCTTATTTTCTCTTCTTTCTTTCGCTTCTACATATATTCCCACTTCTTACTTTCCTATTCTTCTTTCATTTTGAATTCCTCCTCCTAATTTCACTCTTCTTCTTTTTTATTCTCTTCTTCCCATTGTTTCCTCGATTATTTCCGTTCCTTCCTTTCTCTTTCTGTTTCAATTGTGCCCTTGGTATTTAGATATGCTTTGAATATCCTCCTCCTCTTCTCTTTTGGATCATGCCTCAACTTCCTCTTTGGCCCAACATCAACTTGAGTGAAAACTTCCTATTGAGTTTCTTCTAGATGAATATTTGGTACATAAGATTATGTCTTTGCAATAAAAACCCTCCAAAATGTGGCCTACACTTGAATTTTGTAGCCTATTGTGGATCTTGCAAACGTTCATTCCACATTTGCTTTATGGTTGGTCGATAAGTGTCCAAGTCACCTTCTCACACATTCTCTATCTGTAATAGGTTCATGAGTGCACTCATATATGAAAGTTTGAATAGGCATAAAATAATTCCATCAAGGTAGTTCCTGTGAATTTTTCAACTTATGTGAATATTCAGTGCAGATGTTCATCAACAATCTCTCACTTTCAGTCGTGATTGTTCTTCTATTTTGGTGAGTTTTTTTTTCCAACTAACGCTTTTTCGCACCTTCACTTTCACAAGAGTTGCTTTCTTATTTTCAACAACTAATTTTTCTTGTTTCACTGTAATAAGTGTCATTTTCATGTTGTCTTAATTATGGCATAATTCTCTTTCAATTTCATTTGAATTTTGCAAGTGTCATTTTCACTTTCCTCTTACTATCGCAAATGTTGTATTTCGCCACGACAATGGTCACATCACAAAAATGTAGTTTTTATTGTTTCAAGGGGTAAGCTTTGTGTCAATGAATAATTCTTGTTGTGTAGACATGTACCACACTCCCCAAAGTTTCAAGAAATGTCATAGAAGTGTCATCACAAAGTGTACCTTTAGTGTCACGCTTGGGGAAATTTGTTGCAATGTCATTACATTGGGGGTATTAATATGTTCATTCGTTCTGAGTGATAAATATTTCATGGTCAACTTTAATAAGTATGTGAGCATACTTAAGATTTATCATTGTTCACTTTAGTATCATTTGTCCCACACTTAGTCGAATCTGGAAAAGCTCTTGTTGGCCTCACTCAACCTTCTTGAACTGAGTAGTGCATAGTCTCAATCCTCAAGCTTCAACCTTTCCTATTGGAACTACATAATGCATATTCCCTATCCTCCAGAACTATGCACTACACAATCTCAATGCTCAATCCCAACCCTTGAGCTCTAAAACTGCGTAGTCTCAATCATCAACCCTCCTACTTGATCTCTTGAAATATTCAATTGAGTAATCCCTAGGCCTATGTCTCCCCAAAAATACGTAATGGAAAACCTTAAGGCTCAGCCCTTAGGCCTGCATCCTTGAGAACCTCAATTGCACAATATCCTTGCCCTGACATGTATAAACTATGCACTGCATAGTCTCAAGGCTCAAGCCTTAGCCTTGACCTCTTGAATTGCACAACTGGGAAATTACTGAGCCTATTTTCCCATCTATCACCTAGTTACAGCTCAGTCAGTTCCTGTTATGAATGTTATGTAGAATCTACGACTACAAATAGAAGTATCTTCCCTCATCCTCGTGGACTAACCTAAAAAACTAGAAATACAAAGAAGATGATTTTTCCTTAAAGTAAATGGATAACATGATGAATCCTACATGGAATTTGTTGTATGCTTCATTCCTTCCTTAGCTTGTATGCTCCAATCCTAGCTCCGATCACTATAATTGGAACATGCATAATCAGACAACAAGAGCCAATGATCTATGGGATCTATGTAGAATCATCTAATAACTTTATTCAATAGATCAACATGGTATACATGAAATCATAAAATCATATATGGGAAATAAAAAACTCTTTGCATTAACAGAAATGGAGCGAGTTACAATAAAAAACAGGTGTTGATCTTGTAGAAGAGTTCCTCCAAATTTACTTGTCCTTTCCTTGCCACAAAGTGCACCTTTAGACACCCTGACGCATGGAATAATGTCTCTCACAGTAACAGCACAAGGGCACAATCAATCTCCAAAAGACAACCACAACCAACCAGGTGCTTATGGAATGCAGTAAATATATAAGAAAGGGGGGATAGTTTATGAATTCTGATCCTTTTACCAATCTACACTTGAGATCCACTCTTGATGGGAGGATAAGCTTAAGGGATAAGGAATGAAAAATACAAGGTAGGATAGGATAGGATTCAATGCTTTTATCCAAGGTAAATAGTTGCAACATATCCTAGAAGCTTCTAGAAGAGGAAGATTTGGGATTATTTTTTATTTTCCGAATTTCTAGAATGAACGCACCCCCAAGACTGAGCAACTTGTAGGTGATAAACGTAGGCCCATAGTAGGAAAACCTGGTAGTCAACACTAGAAAATAAGGGGTGAGGGTGCATTGGGCCAAAAAATGACTAAAGTGAGGCAGTTTCAGGCAGAAACTTAGGGATATAAGAGAGGTATACTCAGGGCTTTGTATAGGGAAGATGAAAAAATGTTCAAAGGATGTGAATGATCCTATTTGAAGGCATATTGACTAGATGTGACAAAATGGCCTATAATTGATTACCCCCTAAAGCACAATGTTAGAAATGGTAGCTAATGACTGAAGTGATCTACCATATGACAAGTTAGGATCAAGAACAACCAGTGAGATCATCATCTGTAAAAATACATTTACATCATGACATCTCTGCTAAGGGAAACATACCCATACTCATCACATAAGCTAACGTTACATGTATAATGATCAAAATATATGTCCACTAACGACTGATGGTGGACTCGTGACTAGATAATTTTATGTATGATCATAGCCATCATACATTGTGATGTTGTATTACTCTTGAAATCGCATCTCGGATGGATGAAAATAGATATGGGGTCTTCTATCTCGTTCACATGACTAACCAATGTATGATTCTAACCATGTGAAACGATGAGCTCAGGTTGAACATGGTAGACACCATCTGATTACTGGCTGATGATGCAATTCATTAACAAATGCGAGAGAAATGATAGATGATGTTAATGGCTCTCAAGGTACTACAATATAATCTATATGGTGTGAATAAATGAGTTCATATCGAACACCACACATAATCTTTTGATCAAAGGCCAATGATGAAAACTTATTACTGAGAGAAAGGAAAATTTTCATTGATGTATGCAAGAACAAGGGTACCAAAAGGATGTTTCTAAGTTAACTTCCTAGATAATGAGTTGACCTCGAGAGGAAGTGACCCATTGTAGGAGGGCCTTGATGTATCCCCCATCAACGACATGAAACAGGTATCATGATTTAAGAAAAAATTATGAAAAGGATGTTGATACAGAACTAGATTAGAAAAGGAAGACATGGAACGAAGGCTTAAGAGTATTGTAGCAAATATTGCCTGAATGAATTCTTCTGAACACAGCAATGACACTGAACTGAAGTTGGAGAAATTGACCCAAAAATGAAATTGAAGGCTTCAAAATGATATGATAAACCAAAATACGATCACATTTCCTAACTCAATATTGTTGGGTGTGGAGCTTGATTATCATCTTTATTCAGAGGCATTACAACATTGGACCCCAATTAGTAATGTGGCGGTAACACCACCTGTAAAATGTACACTGCTAGGGGGTTGACGACGATTGTAAGCTAAAAATAGATGTAAAATTTCCTTGTAAAATGTTCTAATTTTGTAGTCAATATGGGTCATTCATTAGGCTGAGATCTGACAGTAGAAGTTATGTTTAATTTTGGGTTTTTTTACATAGAAGGCAACCCCTTGCTATATATGAGGGAATTGTATTACTTCTATGTAGATCTATACCATGAGTGAGAAAGAGAGAGGAGATTGTTCAAGAGCGAAGAGGGAATTACACTAGATCTTCTATACATTTTATATCTTTAGTTTGCTTGATAATATAAAAGGAAGGACTGGTTGTTTCTCCATGGATGTAGCCCAAATTGGATGAACCACGTAGTTTTGTGTCTCTCTTGTTTTATGTGTTTTCTATGTTTATATTTCTGCAATATATTTTATGTGTTCCATTTCTCTCTAATATATAATTTTCTAACAACTAGTATCATGGCTGAAGTTCTATTTGGATGATAAAATCATAGGGGAGAAGGGTTCCTGGCTCAAGTGGGAGCAATGGAGGAAGATAGTAGGTTTAGGGTGGAAACATTTAACAGCCAAAAATACGAGTTCTGGAAGAGGCAGATGGAAGATTATTTGTACCAAAAAGATATGTACATACCATTGGGCTGAAAGACAAAGAAGCCGATGAGTATGACAAATATAGAATGGGATATTCTTGATAGAAAGTCACTTGAAACAATACAGTTGTGTCTAGCAGTGTCAGTAGCATTTAATATTTCAAAGGAAATGACAAGAGAGTGTTTATTGTCAACATTGGCCAAATTATATGAAAATACCTTAGCCTCAAATAAGGTATTTCTTCTGGAGCATTTATTTAGTATGAAGATGTCAGAAGGTGCATTTGTTGCTGATCATTCAAATGAATTTAATACAGTCACTAGTCAGTTAAGTTTTGTAGGGGTAAATTTTGATGATGATTAGGGCTTTGTTGTTTATATGCTCATTTCCAAAAAGTTGGAATGGTTTAGTTATGGCCATTAGTAACTATGTCTCTGGATCTAGTACTTTAAAGTTTGATGATGTTTTCGGTGTAATCCTTAGTGAGGAAATGAGACAGAAATGCTCTAGTGAGACATTAGGTAATGCTTTGACTGTAGAGACTAGGGGAAGAAAAATGGAACGAGGAAAGAGCCCAAGATATAACTGTAAGTCAAGGAAAGGTAGATTGAAGTCCAGATTGGGGATAGTGTGTTGGAAATGTGGGAAGAAAGGAAACCTGAAGAAAGAATGCAAGTCTTGGAAGGGAA
Source organism: Pinus tabuliformis (assembly GCA_031772625.1). NCBI lineage: Eukaryota > Viridiplantae > Streptophyta > Pinopsida > Pinales > Pinaceae > Pinus > Pinus tabuliformis. The sequence goes on from CM062820.1 coordinate 537,427,200, forward strand.
AGAAGGAGATGTGCAACAAGAAAACAATCATGAAGTGAATGTGATAGGTGATGTGTTGCAAGATGCTTTAATTATTTCATTAGAAAATATTATTGATGCTTGGGCGGTAGATTCAGGGGCCTCATTCCATGCCACACATGATAGAAAACATTTTCATGATTATGTTCAAGGAGATTTTGGATAGGTATGATTGGGTGATGATAAACCCTGTAAAATCATTGGAATGGGTATAGTTTTCATAAAATATCTGAATGGAAATCAATGTCTACTAAAGGAGGTAGGGAATGTTCCAGATCTGAAGAAACATCTAATTTGAACATGTCAATTGGGAGGTGAAGGTTGTGCAACAACTTTTACAGATAAAACCTAGAAGGTCACTAAAGGAGCCCTGGTAATAATAAAAGGAGAAAACATTGGTACATTGTATTTATGCAATGGTATTTATTATTTTGTTAATGCTTTAACCTCTACAAGAGAAGATACGACATTGTGGCATCATAGGCTTGGGCACATGACTGAGAAGGGGATGCAGATTCTTCACTCAAGAAATTTGTTGCTAGGTTTGAAGCATGTTGATTTAAAATTCTGTGAGAATTGTGTTTATGGAGAATAGAAGAGAGTTAGATTTCTCGGAGTTGGGAAAGAAAAGAAGAGCGGAAAATTAGAACTTGTGCATACAGATGTATGGGGACCTACTCAGGTATCACCTTTTAGTGGCTCTCATTATTATGTTAATTTTATTGATGACGCAACCTAGAAAGCTTGGATTTATTGTAATCGAAATAAATCTAATGTATGCAATACTTTCAAGAAATGGAAAGCTTTGGTTGAAAATGATACAGGAAAAAGGTTGAAGTGTCTTAAATTAGACAATGGAGGTGAATATTGTAGCAAAGAGTTTGATATGTACTGTTCAGAGAATGGAATTTGGAGAGAGAAGATAGTTCCAGGAACACCACAAGAAAATAGTTTGTCAGAAAGGACAAATAGGACAATCATGGAGTGTGCAAGATGCATGAGATTGCATGTAGGATTACCTTTACAATTTTGGGCAGATGTTGTAGATATTATTATTTATCTAATAAAGATAGGGTCTTCAAATTCCTTAGAAGGTGGTATTCCAGAGGAGGCTTGGACATGTAAAAAGATAAACTACTCATTTTTAAAGACTTTTGGTTGTGAAGCTTTTGTCCAGATTAATAAAGAAAATAAAACAAAGCTTGAGGCAAAATAAAATAAATTTACCTTATTGTATATAGTGTTAATGATTTTGGTTATCGCTTTTATAATTATGAAAAACACAAAATCATTAGGAGAAGAGATGTAATATTCAATGAAAAGGTTTTGTATAAGAATCAGATGTAGGAAAAGAAACAAGAAAAAGAAAACAGAGAATACTCATTTCTTGATGACATCACAAAAAAAGTGAAGGTGCATGAAAATCATAATGATCAATAGCTAGAACAACAACAACAACCACAACGGCAACAAGTACCTCAAACACTTGAAAGTGGTGTTAGAAGATATACCAGGATAAATAAACCCCCTGAATGATACTATCCTTCATTATATTATGTATTTCTCATTGATGCTGGTGAACTAGAATGCCATGAAGAAGTAGTGCAGGTAGAATCTAGGAAGAAGTGGGAACAAGAAATGAAAGAAGAGATGGAATCCTTAGAACATAACTAGACTTGGGACTTAGTCAAGTTTCCTGCAAGTAAAACAACATTGCAGAATAAATGGGTTTACAGGTTGAAGGATGAAGATGGAGGTAGAAGAAGGTATAAAGCTAGACTTGTGGATAAGGGGTTTGCATAGAAAAAGGGTATAAAATTTGATGAGATATTTTCTCCTATTGTTAAAATGACTTCTATAATAACTATTTTAAGTCTAGTAGTAGCTAAAGATTTTCATCTTCAACAATTAGATGTAATGACAACCTTTCTCCATGGGGATTTGGAGGAAGATATATATATGTAGCAGCCACAAGGATATGAGGCATAAGGGAAGGAGAAAATAGTGTGTAGGTTGAAGAAGAGATTTTATGGCTTAAAACAAGCTCCAAGGAAATGGTATCTAAAATTTGACAGGTTTATGTCAGAGCAAGGTTACACTAGATGTCACTTAGATCATTGTGATTATCTCAAAAGGAAAAATGATGGTAGCTATATTATATTGTTATTATATGTATATGACATGCTTGTTGTAGGTTCTAACATGCAGGAAATAAATGTGCTAAAATTTTTTTAGCGAACTCACTTGCAATGAAGGATTTGGGTGCTGCAAAACAAATCCTTGGTATGAGAATAACTAGAGACAGGAAGAATCGAAGATTAACATTGTGTTAGAGTGAGTACATAGAAAAGGTGTTGAAAAGATTTAATATGTAGAATGAAAAACCAACTAGTATACCTTTGGCTATCCATTTCAAACTAAGTAAGGAGGTGTGTCCCAAGACTCAGGAAGAAATGGCTTTTATGTCTAAAGTTCCATATGCATCAGTAGTTGGGATTTTAATGTATGCAATGGTATGCACAAGGCCTGATATTTCACATGCAGTGGGAGTTGTAAGCAGGTACATGAACAATCCATGAAAAGAACATTGGATGGTGGTGAAGTGGATTCTTAGGTATTTGAGAGGTACCACAAATCAAGCATTATGCTTTGGTGGTTGAAACATTGTTCTATAGGGATATGTTGATGCAAATAAGGTGGGTGATAGAGATAACAGGAGGAGCAAAACAGGGTATGTGTTTACTATAGGTGGAACAACTGTTAGTTGGGTTTCAAAACTGCAAGTTGTTGTTGCATTGTCAACAATGGAAGCATAGTATGTTGCTACTACATAGGCTAGTAAAGGAATGATTTGGTTACAAAGGTTTCTGGATGAATTGGGTAAGAAGTAGGAGTTGGGTAGGTTATACAGTGACAGCTAGAGTGACATACATCTTGCAAAGAACTCTGTATTTCATTCCAAGACTAAACCTATACAACTCAAGTACCATTTCATACGATCAGCGTTGGAAGATGGACAGTTGAAGATGGAAAAGATACACACTAGCTAGAATCCTGTAGATATGTTAACAAAAGATGTAACCAAGGAGAAACTAAGATTCTACTCAGTTTCAACTGGTCTTCAAGAATGATGAAGAAGATGAGAAGTAGCCAAGTCCAAAGTGGAGTCATTGTCCAGAAAATGAAGCAACGGTGGAGTTGCCATAATCAGTCTCCAAGTGGGAGATTGTTGGGTGTGGAGCTTGATTATCTTCTTTATTCAGAGGTATCACCACATTGGACCCTAGTCCGTAATGTGGAGATCCATCTTTACTCTAGATCTACTAACCCCCGAGAGGTATCAAATATCGTGATATGAAAACTAGCATAGAGTGAAAAATATTTGATCCGATCAAGAGTAAAAATGGATGTTGTAATTTAATGTATGTTAAACATTTTAGCTTGGTTAAAATAAAAAATAAAATAGAAATCAACTATTAATTTTACTAATTTTTATAAATTACTAATAATAATTTTTAAGCTCCAGTTTTATGATAAACCATGGTATTGGCCCATGGTAATACCATGGTATTCATGTGAGCATAGACTATCTAAAGGGGAAATTCTATCATCTTAGATCCATCTTAATTCTAGGTCTACCAAGTTCTCAGAGGGATAAAAAGATTTCATCCCCCTAAGAGTGGTAGATGTGGAGTTAAGATGGATATAGGTTGGTTTTTATGATAATGAAGATATTAAATAGACTTATGAAATTATATTGTAAAAACATCTTAAGGTGAATGGTTAAAGCATAGACATTGGACAAGTATATTTGTATACTTCTGTTCTAAACTGAAACAAATCTAGGGCTAAAAGGAATGGATTGATTGCATTAGTCATCCTTCTATAAATTTCCAACATATGCTGGAGTAAACAGATTGTAATTTGGGTAATTTTTCTAATTGCAAACAGGAACATACTTGTGTATTGGTAGGGTGGTTACGAGGTCCCTAGAAGTGATGAATTTGAATTTTTTCTTGGTTTTATATATAGTATTAGGTTTTTCCTCATGCTTTCTGTGAATGGCACGGGTGAATTTATCCTACATCAACTAGGCCATCGATATGTAATTTCAGTAATTTTGATTTCAAAAGATATTTTAAAGAAATGCAATGATTTCATTTGTGTATTCAATAAACACAAGATTTTATAATTGAATAAAATATTCGCCATCCCTGGTGAGAGATTCGCCAAAAAATTATATATACATATCATATTATTGATAAAATCTCCTTCTACTTTTGTTATATACCATGGAGATTCGCCCATTTATTATAAATGAAAATTTGGGGGGGTTCTTAAAATTTTCCATGCTATAATATGAGGAAAACTAATATTGTTTTCAAGAATGTAATTTAGTTGTATCTGAAATTGTCCTCCAATTCGACTTAAATCGAAGACCAATCAAAGGCATGGTTAGCATCATGGAACAAAATAATCCTAACCCTCCCATAGGAAAGCACAACATTCAATCATAGAGGAGGATGAGTTTCTAGTAAAAATGGTTAGTCGACATAAAATTTCCATAGGCTTACAAGAGAATTAATTTTTTTATTGTTTTTGATATCGTTAAACATGTGAAAAAGGATCAAATAAGAATGTTTTAGATGGAAAATTTATGTACATTGGTGGTTTCATTTATGTGCCTAAGTCATCCATCATTTGTTGAAAAGTGTGACTAGGTTCGGTCTTCATAATAACATGTGTAATTATGATTTTATGTAATTGATGAAAAGAAGAAAATAAAATTATTTTTTTGTAATGCTTGTCTCATAGGATTCATGAGCAAGGAATTTTCTTTTGTAGTTAAAGCTCCCATGGTGAGCTATTAGGTTTGGTCATCAAGTCATAAAGTCTATTGAATCAATGTCAAGTGTTGAAGACCCATTTGGGTATGTTACACATTGTAAAAGAGAATTTATTTATGTCATAAACCCTCCAAGACCTTATCACAAACACTCCTTGAAGTCGGCCTAAGGATGATTCTAGAAAAGACATGTCAGACTAGGCACAAATTCAAGTCATCTCATTCTTGATGTACAAACCACTATATATAGGTAGCTCGACCTTCATTCTTGACACACAACTCCAGTCAAGGATTAAAGGAAGAAAATAAGTGTGATGTTTACAAGGAAAGAAGCCTATAGTAAAGTGAAGGAAGGAGGACCATCACCGAGGTTATTTTAGATTTGTTTCTGGGTTATCACCTCCACACGTGTGATAATATAGTATTGTTTGGTGCAATGAAGGGTAGATATGAGTAAGGTCACTCTAGAACCCAAATAAAAGAAGAGATTACATTCATTAAGCTGAAGTATAGAAGGAAAACTCTCCATCCAAGCGAAGTGGTAACAAGGTGTAGAAGTTGGTCAACATCCATCACACATGATGTAGATATGGCTTCTAAAGAGGTCGAGGGTTACAAGTCTAATCCAAGAGGCCAAGATATAAAGGATAGTCAAGAAGGAGGGAGAAGGAAGCCATTTTACTATAATTGACTCAAGAAAGAAGAGGTTAAACTAAAGTGGTCTTGTGACTTGGTCTTGGAGAAGTTAAATAGGTTAAGGGTCTTGGTCTTGGGATTCGTTAATAAATGTCTTTATAAGAAGAAGAATTCATTTGGGTTTTCTTATCAAGTTGGAGAGGTTTTAGCCTTGGTTGATCATCTATATTCTGTGTCTCTTGTCCCTTTATTATTTATGCATTAGTAGTTGTTTGATGAATAATAAAACTATAATAATGTAACAAAAGAAAATATCCTATGTTAAATAATTAAAAGCATTCAGAAGTAGTTATCATCAAAAGATAAATCATGTAGCCTTGATGCCCTATATTTTTTGACTTGGTTTTAGATCCTAGGTGACAAATAAAGGAAACAAAATCTTGTCAAGAGTCACACAAGAACTCAAGGATGAAATCTCGAAAGATATCAAAGAAAAATTCAAGATCTACAAAGAAGTGTCAAAGCCCTAGATCAAAGAATAATTCTACTCTAAAAGAAATATTGGGATCCTCAAAATACCACAAAAGCCATAATAAAGTTAAAGGGACTTACAAATCAAAGTTTCTTGAATACTATTCATCCTAGAGAATCAAGATCAAGGATGTTGTCATAATTGTCAAAAATTCTAAGGTGATTTCCTCTTGTTGAAACAAGGACCTTACCATTGAAGAATATAATCCAAAAATTATCAAGACATCATCAAAAATTCATTAGTATCAACAAGTACATCACCATCAAAGGGTATAAAGTGATTTTCCTCTTTGTGGCGACAAGGATCATTCCTGAAGAGAACTATCTTCATTAAGAAGAAGTTGTTTGTTAACTATATCATCATCAAATTCAAGCAGGTAGCAAGAGGAAGAAGCATCTTCACAAGTAAGTATATTTATGTCTGAATCTATCAAAATGTCTTTTTGCAAGGAAATAAACGAATTGGTTGGGGCTTAAAACTATCTTGCATGGAAGTAGAGGACAAATCTGAATCTTATTGAAAATGAGGCTATGTATCATGTCAAAGGGTTTATCACCAAACCAGTGAAAGAATATGCTCAAGAACTTGCATACTTTATGAAAGGGGAAGTGAGTGCTCAAATTATTCTCATATAATGCATCAAGTATCCCCTCATTCCATATGTATCTAAACTTGACACCTCAAAATAAATATATGACAAATATGTAGAGTTGTTTTCTGTAAGCATTATAGGAGAAGTTATCTCTCTAAGGAAATAAATATACGAGCTAAGGATATCAAAATAAGAAGGAATAGATTCATACTTTATGAGGATATCTGAAATAAGGGATCAACTTCAAGGTCTAGGAGAAATAATGTCTGACAAGGAGACGACCGCTATAGTACTGAATGCAGTATTAGAGGAACAGGGTAACTTTAATTGAAGCATTTATGGGAAGAAATCATATAATCCATTCCATGATTTATGGTCTCTATGAAAAATTAAAGAAACTAGACTGAAGAAAAAAACTGATGTAGGATTTAGTGAGCAAAATCAAGCATATGCTACCACGTAAAAGAGGAGGAAAGTATGGGAAATTTGGTCCTCAGAAAAGGAATAATAACTTGGCTAAGGCTGAATGTTATGGATGTAAAGAATATGGGAATTAAGAAAGAGATAGTCCTTAGCTCAAGAAGGGAAACAACAAAAGAGGTAGAGAAGAATCCCATATCACTGAATAAGTGGAGGAAGCTGAAAAGAAGAAGTGAAAGAAAGAGGAAGTAAGAGATCTCTACTACGATTGTGATAGACTTCCTCACCTAGTTATTTTCAAGTTCCTATTTTCAATTTTTTTGTTGTAATTTATGGCTATCATGAATCACTAAGGAAAATGATAGGATGCATCATGGCATCATATAAGAATTAAAAGCAAGAGCTTGTGATCATAGATAAAAATTGCTAAAATAGAAGTTTATGGCAGTCACCTATGAAAGGATATAACTCTTGGTAACATCATTTGAAGCATAAGTGGAACTTATGGGAAAAGGAAGAAAGGATCATCTAGCACAAAGTCCATCATACATCATTCAAAAGGGAACATTTTACTGGATGAGGATACTCAAAATATTCTATTAGAATCTTCATTAGAAGGTTCACCAGTCGAAAATAAGTAAGGGTTTCATCAAGAATTCCATCAAGAATTCCATCTTGTGGGAATTCATGGGATGATGGTATGATGACAAAAGAAGTGAATCATATCAAGGGATTGAAGTTCTTTCAATCAAGGAATCTGATGAAGCATGTTGGATGATCTAAATAAATAAAAAAATGAGGTATGTAAGCTTGTATTCGATATTGTAGAGTCATGTCATATGGTTGCAGGTAATGTGGATAAATGATCTATCTCGAGAGGATGATCAAAAGAAAGGATATCCTCCCTTTAAAGGATGCAAGAAGGCATGGGTCACACATTTTCTAGATGAAATAAAGATAATATGTCCTCATATGAAATATGAGGTGGTTCAAAATTTTGGAGGAACTGTAACTAGAAGGTCCTAGAAGAAAGGGAGAGATCTTGAAATATGAAACTATGGAAAAGGAAATAAACATCTAAGGACTGATTGATTTGACTAGGTTAACTCCATGAAAGATATGAATACTATGATAAAGTATGAAAAAGGAAGAGACCCTTGACAATATATATATTTTGGAGATGTTTCAATGTGTATGAAGTATGTTGATGCAAACTAGAAGATGTCATGATGTAAGACCATCACAAAGGTAATTTTGATTTAATGTCCATTCCTTATTTTTTGATATCTGGATGGGCTTATGCGGGGCTCCCAAGGGAAGAGCCATGGATATATTCCAACAATGATGTGCATGTAATAGGATGAAATATCCTTAAGGAAACATGGCATGAAGAAGGAAGCATGGCATGAAGGAAGGAGAAATAGGAACTCATGGATCACTTTTCTATAATTACATGACTAACTCATGGATGAAAGTAATGGATGGTCTATGCCCTACAAAGAAGTATCAAAAACATGAAGACTCTTGAATAAAGAAAATAAGTTCATGACATCATGAGGAGGAGTTATTTAAGCAGTTGGTTATCCCATCATCTTCACCAAAAGAGCTGTTATAGGTCGCTAATTAAGAGGGAGCCCGAAAAGAAGTTTATAACTTGGTAGAAACTTGGAATAAAATTCCTATGCCAAAGGGAGCTTAGATACATTCCTTCATTGGAATATGTATATCCTCCCTAATTAAGAGGTAAAGATAGAAATATCATTCTTGTCTTCACATGGGAATATATAATTGAGAATTGCATAAACATCTGACATTCAATGCTCTTTGGGGATGAGTTAGGGATTTTGAGATAAGAGTAGTTGTAGAGAACTGATATTATTTAAGGACTCAGAATCCAAGATAAGAATATTCCTGGTGGAAAATACTCTAAGAGAACCCGAGTGAGGGATCTTTTGAGAGAGATAATGATGAGAGTGTCTATACATCATTGGTCTTTCCAACATTGTGCTCTGATCTTTTGGAGAAATAGAGTGGTTAGTCAATGCCTTTCTATGTGACAATGTTGGATGATATAATGTTATACATATGGGTTACCAATCCAAATATTATTATGTGAATTATTCAGATTGAGAATGTCAAAGTAGCTTTTATGGATTATGAATACTTCCCTAGTTAAGAGGGAGTCTTGAAAAGTGTAACTAGATTCGGTCTTCATAATGATGTGTAATTATGATTTTATGTAATTGATGGAAAGAAGTTTTTTCTTTTTCTTTTTTGTAATGCTTGTCTCACGGGTTTCATGAGCAAAGAATTTTATTTTATAGTTAAATCTCCCATTATGAGCTATTAGGTTTGGTCATCAAGTAAAAATGTATAATGAGTCAATGTCAATTGTTGAAGACTCATTTGGGTATGTTACACATTCCAAGACCTTGTCACAAACACTCCCTAAAGTCGTCCTAAGGATAATTCTAGAAAAGGAATTTCGGCCTAGGCACTAGTTAGAGTGAGCTTATTATTGATGGAAAAACCACTATATATAAGCAAATCGACCTTCTTTCTAGACACAAAATTCCAGCCAAGGATTAAAGGAAGAAAATAAGTGCAAAGTTTACACGGAAAGAATCCTATAATCAAGCGAAGAAAGGAGGACCATCAAGTTTATTTCAGATCTGTTTTTGGGTTGTCACCTCCACATGTGTGAGAATCTAGTACTGCAAAGAAGGGTTGAGGCTAGTAAGGTCACTCTAGAATATGAATCAAAGTAGAAGAGATTAAATTCATCAAGCCAAAGTATATAAGGAAGTATTTCCATCCAAGAGAAGTGGTAATAAGGTGCAGAAGTTGGTCAACATCCATTGCACATGCTGCATCTAGGGTTTCTAAAGAGGTCGGGGGTTGTAGGTCTGATCCAAGAATCTTAGATCTAAAGGATAATCGAGAAGGAGGGAGAAGCAAACAATTTTACCATCATTGACTCAAGAAAGAAGAGATTAAAGTAAATAGGTCATGTGACTTTGTCTTGGAGAGGTAAATAGGTCAAGGGTCTTGGTATTGGGATTCATCAATCGAAGTCTCTACAAGAAGAATTCATTTGGTTTTTCCTCTCAAGTTGGAGAGGTTTTGGCCCTAGATGATCACCTAAATTTTGTGTCTCTTGTCTCTTTATTGTTTATGCATTGGTAGTTTTTTGATGAAGAATAAAACTATAATAATCTATGAAAAGAAAATATCCTAAGTTAAAGAATTAAAATCATTCACAAGCAGTTATCATCAAAAGAGAAATCACCTAATCTTTATGCCCTAGATTTCTCAACATCCTTTACATGCAACTCTAGAGGGAGTCTCAATAATTTATTTTTGTAGGCCACTTGGGTCATCGAAGTGAAATAGTATTTCTAGGTTGAGGTTACTACTAGGAACATATGATATGAGGCGTGGAAGAAAACATCTAGACTTATATTTTATTCCTCCAAGATAATACAACCACTAGAACAAAGGCTAGTAGACTATAGCCTTTGCTAATTTTAGAGAGACCTTTGCGACATGTCCCTATGGACTTTATCACACAAATTTTAGTTTCACAAGGGTATAATGTGACTGTGGTAGTCTTTGACTAAGTTTTCAAGTATTCAATCTTTGTTCCAATCAAGGTGCATTGTACAAAAAAGTAAAATGCAAAGTTGTTCTTCAAGAATGTTGTGAAGTAATGGGGCCTTCCATTGAGGATTGTGTTTTATGGAAACACAAGGTTCTTGGGGATGTTCCAAAAAAATTGTTTAGGATTTTATCCATAGATAGATGGGGAAACATAATGTATCATTAGATTTTTTGAGGATTAGCTATGGAATATTATTAATGTAGACTAAAACAAATTGGATAGAGTTGTTGGATAAAGTCTAGTTCAATTACAACATGCCATAGAGTTTTTGTTGGTTTGGTTTGGGGTTGACCCAGTTTCAATCTATATTTTTGACCAAAAAAGACCCTCTATCATTGGCCCTTTCAGAAGCTACATGCAAGTAGATTGTAGTTGCACCGAAAGTGACTATGGGATGACGCAGAACTAGGTTTATGTAACCTTGAGGGATGTAAGGATGTGGTATTATTATGTTTTCTTACACTTGGATCACAAAAATTCAACCATAACACAAATATGGATCTCAAATATATATCTTTATTATTATTATTTGACCCTATATATACTATTACATTGAGGATTACATTGTTACAATACCATTTCCAAATATTGTTGGCATTATGATGCATGCGTTGTACTTGATGGAAACCCACTTGTAGCAGAACACCTCACTTGTATATGGTAACTAGATGAATCTACAAAAGAGATATCATATGTGACAGAATGCATGACAATTATGACAAAATGAAGGGCAGTCCAAAGGAATTAGTTCAAAAGTAATGTACAATGGCAACTCTCTCAGATGACAGTTCACAGTGGAGAAGGTTAACAACAAAGAATTATAGATCAAACTACAAAGAATGAATAAAGAGAGGTACACGTAGGTTCACCTTGACCAATTTGCGTATACACATAGGTTCACTGACCACAAGTATCATATATGTACACACTGGTGAGCACCAGTATTGCAGTAATAATGTTGCAACTCCTAGGCTGCCTACTTTACTCTTATCAACCCGGTAGTTCGTAACAAACATGGAAGCGACAGTGCTCTATGCACAAGTACTAGTTCTTACTGCAAGTTGTCACTTGTTCAGTTAGTGCAAGATCACTAGGAGCTCAAGAAAAATTCTATGGATTCCAGAAGAATCTCTATATGTGATGAAAGAAAAGAAATATTACTCTACAGATGATATTCTAATTGTAGAAAGGAGAAAGACTAAAATGTAAAGCAAACCAAGTAAATCCTAAGTAACCAACTAATCCTACTTTTGCATAAAGCACTATGAAAACCATGAAAATAATGCCATTACCTACTCAAAGAAGTAAAAAACACCTAAAAAATATATTTCTAGAATTAAATGACCAAAAAACGTCTTTTTTACGTTTTATGTGAATTTGACATGCATGTAATTTATTGTTTGTGAATGTGGTAGCGAATAGGTGGCGTTGGAGTGTGGTTTTGGGACTTAAGAGGATGTAGGATGGTGTGGTTGGGTCCTAGGAGGTCTCAGGTGGCCTCCTGGAGGCTTTTTCCACACTCAGCCTTCAAAATAAATTCTACATGAAAATCTACAGGAGGACACAGGAAATCTACAGGAGGAAAAACAATGTTCTACAAGAGGCCTATAGGAGGAGGCCGAGAGCATTTTTCACTATTTTGTGGGTGTGAGAGTGGGTGGAAGAGGTGGATGAAGGTTGCAATGAGGTGTTAGGGTGCCTAGGGTCTACCAAGAATCATTAGGAGAGAGAAAGATGATTGGATTTTCTCAAGGAGAGAGGAAGAAATTCTATGGAAAAGGCAGGAAATTAAGGCAGAACTGAGGGGAGACTTGGGAAAATTGTAGGGAATGGATCAGATGGAGGATGGGATGGCTGATAGGCTGGCCTACTACTAGAATAGATCTACTGCATAAACAACTGACAATCAACCAATAAGATCAAGCAAGCAATGGAATAACTGCATCTAGGAAAAATAGAGTTTTGCATCAAACTAGTCTAAGCTATGATCTATGAAAGGAAATGCTGATAAATGCTGCAAGAAAGGAAAGCATGAAAGAATGATACTACAAATAAAGAAGTGAGCATGATGAAAAATATTTGAAGCAAAACAGAACTAGACTATTAACCTACTAAAAAGCCGTGAACACTAGAAATCCTATGAATGAGGAAAATTTGTCTTTTTGGGGCTGCAAGAGGGTCTCTGCCTCAAATCATGGTCCCAAAGGGAGGAAGAGAGGCCAAGGCACTATGGCTAGCCTTTTGAATCTTATTTTTATCACTACTTAACCTACTATAGAAAGCACAACTGAAAGCAAACTACTGAATCATTAAAAGCAACCTATCCTTAACCATAAAAGAAATACATCTAACAACAACCTAATCTACAAACTGAAATAAACACACAAATACAAGTAGAGAGGAGATTGGCTACTTGTATTGGACCCTAACCCAAGAGCTTCAGCCCTCTGAGGTAACTTAGTGCTAACTCAAAAATGATTCCATCTTTATTTCCAAAACAATAGCAAGATTACATGAGCTGTCACAAAATAATAAGCTTGAAGTTGGAGCAGAGTTTACATAAGCAAAAATACAACAAAAATCTGACCCTAGTGAGGTCCTACACCTCTCTACTTATAAAAATGAAGCTACCAACTACTTTCTTAAAATCAGGGAGGCTTGGCTCCCAAAACTCGAGATAATCATCAATCATCCTCCACTTGCTCGGCTGCCTTGTAGTGCATGACTTGGCTGCTTGTACTTCGAGATGAATGAAGGGGAATTCAAAGTGGGGAGTAATAAATGAGGGGGATTCCCTCCTATAAGTCCTCTCCTTTTTCCACTTCAAGTTATTGCTACCATTCATCCACTGGATCCTTGACTTTGACCTCAAAATTCATCAATAATCTGCATTAAACACATGTTAGACCACATGGCTTCATAACTAACTCAACTCACTCCATAAGCATAAATATAATCAGAAAATCATACAATAAGCTAAGAGAATGGTTGATTTGACTAGGTTAGGAGGTAAAATGAGCCCATATAATTACCCATTTATGAGGCTCATCATCACCCCCTACTGAAAGTGTTGCTCATCCTCTGAGCAATTTAGTCCATCTCCTCATCTTTTATGGCTTTAGTGGCCTCCATAGCATCCCATGCTTTTGATGTGGTCTCCTATTCCTTGTCATAGAATCCAACCTTCCTTTCTATCTCTTCCCACTACTCCTGCTCTTCTTCTTCACTTCTACCTTCAAACATGCCTAACAACAGTGGGGGACTCAGTTTGAGGCCAATCGAGTTGACCTTCAGCCTTTGCATGGAGCGCTTGTACATTGGTACTCTCCTTAATGCCTCCTTCATTCTCATGGGGGAATGATATTCCCTGATCTACAGACTATGTGGTAAGGTGTTCCATCTCATCATACATGCATGCACACAGTTATCCCCATGTAGCCTTTCCATATCCTCAAAGTGTGCAATGGCTTGTGCCTGATCACTTATATATCTAGGGGAAATCTAAGGATTATTGGCAAAGAGGATTGCGGTAGATCCAGGGACTAAATCAACGTGAGTGTTCGATGAAGAATGGAAGAAGTTGGATCAGAAGGCAAAGAGTACAATACGATAGTGTGTCTCAGATTTAGTATTGTTGAATGTATCAGGGGAAGCTACGGCGAAGGCTTTGTGGGAGAAGTTAGGGACTTTGTACCAATCTATGTCTCTAGTGAATAAATTGTTCTTGTAGAAAAAGCTGTATAACTTGAGGATGAAAGATGGAGACTCGGTGATAGAGCATCTAAATGCATTTAATACTGTGGTAAGTCAGTTAGCATTTGTTGATATTAAAATTTTAGATGAAGATAAGTGCATTAGTTTGTTGTGTTCTCTACCAGATTTGTGGGATAGTCTGGTTATTGCAATAGGTATCAATGCAACTACCTTGCAGTTTGATGAAATAGTCTTAGCCTTGTTGATGGAGGAGATGAGATGGAAAAATATGGAGAGCCAGAATGGTGATGCTTTGTCTATATGAGGACGGTCCTAGAACAGAAACAAAAACAAGTCATCGAGTGGGAGATCTAAATCTAGAGGGAGATCTAAATCTCCAAGAAAACCTGTAAAGGTGGTGTGTTGGAAATGTGGAAAGGAAGGGCACTACAAAAGGGACTGTAAATCTAAAGCTCCTGGTAAAGGAAATGGATCTGATGATGCTCCTTCTCTAGAGGCGAAAACCACCTCAGATGAACGTAGGGATGTGTACTTGGCTTATTTAAGTACACATGTAGATCATGAGGCATGGTTGATTGACTCAGGTGCACCTTTTCACTTCACTTCCCATAGAGAGTGGTTCTGCAAGTATGAGAAATATGATGGTGGTGATGTATTCTTAGGGGATGATAGGAAGGCTAGAATTGTTAGTCACAGAAAAGTAAAATAGAAGTTACAAGGCGGAAGGATTAGAACACTTTCGGGTGTTCTGCATATTCCTACATTGGCCAGAAATCTGATTTCTGTAAGCAAGTTGGATGATGCAGGTGTAAAAACAGTGTTCGAAAGGATACCTGCAAAATGGTTCGGGGAGCACTAGTATTGATGTTAGGAGTCCGGATTGGAACTTTATACAAGCTGCAAGATAGCACTGTTGTCAATGGGTGCAACAGTTATGTGGTTCCTGAAAGTGGAGCAGAAAATCTAGTGGCCTCTGGAGAGAAGACCATGTTGTGGCATCAAAGGCTTGGAAATATTGGAGAGAAAGGCCTTTGAATACTTCATGGTGAAGGTATGGTAGAAGGTATGAGTAATATCTCTTTGGATTTTGATTTCTGTGAAAATTGTGTATATGCGAAGCAGAATCGGGTGAGTTTCCCCTTTGGTAGTAAGAGGGCGAAACAAATATTAGGGCTTGTGAATGGTGATGTGTTTGGACCTGTGAAGGTTCCATCACTGGGTAAGTTTGTCTACTATGTATCATTTATAGATGATTTCTCAGGGAATACATGGATATATTTCCTTAAGAAGAAATTTTAAGCCTTTGGCAGGTTTAAAGAATTTATGGCTCTTGTGGAAAATCAGACAGAGAAGAAGATAAAGGTGTTAGGACAGATAATGGTGGAGAGTTTTGCAGCAAGGAATTTGAAGAATTCTGTAAGAGGTGTGGTATAGCACGAAAAAAGACTACTCCATATACACCTCAACAAAATGGAGTTGCAGAAAGAATGAATAAGATGTTAATGGAATGGGCAAGAAGCATGCCCAGTGGTGTCGGGTTAGGATAGGAATTCTGGGCAGAGGCAGTGGATACTGCATGTTACCTGGTCAAATTCATCAGCGTTGGAGGAGAAGACTCCACAAGAGGTATGGACAAGTAAGAAACCCTCTCTTTCACATCTGAGGGTATTTAGATGTGATGCATATGTACATGTTCCAAAGGAGAAATGAACCAAGTTGGATAGTAAATCTGAAAAGTGCATCTTTATTGGGCGTAAGGATGGTCTAAAGGGTTATAAGCTTTGGAAACCAATCACACGAAAGGTTGTGTACAACCGAGATTTGGTGTTCAGAGAGGTAAAAGAAGTTATTAAACATGAAGTCCAACCAAAGGAACTTGAGAAGATAGATTTTGAGCTTAAGGAGGAAGAATCAGACTCTATAGCAGAGGAGGAATTCGAAGATGAAGAGCCATAAACTCGGGGTTTGAGAAGATTAGTTTGAGAAAGAAGGTAGCCAGAAAGGTATAGTTTGTCTGCTTTCTGTTCAAATTTTTCTTTATCTATTATTAATGATGATCCCAGAACTATGAAGGAAGCAGTAGATTCAAAGGTTGGAAAGCTCTGGAAAGAGGCCATGGTTGATGAAATGGCATCTTTGCACAAAAACGAGGCTTGGGATCTGGTGGAGTTGCCGGCTGGAAGGAATCTCATTGGCAGCAAATGGGTATTCAAGAAGAAGACAAATGTAGAAGGAAAAGTGGAGAAATACAAAGTTCGGTTGGTAGCAAAAGGTTATTCCTAGGTGTCGGGAATTGATTTTGGTGATATTTTTTCTCCTGTTGCCTAACTTCTATTAGATTACTTTTATCTGTTGCTACTGCTTTTGATTTTGAGGTAGAACAGATGGATGTGAAGACAACATTTCTTCATGGGGATCTGGAAGAGGAGATCTACATGAAGCAGCCTGAAGGCTTTGCGGTGAAGGGTAAGAAAGAACTGGTATGCAAGTTAAGGAAGTCTCTCTATGGGTTAAAACAGTCACCAAGGATGTGCTATCAGAAATTTGATACATTTATATGGGGACTTGGCTTCGTCGGAAGCAAAGCAGATCATTGTGTGTATTATAAATTAATTAGTGACCCTGTTATTTATCTGGTCTTGTATGTGGATGATATGTTGCTGGATGGAAATGACAAAGAAATTATCCACGATTTGAAGACCCAATTGCCATCCAAATTCGACATGAAATATCTTGGTGCTGCAAACTATATTTTGGGCATGGAAATTAAAAGAGATTAGGCAAAGAGGAAGATTTGGTTAAACTAGAGGAACTATGTCGAGACAATATTGCAGAGGTTTAATATGCAGGATAGTAAACCAATGAAGGTTCCTATTCCTGTAGGTGTGAGGTTATCTGCTAAAAAATGTCCCAAGACACAAGAAGAGGAAGATGACATGTCCCATGTTCCATATGCAAGTGCAGTCGGTAGCCTAATGTATGCAATGGTCTGTACTAGACCAGACATTGCACATGCAGTGGGAGCATTGAGTAGGTTTATGTGAAAACCAGGGAAGGAGCATTGGACAGTAGTGAAGTGGGTTTTCAGGTATTTTTGTGACACTAGTGATTATGGTTCGTGCTACCAAGTAAGACCATGATTGCATAGAGCGTTGGATATTCCTTGCTTTGTTGATGCAGACTAGGCTAGAGATATGGATCAGAGAAGATCTATAAGTGGGTATGTGTTTAACCTATTTGGAGGTGTAGTCAGTTGGATGAGTAAGAAACAATCTATAGTGGCACTATCAACTACAGAGGCATAATACATGGCAACCAGTCATGTAAGAAGGGAAGCCGTTTGGTTGCAAATATTGTGTTCAAGTATGTGGTAGTACAGGAAGCTATAAGGATAGACTATGATAGCCAAAGTGTAATTTTCTTGGCAAAGAACCCTACATATCATTCAAATACAATGCACATTGATGTTCAATATCACTTTGTGAGGGATATGATAGAAGACAAAAAGGTGTTGCTGGTAAAGGTGGGCACTTTCAAGAATATTGCAGATGCATTGACAAAATTTGTGAGCTGTGAGAAGTTCTCTTAGTGTAGAGAAACAATGGGCGTTGCAGGGCTGGATAAATGACTAATCTCTCCTGTGGCCCCCTATGGAAAGAAAACAACAAGTGGGAGAATGTTGGGTTATGTTATATTCTTTCCACGACTAGCCCATGTAGTTAACCGGGGGTTAGAGGGGGGGCAGTTACAGGGGGTTTCAGGCATACCTGTAACCCCAGTTTATAGGGTCTAGGGCAGCGCCCCAGAAAATTATGGCTTTGGACCCTATGTTAGTATGGGCGGAGCCACCTATGGTTTTGTGCATGATTTTCGCACATGTTTTTTGGACGTGGTGGTTTTTGCTCCATGGTATTGGATGCGATGGTTTTCGGTCCATGGTATTTGATGCTTCGACATGTATAAATATGTATTATAACTTTGAAGGAACATAATGAAAAATCAAGCTCGTACTCCTGGTTTTGGGATCTAGGGGAAAATCTTTATGTATATGTGTTTTATGTGTTATGCTCTTGCATTGTTTATTTTATGTGTTTTAGAATTCGTATGCAGGTAATTTCTGTACGAGGTTAAAACCTACAATTTTGAGAATCCTAGTGGAGAAGCCTCCGACCAAAACATCCCTGCCCATAATATGGCCAACGTTCCTCCTCCAGGTGGGAATCAGCCTCCACCTCCTCCCCCGGGTGGGAATCAATCTCCACCTCCTCCTCCGGGTGGGAATCAACCCCCACCTCATCCATGATCACTCCCTCCCTGGCTTGGACAAGATGTTGTAGCGGTACCTAGGAAACAACATCCCTTACCCAAAAATATAGAAAGAGTGTTACCCAATTTCAACCTTGAGCGAGGAGATACCGCTAATAACCATATTCGCTCTTTCCTCCAAGCCTTGTGAAGGTTGGGGGTCACCGATGAAGAATTGGTGTGCTACTTATTCTCTTTTACTTTGACCAGTGCAGCCTCCACATGGTATTTCAACTTGAGAATATGGTCAATCACCTCTTGGGATGCTTTTCAACAGGCCTTTTTGGACAAGTTTGGTGATGACAAAACACCTACAACCTTAGTTTTAGAATTATCCCATCTGAAAATGGAAAGTAAGGAGAAAGTTAAGGATTTTAACATCCTGTTCAACACCTTGTTCAACAAAATCCCAGCCACCCCTAAACCCACTGAAGAGGTGCTAATGGAATTCTATATCTCTGCTCTCCTTGTCCCTAAAGCGATGTGGGTTAAAAGGAGTAATGTGAAAACCTTACAAGGTGCTATCGATGAAGCAGTGAAAGTTGAAAATGAAATGATCAGCCTCACAACATGCCACCCTACAATTGGAGAAAATAAAGCCTGTCAAACACCGAGGAAGAGTAACGGAAATGATAATAAAGGGGCTAAAACTAAAATCAAGGACACCACAGATGTGGAAGGGTTGCATCAGATCATTAAAAAACTTACGAACATAGTCATTGACATGAGAAGGAATCATGGAGAAAGTACTAGTGGTAAGGGAGGGGATTATAATAATAAAAAACCATTCAAACCTTTCTACAGGAAGAAAATAGAAGGTGGTCATGGTCAGCTTGCATTTCCTGCTCCACCTAATCAAGGGGCTTTAAACATAGAAGAATTGGCTCTGATTGGATCGCTCCTCAACAAAGAAGAACCTATACTGGAATTCAAACCAGAACAACGAGACGAGGAGGAGTACCAAGTAGAAGAACCCTCAAATGAGGAAATCCAAATCAACTTGTTGTGGGACATCCATAATGATGAGAATGATGACAAGGGATATAACACTACAGAAATCAACGTTAATGAAATCCACACGCACTGTAAAGGGCCGCTTCTAGGTGCGACAAAGCGCTTAGACCGAAAAAATCAACATGTTCGCCCTGTAAAAGCATCTGCTCCCAAATTTCCTATCGAGAATAGTAGACCAGGCGGTCAATCCAAGAATGCCCCTATTGCATGTCACCCAGAGAAAGAAAATGCATCTCCAACTACAACAAAGGCTACCCAAGATGTTAAACTCCCATCTAAAAATGGAAAAACAGGTATGTTTATTCTGCCTTATCCTATTTATAACATTGATTATAATATTGTGGATGATCTCAAGAAGTCTATGGCCAATATCACATATTTTGACTTGTTAAAATTAATGCATCAAAGATATTTGCTGCTGAAAGCTATGAATGAGCAGAACTGCAAAACCCCCACCACCTCAAGCACCCAAACCAAGAATCCAATGTCCAAAACTATTAGTACCACTAGTGCAGCCCAAATACCATCAGCTATGGAGGCCACGTTATCTAAAATGAATCGAAAACCCCAAGATGTTAGCGTAGGCATGATAAGGAGGAAATCGAAATCTATGACTCCACCCTTCTTTATCACATTTGAAATCTTTAACATGAATGTGCATAATTGCTTGGTAGACTCTGGTGCCTTATCCACTGTTATGCCTCATGCTGTTGATAAGAGACTTCAGGCAATACTCGATAAAAATGAAACTCGAATTATGCAGTTGGACAAAATGAATGTGAGAGTTATTGGGGAGCTGAAATATGTGTTGATTTGGATGGTTTCCAAGCCTCAATACACTCAAGTCATTGATATAGTGGTAGTGGATATACCTAAGGCTTATGGGATGTTGCTTAGTAGGAACTGCTCATCAAATCTAAATGAATATTTCTCAACTGATTGGTCCCATATTTTGTTTCCTCAGAGGGGAAAAAGTGATATGCTGAGAGTGGATCGGGATTGGTACATGAAGTATGTGGTAATGGAACCAAATAAACCCAATGAACCTATAATTTTCTATAACTCTATCCTTCATAATTATAGTTTCGATGTTTATATGACGGAAACCTATTTCGAGGAGTGCTATGCAGAAACAATCAAGGAGGATTTGACAAACACATAGTTAGAAGAAAGAATTAAACACCCCCACAATCCAACTGATGAATTATCTTGTATTATAGTAGGTGATAGGACTAATTTCACATGAAGTAGTTCTTTTAGCGTAACTTTAGAGTTTATTTTCGGGACCCTCCACTTCGATGACTCTAATTTTCTTGAAAGTGCGGGCGCTGGGAGCATTTTCATTGAACCTTTAAGGAACCAATGTCTGATGGCTAGTTGGTTGGAATGCATGCACACCAATAACACAACAGAACATGAAGGCTTGCTAAAGGGCTTGAGAAGAGCCATTGAAAGGGATGTAAAAAAATTATATTTTTGATGACCCACAAATAATGTTGGACCGGGTAAAGAAAAGGATACACTGCAGTCCGCCACACCTGGTGAGGAACCAACATGAGGTATGGAGTTTAATTGACAATTTTGATTCTTTCATTGTCACATACATTCCTTCAAAGTATAAATACGATGTCGATCTGATGGCTGCTATGACTGCGAAAATTTTGCCTAATCTTAGATTAAACAAGAATAAATTTTATGTTGAATTGATTTTCAGATCATCCGTAACTGATAACATCCCAAATTAGTAGGTGTTCAAAGGTGATAATCAAATCCTGGAGTTCTTGCATTGTGAAAGAACACCCAGAAACGCAGCCATTAACAAAAGGGAGCATGCCAAACTTATAAATGGAAGTGAAGACGATGTGATATCTTTCATTGAGAAATTTATTTACCTTTCATCTCTCATGAGTGAGCAAATAGGTAAGCACACAAAATTACAACACTCATGGCTGAGCTCATTCCAACTTGTGGAAAAAATTGGTCATGGAATTTATAGATTGAAAACCATATAGGGAGAAACTGAAAAACTCCCTGTTAATAGCCAGCATCTCAAGAGATACTTCCAGTAGCCACCACATGGTGGTTACCCCCTGAGTAGGTTAGATTTCATTTTATTTTGCTGTTAGTGTAGTTGTATTCTTGTCCTTTCTTTTGTTTTCTGCAAAGTCCTTTTTCCCACTGTTTTGAATCACATTCCTTTTCAGCCAGTTGATGGTGGTCCTCCAATCTCGTTCTACCTTTCAGAATTTCCCTCATTCACCACTCTCGGCCTTTCCCTTCTGCATTAACTTGTTGATGATTCTGTTGTTCCTGAATCCATCACTTCCCTACCATTCAAGAAAACTTTCTATCATCCCATGAGCACTTGAGAATCAACAGTGGAATACAAACCGAAACCCCTCATGCACATCTATTGGGAACAATGTGAGATCTGTTGATAACGTGGATATTTGGAGCATGTGAGGACATCTATATAAAACAAAGAATGTGTAACTACAACTGGACTGGCATGGAGCAATGTTGTATTTAAACAAATCCCACTCAGACCTAGTCTATGCTTGCTTATAAGGTTTACAGTCATTCTCCATTGGTCCCATCCACCACACTAAATGGTCCAATATCTGTTACTCACAAGTAAACCTCCTTTCATGGGCTAAGCTCACTGTCTCATTCCCTGTGGAAAATCAAATTGTGCTCTAATACTTGTGCTTGAAACTGGAAGGACTTATCGAAAAAGAAATGAAATGTCAAGTCCTTGTGCCAATTTGGAAGGACAGGTTGTTTGGGAAGCCAGTTAGAGTAAGGACTGTTGCTGGGCTTAGAGTACCGGTTGACATAGCAAGCCCAACCTTGCTTAAGTGGTTTAAAAATATGGCATGATCGATGACTGTGCCCCATTCAATGAATAAATATAGCACTGAAATTCTCATATAAAGTGCAAGAAAAATATGTCTTCATCAAGCTTGATGAGCAATAAAGAGCTGAGCTACACACCTAAACATGTATGGATAGACCAGTGATGGCCCCAAAGGGATTTTTGAAAGTTGGAAACAGATAAAGGAAGGCCAATAAACCTCATAATACTACCATTGGAGAATGCCTGTCAAAATCATATCAACAAGTAGAAGCTTTTTGTCTCTATCCCCTCTGAAGCAGTAATGTTTAAGTGGAACCCATGCTTGTCCATCTATATAGTTTTCATTTTAAGTTTATTTTAACACACTGATGCTCTATTGATCTAAAGGTTATTTGGAAACAAATATAATTGGTTCACCCAATAGTTCACCATTTGTTTTAGCCACAACTACCACCCTACTGAAACATGCTCTTACAACGAGTTTTCAATGGGTCCCCTAGAAGTTTGATTTTTCATCTTTTAGAATGATCTGTCTTATCTCATGAATGTTAACTCCTTGCCGAGTCAAATTTTCAAGGCCCGATGGTCCTCTATTGCATGGGTCATTCATGACACAACCTGTCCATTTATTCTCTCCCTTCATCAGGATCTCTCAATCTTCATGAACATGCATGCCACATTGGCGCCCGCACAAACCATCACCCCTACCCTTATTAAAATAGTTTGTTGGTTTAACTCGCAAAACCCCATCGCATCATTATTCCCATTACAATGACTTATAGTGGAAATCCTTCACAAAGCATGCTTAAATCCTTTTCGGGGCCTCTCACAATTACACAAGGCATTCATGGCTTTCAAACCCAATGGGTTTTACTAACTCGAATGTATACATTTCAGGTCTAGAGCCCCATCGCAGATCGCTATCGGCCCAAACCCAAAGCTATATAGAAAGGGTGCATAAATATCTCTGACCCATTGATGATTATAAAATCGGGCATATTAATTTTCAAATCCACCCCAACGGCCATACATGGGTTTTTCCATATATTCATGTTGTAGCTCTGATCCAAAAGATATATGATAACAGAAATAAACCCAAGAAAGAACAAGATCAAAATAGATAGAAATGATTCTCTTTATTATCAAAACCCTTATGGTAGGGAAACAACATACATTCACTCCTTAAGGAAGGAGAGCACTCCACAAGCCATATGCTTGTTCATACAATAATACTTCTCTTCATCTTCATATGGAGTCTCTAGCCTCTATATATGCCTCATACATACAATACCATGCATCATTACCATGGTTTCCTCATACCATCAACTAATACCATGGGCCCATTACATTATTATTAACTACTTGTGGTCCCTTACATGACATGGGTTAACCACCTTATTTATTACTATGGCCCATCCCATTATTACATTATTACCTTGGGTACCTCCCTTGGTACCCCATATTATCCCCCCTAGGTATATAACATTCCACCCCCCTAAGCATGTTTCGTCCCCGAAACATGGGAAGAACACAAATGATAAGATCTACTCAAAAGAGTAGTCCACTGATACCATGCATGTGCATCTAGCCATCCAAGAGAAAGGTGAACCCTCGATCTCGCTGGTGCCTCGCTCGCTTGAGATGGAAGTTGACCGTGGCAGCTCTTCTGTGTGTAGTAGGTGGATCGTCGCTCCTCGCTATCCGTCATACGGGGGTTGTTGTCCTTGTGGCTAATTGGTTGCCATCTTGTTGGTTGTTGTCTGGCGGGGTGATGTGGGTGATGATATGTTGAAGTTTTAACCCACGATGGCTTTTGCTTGACTTCACCCTGCTGTGGTGCCTGTTGTGGTGTCTTCTTTTTCAATATGACTTCAACCACTGAGCCCTCCTCTGATGTATCATCACCTGTAACCTTTTCTTCTGCAGCCTCTGTTTGTGTTTGAGTGTCGATCATCAAAGGCTCATCATCTGATATGTCAGTCCCTTGAACATCTACTGCTTCAGCCTCCATGTGCTCTACTTGTTTATGGATGGAAATATCCTGTAATGTAATTTTCTTCTTTTTTTACCATAGCTTCAGGAATTTCTTCTCCACATTAATATTGATAGTACCCACGGATTCCATCCAAGGATATCCCAAAACAAAATCGATATTATCCATCTCTGAAGCATAAAAATCACCATGAAAAACATACTTATCCATAGAAAGCTTCAAATCCTTATAGATTTGAACATCCTTATCATCATCCTGTGTATGTGCAATTTGTTTTGCTGTGACTTGTAATTTTTTTTCCAAATTGACATTTATGAGATTTTGCTTGCAACTTAGATTTATAGACACAATGATTTTCTCCTTCTGAATCAATCCATGAACCTGCAATAAGAAAGCATCAGTAGAAAATAACCCCTTACGTGTCTCATTCTCCTTTTTTCTAGCCCGAGACCATTTGTCCAGAAAGACTTTTTCATATTCTGCATCTGAAAGTTTGGTCATCTGCTGGTGGTCAAGTGATAACCACCAATTTTTAGCCTCATCTCTCATACTACATATTATTGGAAGCCTCCAATATTTCCCATGTGAGGACTTGTATCTTTGTATAAATTCTTCAATAGTAGGACCATCATCTGTTCCTGTAAAATATAGAACCTTGCTAGAAGCCATGAAGAGGGTTTTGAAAAAACTTGGCGAAAATTTGAAATGGCCACAAATCCGTCAATATTGATCAGAATCTCTATTATAACGTATTTTTGCAAATGGAACAATCATTCTGCATCTGCCCATGTGATAGAAATTTTGATCCAGGCACTAGAATTCCAGATCTGCGCTGCAACTTTCCCGCCGTCACCCAAAATTTCTGAAAAAAAGAGCTGATTTTAAATCAACGATATCTTCCTCATCCGGACTCCAATTTACCTGATTTGTTTTTTTAAATCAGGTGTTTTGTCACAAGGATTCCAGATCTACAGTTAGATCTTACAGATCTGGCACCAGGACGTCCAGATCTGCGCCGAAAATTCGTTGGCCCTAAAAATTCTCTGCAACCCCACTGATTTTTAGATCAGCGATATCTCCATCATCCGGACTCCGATTCAACCGATTTTTTTTTTGAAATCGGCTATTTTTTCACAAGGAATACAGATCTGCAATTAGATTCTACAGTTCTTGCACCAAAACACACAGATCTGATCTGCAAATTCGCCACCCGAGAAACTCTACAAAAATGAAAAAAAAATCTCCACGGTTTGCCCAAGAAAGAGCTCCGATACCAATTGTTGTAGCTATGATCCAAAAGATATATGATAATAGAAATAAACCAAAGAAATAACAAGATCAAAATAGATAGAAATGATTCTCTTTATTATCAAAACCCTTATGGTAGGGCAACACCATACATTCACTCCTTAAGGAAGGAGAGCACTCCACAAGCCATATGCTTGTTCATACAATAATACTTCTCGTCATCTTCATATGGAGTCTCTAGCCTCTATATAGGCCTGATACATACAATACCATGCATCATTACCATGGTTTCCTCATACCATCAACTAATACCATGGGCCCATTACATTATTATTAACTACTTGTGGTCCCTTACATGACATGGGTTAACCACCTTATTTATTACTATGGCCCATCCCATTATTACATTATTACCTTGGTTACCTCCCTTGGTACCCCATATTATCCCCCCTAGGTATATAACAATTCATGTGTTTGTGATGAAACATTAAAGTGAGGGTTTTCCAAAGGGAATGGTAACATAGCGGACCCAAAGGGATCTATGAACCTTAACATATATCTGTTTTTGGGTCTGCCTCCCGTATCGCATACCACAATCGGTGGGGTCTGAGGGCTTATATATATGTGGTGCTTCCCTATACTCTAGACCTAATGGTTTACTAACCGTAGTATATACATGTTTTGGGTATAGTATCTATCACTTACCACCATCGGCGAGATCCAGTATATACATATATATTGCACCATAACCTCCCGGACCCGCCAATGATTACAAAGCTAAGCATATAAATTTTCAAGTCCACAATTTGGATTTGACTATGTGTTTTATGACATTTTTCAGTGCAAATTGAGTTTGGCTTGCTAGGCTTAATCTATGCATAAATCTAAAAACTAGTGGCCAATTCTTTTGCGTTTGATGTGATAAGCGTTCAATAGAGGTGATACTCATGTTTTAAAGCATTTTTGTTGTATTTTTATAAGCGTGACTTGTGTCTCTTATTTTTGTAGGCCAGGAGTAACGAATGCACAAGTGGATCTAGAAAACCCTTATATGTAGAGGTATTCTGTCGAAAGAGCCGACCTTTAACATTTTTAGTGGGTTTCCAAGCATTGCTTGTGTGTTCTAAAAATGAAACTGCTCCAGATCTCATCATGAATAGGACACACAGTCATCCTCTCTAATCAATAACCATTCAGTGCCCAGGAAATGAAGCACCCTAATGACAAGAAACACCCTTTACGTGTCAATAGTGACACCGACTATTTTCACCTATTTCTTCTGATCGACATAATGAAGGAAGCAGAGGGAAGGTGAAGAGGAAGGGAAGACTGAGTGTGAGAGGCTTTGAGCATAAATATTACCTCCGAAAGAGGAGAGGGGGCTTTTGATTTTCGAGAAGAACAATGTTTCTTTATTGTGAATGAGGAGGATTGTTTTTGAGGGAAGAAGGAGCCATTAGTTTTAGACTCATTGTATTGTTTTGGATCAGAGTGTTGTTACTAGCATGAATGTAAATGTGATTTATATTTATGTTATGATGACTTAAAGTTAACTATTAGTCTTGTTAAATTGAATGTGATTCAGTTTCATGGTAAACCTGTGAGTGGTCTCTGATTTGAAACTAAATTAAACATCAATTGCAGTTTTAATTCCTTAGAGGAATGTGGATTCCTTTATGAGTGATTAGACTGCAATTTAGCTTTAAGACAGTCTTTTCCAGCTATGAACTCAGTGATTGATTCATTTGGATTTGAATCTATGCATGATGTTTAACCTTCTTTATCACGCTCATGATGAACATATATATGATGTTTAAACCTCTGTATCATTCTCTTGGAGGATAGATTAGAGTAGCTAGGACTAGATTAGAGTAGTTAGAAGTAGTATAGATAGGATTTAACACATAAAGTTTAGTTGTTCCATTTTGTTGATTTAATGGAAGTCTTTCTCCCGGAAGAAATCTTTTGACATGTTCAAGCAGTTTACGGGGTCCCTTAAAACCCGTCGGAGCTAGGTAATCGAAACAAAAGAAGTTCTAATTGGGCCTTGTGATTGGGTTAGTTCCCCTTGTTGGAATAGTGCACATTAGCCATGTCAACAAGATGATGGTAACATGACCAAGAAATTTCAGCAAATTCCAGTGCACGGTTTCCAAGAAATCGACCTCCATCACCTTCAGCCATTTTTAGTTTTTGTCGAGATCCGTGCATCCACTGACCAAATTGTTTTTATGGGGAGGTGCATAATGATGATGGAAACATGCTTTAAAATTTTTAGGTAAATTTATTCTACTATTTGGGAGATATGGACAAAACAAGTCAACTACAAAAGGTTGTCCTATAAACCTATTGGATTCCCTGAAAACCTATAGGATCCTACATGAGATTCTGTAGGATACATAACAACACCTACATGATTAGTAGTGAGAAGTTTTAAAATAAAGAAATATAGGTTGGCTTCATGAGAAAGTGAAAAGGAGGTAGGAGATGAACTTTCCCACATTTTTCGAAGTGAAAATAATATAGAAAAGCCTTCTATTGTGTTAAAAAAGATTGCATTCTAGGGGAATTTTATACGCAAAATTTTCATCAAAAATTCCTCATCCATTAAATTTGATAAGAAGACATATACAACCCTCCACATCCATCATAGAAACATGATAGGGGGATTTAATAAGAGGGAACCCACCAGGACAGTGAGGATTCATCATCATCAACATCACCATCTAGTACCTACACATCAAGGAACAACATTAGAGAAAAAAAAAAGAAAAAACACATGCAACAAATACAAGCAAGGGTTTCACTCTCCAACAAACAACATCTACAGGAAGGCCATTAGGTAGGTACAAGTATGCAATATTCTTGACCTCTTCTCTTGAGCATATTATACTTAGAATTTTTTTGTCAATGCATGAGAGATGAGGTTTTATAAGCCAAGGATGGGTCAGTTGTATCAGCTGCCTTCAACTAGTTAATTACAACTCACTCCTTCACTCATGTAGTGTTGAAAATTTAAATTATTAAGGGTGACGATTTCAAGGAATGAGGACAACAATTAAAAGAAGAAATTTTTTCAAAGGCCAAGTCACCACAACACTGCAAGCCTTCCATCGACTTCATATTCACTATCTATTTATCATTCATCCATCCAATTTCATTATTGAAATAAAAACAAACATATCATCCTCTCAATTTCACAAACCTGCACTACTCCCTTTGAGCCCTAGCATCATCATCCAATTCCTCTTCGTCATTTCTCATCACTCTCATACACTTAGAAGACCCTGAAAGAGGAGGAATGACTACTACAGGAAGGCAGAATGTTACTAAAAGAAGGAAGAAAAGAAAAAATTATGTTAAACTGCAATATGGGAGAGCTTAAGAGAGGCCTAATCAAAACAATAGACTCAAATGCCATGAGGCAATCATGTAGGCCACAAAAGAGAAGAAGAAGGCAACAGAAGGAAATGAGGCATTCACCATCAAAACAAAACTCAACCTATAGTGATGAAAATATGTTTTCCAAGAGGTCTCAAATATCTTTCTAGCTTTCTTCCAAGGCCTAAAAATGGGAAAAAGGCATGGGAGTCAAGTTGAGGGCCTATCCTAGGCTCAGAATATAATTTATGCTAAAAAAGGGTTTCCTGTAGTTTTAACAGGGATTACTACAAGATGTCCTAGTTTTCATCTAAATGCAGTTTGAAGGTGTTAAAGGTGTCCAAATGGCAAAAAAAGGTAGAAAAAGGTTGATAATGGTGTGAAAGACCTTGCCAAACTTAAAAATATTCAAGAACACATCTTGAATAAGGGGAAGAAAGCAAGCTAATGGTCTTAAGAAACAATAATTTTTCTTTGCGCAAATATGCTTTTGGGCTTGTCCTTGCAGAACTTACAACCAATATTCTTAATGCATGAGAGAGAGGCCATGAGGGCCATGAATGAGGCACAATGAGGTCACTAAGCTGCTCATAGGATGAGCAACACTTTCAGCAGGGGGGCATGATGGGCCTCTAACTTAGACATACATTGAGGTCCATGCCTCTAAATTAAACATAAATTAAGGCCTATGACCATCCTTTAGCACATTAAACCTCTCTTTCTGCATTAGATAATGTATTTTTAACTTTAATATATTTAGTAGGAAGGTTTATGAATAATTGGATATTTGTGCCTAATATTATTTATTTTTGTGGAATATTATGAGAATATTGGGCACATTATGAAGATTTGGAGGAGGAGATAATTTAGGGACTTGTTCCTCACTACTGGAGTATCAATAATAAATAATAAATCAACAATATATTATGGAATTATGACACAGATTGTGGAACTCCAATGATTGAGAAAATTTAGGAATGTGTTCCATGCCATTTAATGTAGATTCCTAGTATTGGGGACCAGATCAACTAATCAATGGATTTTCGTGGGGAAAGCTTCCTCCTTTCATGAGGAATGATTCCTAATCATTTTGTATAAGTACCAAGTCAAATTTTCCTATGTGGATAGATTTTCATTAGTCTTATTATGGAGAGAAATTGTATTTTTGTAGCTCCATTGTATTTTCTTGTCGGGATGTAATTGTATTGATGAAATAATGAAGATTGGTGTCATGTTTAGCTTCTAAATCTTGTTCTCCTCCATAGGTATCTGATTTTCCTTGGATTTTACCATCCCAGGAGCCTTAGAGCCCATTTGTATCGTTTTCTTTCCTTCTTTTCACTTCTTATTCACATGCATCTCTTGTTTTTATTTCCTTCTATTTCTGCATTTAGTATTAATGATTTCTTGTTGTAGGATTGAGTTAAGTGGTTGATGTAAGTTATTTTGCAAGATCACAAGCATCATTTCATCCTTGGAAAATATTTGGAATTTCATAGTAATCATTGAGCTACTTGGATTAGTCTTCTTATTCCCAAA
This sequence comes from Pinus tabuliformis, assembly GCA_031772625.1. Taxonomy (NCBI): domain Eukaryota; kingdom Viridiplantae; phylum Streptophyta; class Pinopsida; order Pinales; family Pinaceae; genus Pinus; species Pinus tabuliformis. The sequence continues at coordinate 537,457,956 of CM062820.1, forward strand.
TCAAGATTTCTAGAACCCCTTTGTGGCAAAGAACAATAAATGTCTGCTATTTTTTAGAGAATGCTAACGAGCTTCAATCGAGTTGGTTCCACTTGCATTAGATCACAAAATATTTCTATTTCATAGCAAAAATTACCCCATTTCATTTTCACTTTATTAGGATAGCCATTTTTTAGATTTACTAGCTCACTAGTTCTCGAATTTCTAGATTTTCGACTAGTAAAGTTTTTCTATTTTTTAGGATGGGTTAAGAGAGGTATTTTTGAGTGATTCCACTTGGAATGGGTACCTGAGACATCCTAGTTAATAATAAATTTTTTTCCATCCAATTTGAAATTTATTTGCTTGGTCATTCGATGAATTATTTTTTTGTATAGTAAATATGTAACATCGTGTAGTAAATCAGGGGATCTTGTAGGAAATCACTATAGCATCCTGTAGGAAAGCTTTTTTTGAGCTCGAATTGAGGAAATTAATCATTGAAGATGGGATTATGCCTCTACTTAACTTCCATTCTATCAATCCCATTTTAACCCTCTTGCTCCACACTTGTCTCTCCTGCCAAAGATCAAGGAAAGATTACCATTTGCATTCATAAAAAAAAAGTTTTAAAAAAAAGTTCTTTTATATTTACACATGCACACAGTAGTTAGTACTCTACAGATCATATTTCATTCTTAGTTATTTTAAATCATCACATGTGATAAATAGGGTTAGTCTAGGTTTCTTTTAAATTTAGTTCATGATCTTTATGCAATTCGAATAGGTTTCTTTCATTGTACTTTCTTTCTTGCAATAAGTTAAGATTCCATTTCGAACATTTCATTTTCTGTAATTAGTTTAGGATTTGAATTCAGTACATGCACTCCATTACATCATGACAACAAAGGAATGAAACATTGTATGTTGCACATACAGTGCTGATACCTCTTATGTTTGTACGATCCCTGGGTTGATAATTAAAGTTGGTAGCCTTTAGAGTTGTAGCATTCTTGTTGCAATACCAAGGCTCATCACCAACCTCAGTTTGACTTATGGAATTGGAAATAAGAATCATAGGGATACTATAGGAAAAAACTCCAGAACTTGGAGAGACAAAATTACATAAATAAAACCGTTTCAATATTGAGCTCCTAAAATCAAGAAAAATATGTGTATTATTTTTTTAATTGCATAAAGTTTGTTTGAAAAAATAGTTTGAAGTGATTCCAAGGGAATATTGAAGCATAGATATCAATATTTGGTTCTAAAATACCTCCCAAAAAAAATAATTCTACACCCATTAAGTCCTCAGAAAGCTATAATATGATGCATGAAGACGAATAATTGCACCATGATATATTAAAGTTACGAGACCAATTGCAACAAATTTCTCTCTCACAAAGAACATACAAAGATGAACTAAAATGGGACATTAATGGATTAAAAGAGGACATTGATAGTTTAAAATAAAAAATAAAATGTGACATGGATGGTTTAAAAGTAGAAATAAAAGATGACATGAATGGTTTAAAAGAAGACATGGAAGGTTTGAATGGAGGTTTGACAAAGTTTCTACAAGAAATGTTTCCTAATGATGGAAAGGTATTCCATGAAAATTTTGATGATAACAAAATGAATGTTAATCATGATTTTAGAGACTCTAATTTTGGGTTGAATACCAACCACATTCGAAAGTAACGATCTGGTAACATGAATACTACATGCGGAACAATATTTTGATCTACATAATGTGAAACACTCACAAAATATATGAATTGCATCTTTATATTTAGAAGTTAATTAGTTTGTATGATATCAATGACTTTTTCTTATAAACCACTTGTCAGTTAATGAAATTTTTTGGAGGAAATGATAACACATTATGAGGATACAAAGAGAAACATCTTCTTTAGCCAATTTATAAATCTCAAACGAAAGGGTTCAATGGTAGTGCACATTGAGGACTTCCAAAAATTGAATATTAGGGTAATTGATATTCTAGAGGAGCATAGTATTGATGGCTTTAAAGGTAATTTAAAAGATAAAATTCAACATGAGGTTTTCCTTTGGGAACCTAATTCATTGGAGATGACATTCAGGGTGGAAATAAAAGTTAAAGAAAAGTTATGCCAATAAGGAAGTCTACCAATCACGATTATAAAGATGGAAGTGTTGTAGCGCTTATCCTCCTACAACTTACAAGGTTGAAACCAAAAAAATAAAGGAAAAAAGGGAAAAAGGGAGTTGGTATAGTTGTGAAATAAAATAATCTAAAGGTCATAAGTGTACCAAGAAGAAATTATTTTACATAGATTGTGAAGAGGACGAAGAAAAGTAACAAGAAGCATCAAAAGAAGAGGATATACACCAAGAATTAACCCTCGAAAATGAAGAAATGAATCCGGCCATATCTTGTAATGCATTTGCAGGAATTACCACTCCTTAATCTCTCAAGGTAGAAGGATATATCAAGAAGAAAAAGGTAATAGTGTTGATTGATTTAGTTAGTACCCATAATTTTATTCATTTTAAGATAGCCAAGGAATTGAATTATTTTCTTTATCTAGCATCAGAGTGTCAAGTAATGGTTGCAAATGGTGGAAAAATAAATTGATCTGGAAAGTGCCATAATATGAAGCTAACCATGGGTTAATATGTATTAAATGGTTCAATGATTTCCATTCTAGCAGGTGGCGCTAATGTTATACTATAAATCCAATGGTTACAATCTTTGGGGATGATAACTTTTAATTTTCAAGTACTCTTCTTGAATTTTTTCTAGGAAGGAAAAGAAATTGAATTAAGGGTATAGTAGGGGAACTAGGGAAGATAATAAACTCTAATGGCATAAAAAATGTTCTGAAGAAATAACAACAAGGCATAATTGCACAATTATTCTCACAAGAGGTTACCACACCAAAATCATCCATTTCTCGAGATCTGCAAAAAGTATTGGTCAATCATTCCAAGGTATTTGAGACTCCCAAAGGCCTAAAACCTATTTTTTATTATGAGAATTATATTCAATTGATTCTAGGAAGTGTTCCTCCAAATTCCAGGCCTTACAGATGTCCCTATGCCCAAAAGAGTCAAATTGAATGCATGGTTACAAACATGGTAGAGGCTCGTATAAATAAACCTAGCCAAAGTTCTTACTTTTCTCGAGTAGTAGTAGAAAGCTAGATCATGGCATATGCATAGGGATTATAAGGAGCACAAAAAACATACTATTAAATATAAATTTATCATTCCTATAATTGATGAATTATTGGATGAATTAAATGGAGCAATTTACTTCAACAAGTTGGATCTTTATTCGAGATATCATAAAATTAGAATGAAGGATGAAGAAATTTTGAAAACAACATTCAAAACTTATGAAGGTCATTATGAATTTTTGGTCATGGCTATTGGCCTCACTAATTCACCTTCCACATTTCAAGGTTTGATGAATTCCATTTTCAATCCCTTCCCTAGAAAATGTATGTTAGTATATTTTGATGATATACTAATCTACAACAAGTCCTGGAAGGATCATGTTCAACATGTTGACATGACACTCAAACTATTGGAAGGGAAACAACTATATGAAAAAAATCCAATTTTTTTTTGAAGTACAAGAGATCGAATATTTGGGTCATATTGTATCTCATGAGGCTGTTAAGGAAGACCCTAAAAAAATTAAAGTTATTAAGGAATGGAAAATCCCCACAACCCTAAAGCTTTTTTGAGGATTTCTTAGGTTGACAAGGTATTATCACAAATTTGTTAAGAATATGGGAGAATAATAGTGCCTCTAACAACATTAATGAAGAGAGAGGAATTTTCTTGGAATCTAGAAGGAGCTAAGGCCTTTGAACATCTTAAAGGGGCAATGTGCCAAGCACCAATCGTAGCTACACTAGACTTAAAAAAACATTTATTGTGGAATGTGATGCCTCAGGAAATAGGATTGATGTTGTTTTAGTCCAAGAAGGAAGACCCATTTCTTTTGAAATTCATCCAATCAAGGAAAAGTATTTACACACACCTATTTATGAGAAGGAAATGTTGGCTATATTCCATGCACTAAAGCAATGGTGACCTTACCTAATGGGAAGCCACTTCAAGGTAAAATATATCATAATAGTCTTAAATAAGAAAAAATATGGGAGTATCCCACTGGGACAGCTCATTGTGTAAGGAAGACCAAGGCAGATTATCAAGTGGCACAACTTATTTGCATTGGGATAAAGGCATTGGGGGCCAATACAAGCACTTAGGCATAGGTTATATGTGGTAGTTATGAATGAGAGTGTAGACTTAAGGTGAAAGTCGTCGAGGGATAATACACAACTATAGGTTTAGTTTCTATGCAACAATAAATACCAAGAGTGTAGATATTTTGTGTTATAAGAGAAACCCATAGTGTAGCCATAGTGTATTTTACAATTTTAGAATTTCTTCTAGTATCTTTGTTCTACTTCACATACTCATCAGAATATCTAAGTGTGTATAAAAATGTTCATCTCTATTTCTCATTTTCATTATATAATTTCTAGCATATAAAGTTCAACGAATAATATAAACTTTCCTATTATGATACTCTAATGCTTCCTTCTATTTGAAGGAAAGTATCTGCCATCTGAACTTTTCCTTTACGTGTTTATTATGAATAACATATGTATGTTTTATATATGTAATCATATATTTATATATGTATATGTGAATATGACGCTGTTTTTTTTTTTGTAAATTTTTTATGAACATATTTTGACAAATCCATGTATATATCTTTCAGGTTAAGTGTTATTGCCCTGTGTGGCATATGTACGGCCATATAACAGACTCTTTTATATTTTTCTCCATAACAGAAAATGATTGAACACCCTGCGTGGTGATGAAAGCTAAAAGTAGCACAAGTTTTTGGTAAAATATAAATTTTGATAGAGCCCTTAGTGGCAAGAAGATTACAGCATATGCTAATAGCATCCACAACATGTAATTTTTCAAAATTAATGAAAGATTACGATTCTTCCAGTGGAAAAATTGTATTTATGAATATGTGTATATCGAAGGTTTCCGTAGTTAAAACCAAATACTTAATCTCTCTTTGTAATTTGTCTTTACATGTAATACAAATAATTCTCTAAATTGCAAGAGATAACTCACTGGAAATTCAACAATAACTTCCACAAGTCTATCAGTACTTAAATATTCTTTGTACACACTTATAATTATCACACTTCTATTTACAACTAAATTTTTTCCTTCATAGAAAAATATAGCAATATGTTCTCCTATAACAATCTTTTCTCTTATTACAACAATAGCATAATCTCAGGCATCTTTCTCAATATCAAATGGCTTTTGCAAGTCTGGCAAGGTGAGGACTGGTGCAAAGCAAACACAGTGCTTCAGTTCAACAAATTCCTTTTGTTGTTCCCCGCACCAAGAAAAAATTACTTTTTATTTTCCCTTGGTAACTTGAATCAAGGGCCATGTAATATGAGAGAACCCAAACATGAATCTCCTATAGAAATTAGCAAGGCCCAATAAGCTGTGAAGCATTGACATAATCATCAAGGCTTCCCGATCCCAAGTGACTTGGATCTTATATAGATCCACATGCACACATTTCTCATCAATTTTGTAGCTGAGATATTGGACCTGGTCAATGCTAAAGGAGCACTTCTCCAGGTTGGCACATAACTTGTGTTGTTGTAGGGTTTGAAGTACTTTCCAAATATGATGCAACTATAAAACCATAAACCATAAACAAGTTGTTAAAAGGCCATAATATTTCATCCATTAGCCTCATAAAAGTTTCAAGGGAATTTTTCAACCTGAAGGGCATGAAAAACCACTCAAAAGGTGCCTCCTTGGATTTGAAGGTGGTCTTCTACACATTTGTGTGCTCTATTGGAACTTGGTGATAATCAAACATCAAATCAATCTTACTGAAGTACTTGTCACCCTTTAGTTGGTGAAGAGGATCATTAATCCATGGGATCAGATACTTGTTCTTGACAATGATTTTATTCAGTTCCCCATAATTAATGCAAAGTCTCCAAGTTCCATTCGTCTTATGTATGAGTACAATTGGCCTCCCATAACGTGAGGAACTTGGATAGGTGTGCCCTTTCTATAGTATCTCATATATATGTCACTTTATTTCATCATTTTCCAAAAGTGAGTGGTGGTATATTGGTCCATTGGGTAAAGGATCTCTCATAGTCATATTGATCAAGTGCTTGACCTAATAGTGCAAGGGTATTATTGTACGTGAGGAGAAGATGTCCCTGTATTCTTCCACAACATTATCAACTTACTTTTGTTGCATGGAGGGACCCTTTCGAGGGGCCATGGATTTGGCCATGATATTCCCATTACTTTGAGAACAAACAATAATAAAAAAAATTCTCATTCTCGGAGATGTAGAGATCAAAGACATGGTGGTAGGCTACCTCTTGTACCTTGTATAGTTTCCTTCCCAAATTAATAATCACAGTGAAAGGACTAGAATCATATAAAACATATCACTTCCACATGTATAGTTGGACTAATAAAGCATCACAAAATTCAAGAGGAGTGACATCACATAATACGTCATCAATGAAGGGCTTGATGTTGTAGGGAAGGCGATGCTACTTATTGACATAGATATCTCATCCTTGGTGGAGAAACCTAATGGTATATGGTTGTGAGTATGGTGTGGCAATTAGGTCCAATCTCTTAATGACCTCTAATGAGATCAGTTTCTTTTGGATCACATTATCAACAATGAACTATAATGGAGAACCCTTCATCCACATATGTGAGTGAAAGATATTCTCACCCTCCTTTTCATATTCGGGCACAATATTTTGGACCTTGGTGGTCAAAATAGTGGCAGTCTAGGGTTTTGGCTCAGATTCGAAGCATGCATCATATTCCAAGTATTTTTGCTCAACCACTAGTGACTGCTTGGGACGACATTCGTTTGTGTTGTGGGTGGGGCCCTTCTGAAACTCAGACCACATTCTTTTGTCCTACGTAGTCTTCGTAGTTCCACTCCTTGTTGGTGGCTTTAATGGGTTGTCTTGGGTCGTTCCACCTTGGCCCTATCCCTGCAGTTTTGGGATGCTCTTCCCTTGCTTTGGATTCGTAGATCCAAAGTCTCTCTTCTTTTGTTTAAATTTTTATTCAATCTTGGAAGCACATCAATACGATACACCAAGCAAGAAAATGTCCAAGAACTTCATTTCTTCCTGAATATATTTATTAAAACAACTACAATATTTGAGTTCCATATGCCTTTCAGAGACTTTTATACCCATATTTGTGTGTAGAGTATGAAAATTATTCATCAAATCATGCACATATTGATCCCTTTGTTTCTGTAGTGTGGTCCAATGTATGTACTTGTCTTCATATCTCCCAATAGAGTAATAATGTTCCTTGGAATAATCATAGAAAGAGTTCCAAGAGGGTGCGGTTGAAAACAGATAAGGTTCCTCATCTATTCTCTCATAGTAATATCCCACTAGTACTTGACATGTGCGCAGGGACATTAAATAATGCGAAAGTAATATTTTCCCTATCACAGAATATATGGGCTGAAGAATAACCTTCCAATAGAATTTACCATTTTTGTACAATATCTCCACTAATTTTACATTTGAATATAGGGACATCAAATTTAACTTATACCTTGAATGGGGTGGTGCCTCCAAAGTGATTGCATGAAGCTGGATTGCCTATTGGCATTTGCCAAAGATCTAGGTAAAGTTATCCATCATTTCATTCATCTATCGTTTGAGGGCTTCTTCAAGAAATAATTTGATAGGATTTCTTTCTCACTTGTATTTGTTTTCTTCTACCATGGGAGGTCATCAGGTTTTGTGAGGGAGGTCTCACAGGGGCTTGACTAGTTCGAGTCCTAATTCCTTACACCCAACCTCGTTGGGAACATGCATAGAAATACAAAGAAAGAACATACGACTTTGATTCCACTAATCCAAACTTATGAAGGAGAAAAATAAAATACATAATTAAACAAAAACACAAAGATCCAGTAATACTGAACTTCAATTAATAAATAGTGAATACTGAAAATTATTTACAAGCAAAATGAAAATAAACTAGCTCGGTTGATTGTAGCTTATCTCTAAGAAGAGAAGTTTCAAATAAATGCCTTCTGAAATATCTGACAATGAGGCTCAAATTCCTTTTATCATAAAGAAGAAGTGTGAAACCCTAACTCTAGGAGATGAAGTGCCAACAATTATAATCCTCGTGTGGGTAAGTTGGACCACCAACTTCTTTTGGTCGTAACTTTGGTTTACAATCTCTTGTTGGCTATCATAATAACACATTTCGAAGATCTCCACAAGGAGGTAAAAAAGAATGTATGCGAAAAATTATACAAATTTTTCAGTTTGTCCGTTTTCCCATAAAGGGTCATTTAGGACCTCAAAATAGATCTAGTAGTTTAGGACCTAAAAGACTACCATAAATAGAAATTTATGCTAGAATTAAGGAAACTAAAAGGAAACGGTTTTGGGGGTCCAAGTGGAATAGGCAGGTGGTCTCCAATATCCCCCTATATCAATACTACTATGTAATAGAAAGAACTTTGGCGAGGTTAAATTATACCTACCTCTAGCCTTTTTGCAACAATACATTCAATTTCACTCTTCTAGGAATAAGGACATATTCAAGGTCTCATGTTTGGAGGAACACTTCATGTAATCAAGTTCATATCATGATCATGATTGTTAATAGGTGGGAGAATTTTTCGATTCTCAAATACCTTGGAATGGTTGTCAAGGACTCTTTGGAGAAGAAGAGAAATGGATGACTTAGATGTTTGAAAATCTAGTGAACATAATTATGAAATTACTCCTTGTTTTTCCTTCTTCAAATGAATTTTCATGCCATTATAGCTGATTATATTTCCATGTTTCCATGCGACAACCCTTAATTCAATTTCCTTTCCTTGTTATAAAATTTTCAAGAAACCTTCTTGAAAATTAAAAGTTATCATCCCCAATGATTATAACCATTGGACTTCTAATAGAATGTCTACACCACGCATTGGAATGGCAAGGATTGGAATACATAGATCAATCTAACCATTTGGTTGCACATTATGTAGATCAAAGAAATGCTCCATCTCTAGTATCCATGTTACCGAACCCTTGCCATCAAATTTTCTCATATTGATATTTGGAATATGGTTGATCTTCATACCAAAGTCAGAGTCTCTAAAATAATGATTCACATTTCTTATGTTTTCATCATGAGTTTCATGGAATACCTTGTCACCATTAGGAATCCTTTCATGTAGAAAATTTGTCAACTCTTACTTTAAACCATCTAATTTTGAGTTTATTTATACTTTTTTGTCTGCTTTTAAACTATTTGTTTCCCCTTTTATTTTTGCTTCTAAACCATCTATATTAACAAGCATTTCTTCAAATTCATTTTTGGCTTCTCTTTATGAGAGTGAAAATTGTTGAATCACCTCTAACTGGTTTTTCAAACAAACATTATGTAGATTTAAAAATAAACACCTTTTAGAGCTTGATTATGTGCTTGTTGATAAGGTTGACCTTGAAACTGTTGCATCTTTGTGATTTTAGCTTCACAAGGTCTGAAATTCCATTATGAGGCATCTATATATGTCTTCTTACCAACATCACAAGTTGGATCGAGATTGGATTCTTCAATATAAAGTTGTGTTAAACCTCTCACAAAGACTTGATTATGGATTGGCTTAGTAGAGAGAATCTATACAGACTGCCATGTGTCACTATTTTAACCTTAAGCCTTGAAGCTCGCTATCTAAAAACTAAATTCCATTATTTTTATTCATTTTTTATGGAATTCAAATCTGATTATCAAAGTGAAGTTCATGACAAATTTTCCCTCAACACCTATTTCACATACTGAATTTTAAAGTATACAAAAATGGTAACTTCCTCGGACCATATCTTTGAAAATAAAGTGAAACAAGATCTGAGAATATAACTAGCTGTTCATAAAGATTTCAGATCCACATGGTAACAATTTCAAAGTCTGAAGCTTCACAAACAAAAAAGTAGTGAAAATGGCATGATGACCTCTTTGAAGCACCAAAAACCTAGAAGCAAGAGATTTGATATGAAATGTTATGCATCTAGATCAATATCACACACATTAGAGGAATTTTTAGCCTAAAAGTGCTGATGAAAATTTCACGTAATTTCCATATCATAATATGTAAACGAGTCAAAATCTTTTAAATTTAAAAATAGGTACATGTAAATATTTTGGAGGGAAAACAAGAGAAACAATTTTTTTTAATCGTATTTTTGGCTTATCTCCTTATATGTTTCTGGCGTTATAACTTATTCATTTAAGGATTGTTCATGAATTGGTGATTATTTGGAGAGCGATGGCAATGGTTAGGGTTTGCTCGAGCAGAGCTCAGGTTGCTGCTGTATTGGTTCCCAAGCCTGCCTCAGGGGCCGAAGGCGATCCAGGGCTTGGGATAACGGTGAACGATGCTGGTAGGTTGCCTTTACCGCAAGCGCCTATGGTGAAATGGTCTGTCTCTCACAGTCAAACGTCTCAAATACACCCAGATCTGCGCGGTTACACATCTGTGGGGTTTGCTGTCATAAGGAATCAAGCCACCCTGGATCGAGGACGAGATTCAAGCTTTCAACGAGACTGTGAGGCGAGGGGAACAACGGAAGGCCTCCTTTCTGCGTGGATATATGAGGAGGGTTTTCTTATGCAGAAGATCGAGATCCTGGAATGCGCACTCGAACAAAGAAGCCTTCGTGTCGTAGGGCATTCAGAGGGCAGGCCACGTCAAATCCAGAATGCACGGAGAAACGGTAGGGGGGGACTGCATGAAGCAGATCCGCTCCCTCCTTCATCGCATGGGCCCAGACACTGTAGTTTCGGCTTGGATCTACACGATCTAGCCTATACCCGAGTATAGTTTGATCCTAGGCAGCAGATCGAAGGCACCAATCATAGATCGGGCAGAGTTTCTGCAGATCTGGACATGCACAAGGAAAAACGAACAAAAGCAGGGCCAGATCTGGAAGTTTGCGTGCAGCCAGAGCAGGTAACAACTAATTGTTTTCAGATTCTGATAAAACCCCCTTAGGGGAAGACTCGTTTAGTGTGGGTTCATGCAGGAAGCACCTCCATGCAGCTGAAACAACAAATATGGGCAGAAATGGGATACCCTGTTCAGATCCAACATCTGGTCAGTGGTAGGCGGTCTCTCCAGGACTGCAGATCGATGGAAAGCTATGAGATTGGACCAGGATCAATCATTACTTTAAACTTCAGATTGAGAGGAGGGGCTCTGCCCCAGGGACAGCCAAGCTCCTCAGGGGGAGACAAAGGGAAAAAAACTGCACCCCAGCACCAACCCAAGGGAGGTTTATCCTACAAAAACATCTTACAGGGCAGCAGAGATTCAGGGTCCTCCCCAGATCAAGGCGGACACATACCCAGACCATACATAGTAGATCAGTCAGAGAAAACCCCAGCCTTATACTTAGATTCTTCAGGGCTTGATGTTTTCGTTAATTCCTATGAAACGCAAGCTCTAATTTGCCATTTCAACAGCTTTTGGCCAAAACCTTTGGATCTATTCCATTGGATCTTCAACAACTGGACCATGGAATTTGATATTCATCTATGTTCAAAGGGGTTTTTTTATAGTAAGATTTACATCCAAGGAAGTCAGAGACACAGTCATCAGTGCTGGGCCATGGTTCTGGGGAACATCGGGGCTGTTTATGACCCCATGGTTCCCAGAATTTGATCCAAACAAAACGACTGTAACCAAAATGCCGGTTTGGGTTAGACTATACAATCTTCCTCTGCACTTTTGGAATGAACATGTGTTGGAAGGCATTGGGAACAGCATAGGGAAATATATCAAAACAGAACTGGAAAGGATTGACGAAAGGATCTACACTTTCGCATGTATTTGTGTGGAAGTAGATTTAATTAAAGGGCTGCCGGACAATATAAGGCTAATCTACAAACAACAAAACTGGTTGCAAGTACTAGATTATGAAAACACCGCTTTCAGATGTAGGTTCTGTAGGCAGACAGGACACTTGCAAAGCTCATGTCCAGAAGCCAAGAAAGCAAATAGTAGAAAGAAGCAGAAAGGGAAGCAGAGGAAAGGATGGCAATTTTCAACCCCAGATTCAGAGGACGAAGAATCAGAAGCAGCGGAGGAAGAGATCCCTGCAGAGAAGACCGAGGTATCACAAGAAAAGGAGAATCAGAAGGGAACCACATCAAACAACAAGGCAGATATGACAAGCATGGATACTAGCATGGGATTCATAAAAAGGCACCACCACTCAGATACTTCAGATTCAGACAAAGAAAATGGCCCACAGAATGCAGAAACACAGTTAGTCATTTCTTCGATCGAGCCCACTCAAGGAGAGTGGCGTAAGGTCAAAAAGAAAAAGGGGAGAAAAACTTGAAGCGTGAGTAGTACTCACAGCCGGAATTCAGTTTTTTTTTGCCTCTTTTTTTTCTCTATCCTCTCTTCTCCTTTCTTATTCTTTGTGCACGTTAGTCTTCTAACGTTGCGTGGGGTGTGAAAGCACTCGGGCCTCTGTGGCAGCTCATGGAATGCTTCATTGCATCTGCTAGTGTAACTTTTCATTATCTTTTTAATAAAAAGTTACCATTTTTTTCCTTGGAAAAAAAAAATCTCCTTATATGTTTCCTCAAATTTCAAGTGTAGACACTCTTTAGATGCAGAATTAAATTTTGTATCCAATGAGTACCCATCACGCATACTTTTGAGAAGACCCACGTTGATAAATATTTAGTATACATGTATCTTCAATATTTATCAATGTGTGCCTTCTCAAAAGTATGCATGATGAGTACTCGTTGGATGCAGAAATTAATTCCACATCCAGAGTGTCTACACTTGAAATTTGAGTAAACCTAGAAGGAGATAAGCCAAAAATACAATAAAAAAAAAATAATTTTCTTCTTTTCCATCCAAAATTCATAACTCTTATTTTATTATTTTAAATATTATTTTATTATTTTTCCTTAGGAGGACAATTTTAGGCTCAATTTTCCTCCAATGAAAAAATAAGAAAAGATAGATGAACGACTAGATTTTAAGCCACTTCAAAAGGGATCTCCCTTTACCTCAATAAATGACCAATTCTTAGATGATTCAAATGACAAGGCCTCCTTGGTATATATAGGAGTCTAAAGGGTTAAAATATAATTAGGACCTACATAACAATAATATTGTAAGGGAACATTAAAAAAATAGTGGCCTTCTATGGGGAGTACCAATAACAATATGGAGGCTACACTAGTATTAAATGGGCCCAACATTTTGTATGGTACTAATTAGAAAAATTTCCTAGTATGTAATACTATATATCTTGATATCATGTTTTGGGGATGAAACATCCAAAGGGGTATGAAATATAATGTACATAGGGTGGTACCCACTCGGATAATAAACTTAATGTGGTATAGTCATCGAACACACCTACTAGCTAGTTAATCAATACTAAATTGGCCCACTAGATAGCTCAGAGGAAATGGTATAATAGTAAGGTGTAGTTGGCATGAAACCTTAGGACTACATGTGCGTATAATTGCATTAGGTATGTAGATATCCACTCCTAGAGAAAGCATATATTGTGAAGTGATTTCCTCCATAGTTTTTTATGTTTTTTTTTTCTAAGCAACATTAACTACTATGTATTAATATTTACAGCTGAAAATTACATGCGATATGTCTTGCTGCTCATGTGGCTCCATGGCAGCTGTAGCATAGCCCCCCAACCCATTACATTTCTGAGAAGCACACCTGAAGGTACCTAGATTGCGCCTTACAACCGCCAGTAAAAAGACAAAAGGCAACTCTGTGAAGCCCACGCAGGGGCAGAGATTGTCACATAGAACCAGGGCTTGTGGAGATAGCCCAAACCAAAAAAAACTCCATTCCATAACGGAAGAGTGACCCAGAAACAGCAGAAGATACATATGACCGAGACCCAACATATAACAGAAAAAAGCAAACTAGAATGACTAAAGACAGCAGGAGAGAGAACCGACCACGATTCCACAGGAGAGAGAACCGACCACGATCCCACAGGAGAGAGAACCGACCACGATCCCACACGCGTCTAGACTGCATGCATGAGAGCCACCTGGGCTTAGCCCTCTTGCTCATCATCCTCTGGCTCGTCCTCCCCTGGTTTGGCTTCCCGAATCCACGCCCAGCCATGTCCTTCTGGTAGGCCGTCCATGAAGGCCGGCAGATCAGGTTCTTTCTCCCGCAATTCCGCCTCCCGTGAGCTTGAGGCCTCCCCCAAAGGCCTTTTACCTTTATCCATGAGCCGGCATTCTTCCTCCATAGCCAGAGGCAGTTTTCCTTCTCACGCCGGGTGAAGTCTCTCTTCAATGTCCGAGGGATTCTCCATTGCAGGTGTCCGAGGCAGGTCGGCTTCATTTTCGTCCGTGATTCTGGTAAACAATACTGAAATATGAGCATTGATGCCCAAATTTTCTCTGGGATTGCGCAGTGAGAAGATGACAGAGCCGAATGCAGGTAGAGATTGCTCTCCATTGCTGGACCCTCCCGCTTCCACATATTGACTCGGCTGCACCTGAGGTGCTCCTCCTCGTCGGTGACAATAAACACAGCAGCAATGGTGGTGTAGGTCGGCTGCAGGCCCTCGAGCGGATCTGGCTCTCCCTGAGCCTCTACCCCGGCGACATGGCATTCGTTCACGGACCATTCTTCCAAATTCCGCTTCCTCAGACGAAGCTTCCACCCAATTCGGCTCACTGTGACAAACAAATGACTGTAGGCATGAACCAGGGAGGACCAGCAGTCGGCCAGCCTCCCCCAATTCCACAATGACTCCAGAAATCTCAGGTTGCAGAGCAGGAACACCATCGCAGTGGGCTTCATCTGCATCCCAATCGACAAATTTAACAACCTCTTCATTCTTCCGGAATGTCCCCGCATTGAATGCGGCCATCCTCCTCCTCTGTGGTACCTGCACCTTCATTAAGGCTCGAGTGCTGCGTTGCTGGTCGATGGGAGGTGGCGGCGAGGAGCCTTAATGCCCTCCGTCCGTCGCATGTCCTGTCTACCGTGACAAGTGGCCTTACCAGGTCTTGCATGGTGGCACCCGCATCCGGGGTCCATAGTTTTTTATGTTACCTAACTTTAGGGTTCTTTATTATATCACTGTATTTTTTATGGTGTGTATTTTTTGGTATTTTTAAAATTTAAGGGTTCTATATTGTTTGTGATTTAGTTTAAGGATTAAGTATCACTACTCACCAAACCTTAAAGTGAATTTCAAAAAAGCTAATATGTATGCAATAATCATAAATGACACACTTTAAAATGCCTTGGGTTCAAGTGTAGTTGGATCTAAGCATTACCCCATTCACCTTTTGAAGATGACATTGCATCATACTCGTTCATATGTCAATTTAGATAGAGGCAAAGCTATTGTTACCTTTTGTTGAAATTCATTTACTTTAACAAGTTGTGCATATAAGGCTTCTAAGGAATATGGAAGGTATACTATCTTATTGGATAAATATTTCTAGTACATAGGTGCCTTGACAAGCAATCAAGGAAAAAACCACAATTAACTTTTATATGCAGATCTAATCATTAATGGAAGGATTGTATATGTGTTGATGGGTTCTAGTGCCTCACAAAAATTCTTCAAGGAGTAGGAAATTGAACATAGACATAGATTTGGATCATATGGTGCTCTAATAAAGTTTATAAATTCTAAGGATAAGAAAACAAATGAGCATCCAAAATTCACATTTACTTGTATAAGTGGAAGTACCATGAAAACTTTAAACTATTGAAATTAAATTAATAGGACAAGTTAGTAATACTTGGTGGATGGAAGAATTGTGTTGTGCATATGACAATGAGGAACCTAGATATAAAGTTTTGGATTATATCTGCATTAAGTATGAGAAGGTAGTGAGGCACCTAAAGTCTCAACATTTTTTATTAGTTATTGGAGAAGTAGATAAGGATGAAGTGGGGACACCTATTCTACCAACACTTTCTAATGTGTTGGATGAATTTTTAGATAAATTAATGATTCTCTACCTAATGTGTTATCACCAGAGAAAGTATTTAACCTTTGTATCAAGCTTGAACCAAGTATGTAACCTCTTGCTAGAGCTCCCTATGATATTTCTAAGATATAGCTGGAGGAGTTGAGGTGAAATTTTAATTTTGGTCATTTTTAACTTGTTTTTTAAAAGGAACGGATATGTATATATTTATATTATAAAAAAAATGCGGGAGAGGGCCCAAAACTCTCATAGTTGATCCCAATTACATCATATGCATCTTTGTCAAAGTAAAGTGAGAGTTTACTAATTTGAGAATGGTTGCACTAAACATTACAAAAAAAATATACAACTATAGATTATGCAGTATGAACCCATCAACAAGATACACATACAAAAATTCATGTTAAATGATATGGACAGAAGATAGTACTAGCTGCCAAAAAGCATGAAACATGATGGAAATCACCCCACATTGAAATGACCCTCATGAGGACCCCAAGGATGACAAGTTATTTTTCCGCTAGAAATAGAAGTGTCTTGAGCATGCATTCCATTTGAATTTCCATCTTTCTGAGATGATGAAACCTCCAATCCAACCACCTAATTTAGGAGAAGCAAAATTTCCTCCTTTAATTCATCAAGATAATTTTAGCTTCCGTGAACAACTAAAAAGAACTTTGCCACCATTCCACCATATCCTCAACCTTGTTTATTGAAGTTAGTAGCACATGTGTAGTATTAACCATTTTCTCAATTACTTATGTGAGTTCCACAATATCATTAGAGTTTTCCATCCTGAAAACAGAGAAGGAAATAACAATGTGACAAGCCAAAGACTAGTAAACTAAATCACCAAGATATTATTAGAGACATTGTTAAATCAAGATAGGTTTAAGCCTTACATAGGCCAACCTACAATGATAATACTATGATCCTCATTTTAGAACCACTAACATTAGGTACTTCCATTAATGGGACATTTTGGGATAGGTGAATTAAATTTTTATCCAACAAGTTATCCAACTAATAAACCCTAGCCTCCATATTACACTAGAGTTAAAGATAATGTGAGCAATCTTCCATTAAGTGGAAATGACTTGGTTTGTAATGGATAGCCTTGGGATGTGTCCACCTGTACCTTCCCATTAAATACATGTTTCACTTGCTACATTTTTGATGCCATAGAGAGAAGAATTTTGGGGAGTGAGATCTCAATGACCCAACTTGTAAGAATCCTTTAGCACCCTTGGACCAACATGTTCGAGAAACATATTGTTAAAGCATAGCATATTATGGTATTGAGATGAGGCATGTCCTTTGATTCAACTCACTTTCTCCTTGGGCCATCGAAGACCCTTTTTTTCTAATGTGTGTGCGTGAGAGTTCACATGAGGAAGAATATGGAAAAAATTAACCCCTTTAAAATTTGAAAAAAGGGAGAAAATTCTTGGACTAGTTGATGTCGATTCCTCATATGTGGTTGATTTAGCCTTTGTAAATTAGCTAATAATCAACAAAAGGTCCCCAAAAATATTTATATTTGTGTGTTTGTGTTCCAACACAATTTCAAGACCTTTCCATAAGGCCAAGAACTCAATATGGTTATTAGTTGTCCTCCCTATACTGTAGGCAAATTGATGCACCACTTTTCCACTCGGATGAGATATGATCTATCCAACTTCATCCTCCCATCAAATATTAAAAAAATCTAATAAATTTCAACATAAACAATAAAAATGCCATAATAATAAAGGGCGAAAAAAATTAACAAAAAATTTATTTTCTTTAAAAATATACCACTTATTAATAATATACAAATCTTATATAATTAGTGTGAGTTACCAATTAATGATATATATATTTTACATTTATTAATAACTATCTTATATATTTCCTTATATTATAAATTTTTAGTTATTATATTATTATATAGTGAAGTGTATTACGTAATAATAAGTAACAATTAGCTCATTATTTGTATATTATTATTATTATTATTATTATTATTATTTTATAATAAATTTGTTTTAAGTTTTAATTTATTATAGAACTATATTACAAATATAATTTTATATTCAATCAATTATGTTAATGGTTGTATATAAAATATGAAACTTTCATTAAATATATTAATTACTATGTTTTTTTTAATAATATGTTTGATGTTAAAATAAAATTGAAAAAGAATTGCTATCTATTTAGTTTTTTCCATTAAGTTTTAATATTCAAACAAAATTAATACCCTAGTATATAGTTCGCAATTCCTAAACTATTTGTTCTAAGTAATATTTCTTTTAATGCATTATTTGCTACAAATTTTAGAACATGAAATGTCTCTATACGAGCCTAGATCCATCTTAACCCTAGATCCATCAAGTGTCATGAGGGATCCAATCTCTCGATGTGCAAACCTATCTTTTTAGTGAGAAACTTGGGGAAAGGATAACACCTCGAGAGATTTTATGCCTCTCAATGCTTTAGACCAAGGGTTAAGATGGATCTCGGTTGGTTATCTAATATATATATATATATATATATATATATATATATATATATATATATATATATTTGTATATATGTGTATATTTCTTATTCCCTCTCTTTATCACAAGGCCAAACATACACATTCTCTCTTTCTCTTTCTATCTCTCTCCCCCCCATTTCTCCCTATCTCTCTTCCCTCCCGCTCTCCTCTCTCACTCTCTCTCTCCCTCGCTCTCTCCATCTTTATCCCTCTATGTATTTCCTCTTCCCCCTCTCTCTCATGAAACATGCATAATCATGGAACATGCACACTATCAAGTTAATAAGAACTAAATAGGCCCACTATATAGTTGGAAGGAAATGGTATAATAGTAAGGTGTAGTTGACATGAAACTTTAGGAATACATGTGAGTATAATTGCATTGGATATGTAAATATTCACTCCTACAAAAAGCATAGATTGTAGAGTGATTTCCTCCATATTTGATGATGTTACCCTAACTTTAGGGTTCTTTATTATATCATTCTATTATTTATGATGTGTATTTTTTGGTATTTTTAAAATTTAAGGGCTCTCTATTATTTGTGATTTAGTTTAAGGATTAAGTATCACTACTCACCAAACCTTAGAGTGAATTTCAACAAATTTAATATGTAGACAATAATCATATATGAAACACTTTAGAATGCCTTGGGTTCAAGTGTAGTTGGATCAAAGTGTTACCCCATTCACATTTTGAATATGACATTGCATTATACTAATTGGTAGGTCAATTTAGGTAGAGGTAAAAAAATTGTTACCTTTTGTTGAAATCCATTTACTTTAACAAGTTGTGCATATAAGGCTTCTATGTAATATGGAAGGTACAATATATTCTTGGAGAAATATTTCTATTACATAGGTTCCCTCGCTAACAATCAAGGGAAAAATCACAATTAACCTTCATATGTTTATCTAATTATCAATGAAAGGATAATATAGGCCTTGGTGGATTCTAGTGCCTCACAAAAATTCTTCAAGGATTAGGAAATTGAACACATACTTAGATTTGGATCATGTGGTGCTCTAATAAAGTTTATAAATTCTAAGGATAAGGAAACAAATGAGCATCCAAAATTCACATTCAATTGTATAAGTGGAAGTACCATGAAAAATTTATAGTATTGAAATTAGATGAATATGAAATCATCTTTGGGTAGGAATTCCTATGGAGAATGAACTCAATTCTCATACCATTTGTGGACAAGTTAGTGATACTTGGTGGATGGAAGCATTGTGTTGTGCATATGACAAAAAGGAAGCTACATAGAAAGTTTTGAATTGTATCTACCTTGAGTATGAGGAGGTAGTGAGGCACCTAGAGTCTCAACATTTTGTATTAGTTATTGGAGAAGTAGATAAGGATGAAGTGGGGACACATATTCTACCAACACTTTCTAATGTGTTGGATGAATTTGTAGATAAATTGACGAATCTCTACCTAATGCGATACCACCCAAGAAAATATTTAAGCTTTATATCAAACTTGAACCAGGTGTGTAGCCTCTTGGTAGAGTTCCCTATGATACTTTTAAGCTAAAGTTGGAGGAGTTGAGGTGAAATTTTGATTTTGATCATTTTTAACCTTTTCTTTAAAGGAAAAAATATGTATATATTTATATTATAAGAAAAATGTGGGAGAGGGCCCAACACCATTAAAGTTGAACTAAGTTACATCATATGCATATTTGTCAAAGTAAATTCAGAGTTTACTAATTTGAGGAGGGTTGCACTAGACATTACAAAAAATTCTACAACTATATATTCTCGAGCACAACAAGAGCAACAAGATACACTTACAAAAGTTCATGCTATATAATATGGAGAGAAGATAGTACTAGTTGCTAAAAACGAGATAGGCATGAAAACTTAGAGAAATCACCCAAAAATGTAATCACCCTCATGAGGACCGCAAGGGTGATGAGCTCTTTGGCCACTTCCTCCCTCTCTCTCTCTCCATATTTATCCCTCTATCTATTTCTTCTTCCCCCCTCTCTCTCCCTCTCCAACTCTAACTCTCTCTCCTTCTCTCTCTTGAGTCTTCTCTCTCTTCCTTCCTTTCTCTCGCTTTCTCTCCCACCTCCCTCTATTTGCCCCCCCCCCCCCCCCCATCTCTCCCTCTCTCTCTCTCTCTCTCAAAATTTTTCACTATCTCCCTCCTTCTAATTTCTCTTTCCCCCCATCTTTGTGCCTCCCTCTCTCTCTTCCCTTTCTCTCCCTATCTTTCTCCTCTCCTCTTCTTTGTCTTCCCCCTCTCCTCTCTCCCTCAATATTATATCCCCATCTCTCCTTGTGAGTCCCTCTCTCTCTTCACCTCTATCTCTTTATGTATTTTTTCTTTCCTACCTCTCTCTCTCACTCGCCCCACGCCCCCTATATCTTAAATTTGATCCCATTGTATTTTTTTTTATGAAAATATCTAAATTAAAAAATAATAATTTGTTGCAAAATATTGAACCTATATTTTGGATCAATCATAACAACTAAAACATAATAATGAAATACTTAGAAAAATCATGCACTCTCTTTCCTCTATTATCGTTAGTCACTTTGCTTGCTCTCATTGCTTAGATCCTTAGTTAGTATGGATCTACACTAGTTTTTAATAATATAATTTATATTATATAACTTTCAAGTCTTTATACATAAAAGTATTCTCATTTTTAGCTCTTTTAAATCCTTAATTTAATTTCTATGAAAATATTAGATATATCTCAAAATTAGTTATAACATTTTCCTTTTAACTAAATTAAAATAAAATTATAAAATAAAATTGAAATAAAATATTTTTATTGTCAAATAAGTTATGGTTTTTGGGCATGTGGTATTGATAAGCCATGCTATTGGGCCATGGTATTGTAAGAAAACCTCTTTACAAGTTAATAATATCCATGGTTAAGAATTTTGTCATATTACCATAAAATATTTTGATTGTGAAATAAGTTGTGCATTTTTGGCATGTGGTATTGATAAACCATGCTATTGTAACAATTATCCATGGAAAAAGTGGGGGTCAATATCTATGGTTAAGAATATTTTCATATTGTTATTAAATAATAATATTGTTAGAGATTTATGGACTTCGACTAACAATGTGTAATATGTGATGTGTCCACTTTTGAAATGGTGATTATGGATCATAGAGAGCCATATGACTCTCTATGATGAGTGATGATGGATGGAGGCACCATGTGAAATGTTGGACATATCACCACTAACAATTGTTATAAAATAATTTGATTGTGAAATAAGTTATGTTTTTTGGGAATGTGGTATTGATAAGCCCTGGTATTGTAGCATAGCCTATTTACAAGTTAATAATATCCATGGTTAAGAATATTTTCATGCTTATATAAAATATTTTGGTTATGAAATAAGTAATGTGTTTTGGGCATCTCGTAGTCATAATACATGGTATTGGCCCATGATATTGTAACAAAGCCTATTTTTTACAAGTTAGTAATATCTACATTAAAGTGGTGATGAATATTGATTGTTAAGAATTTTGTATTGTTATAGAATATTTTGGGTGTGAAATATATTATTGTTTTTGTGGGTGTGGTATTGATAACCATGGTATTGACCCATGTTTTTGTATAAGAAGCTATTAAAAAATAACAAAATAAACATATGAGAAATTGAATTTTATTATTTTTATTATTTTAACCAGCTAAAGTTAAATGTTTACACTCATTTCAACAATAGAATTTAAATAAACTATTTGAATATCTGTGTTAACTCTAAAAAAAATATTAAATTAACATTAAAAATACAATTTAAATAAAGAAAAATAGTATATTGTATTTTGCAGTTTTAAAAAATTTGAAAGTAAAAAAAATTGATCCCTCTAGTCTAAACTCAACTCAAGTTATAGTTCTATAATGGTATTAACAAACAATTAATCTAAAAAAACATATTAAATTCTATAGTGGTATTAACAAACAATTAATCTAAAAAAACAATATTATTTTCCTAACGATGAACCACACTAGTTGGTTCGAAACGCGTCGACAAATGAGATTCCATGTGATTTTCGCCGAAGAATCTTTCTCTAACTGAATATTATTTTCTTGAAAAATCTTTCACTTATCTTATATATTTAAAAATCAATATGCAATTAACGATACATATTTAATATCCACTATCGATAATATCCACTATTGATAATATCCACTATTGATAATAGAAAATAAAAAGAAATCGATGCTAGAACGTGGGAGTCGCGAAAGAGATTTTTACCATGGAAAGAATATCAATATATTTTTTAAATACGCTAACCTCGTTTAATGCCACAAAAGTAACCTAAATAAATAACCAGACTCAAATATCACGTACACACTGAAAGTGCACTGTGAAACTTTAAGAAATAAAATTTCCATGGAGAAGCGAGAGGCAAATTAAACGATATGGTCGTAGAATTATTAAAATTTAATTTAAACAATAAAATTGAGATGAAGAACAACATAAACAGTATTATATGCCGATACGAAAATTCATGAAACTAATTTTATCCTCCATCAACAGTGAAGAATATTCTTCGCTCCTCCTTTTAACGTACATGTGGAAAATGAGAGGGATTTGATGGAACCATATCATAAATGTACTCCTGCTGCAGCTCGAATGGATAGGGTGTTGTAGGGCGAGAGTGGAATGGCATTGGCATTTCACCTGCGTCAGCAAATGAATTGTCCAACAAATTGTTATTGTTGTTGGATGAACTGCCCACCAACCCAGATGCAGAGATGCCTGAACGTTGAAACATTTCCATTTGCATTTGTTGGCATCGCATGCTGAAACATTTCCATTTCCATTTGTTGCGGCGGATAACAATGCCCTACAGAATTTACAAGTCCCCTCATGAGCCATACTTGTGCCCTTAACTCATCTGCCTGCACCAACCAACCAACCAAGATTGAAAACCTAAAATTCAAAAATATAAAGTAAAACAAAACCTACTGAAAATCGAAATCCAATTAAAAACCTATTTAATTGCAACTCACCTCCTACTGCAGCTGCCGCTCCATGGCTCTTACTGTTAACATGCATCCATGGGTAGGATCAATGATCCTTGCTTGGGCTTCAAACTAGATACTCTCCATTGCCTCTTGACGCCTCTCCTGCGGAATATTTGAGAGAAGCTTTGTCAAATTGGCCGCCCCAAAAATTTGGTGAACATTTTCGAATCGGCTAGCTCCTATGTGGTCCACACTAAAATGGGGTGCAAACACACACCCACCCCTGCATTTCCTCCGTAAGAACTTGCATGCCCCACAGGGGGCACCACTACCCACACCTTCTCTCCTTGCAGAAGCCTTCCCTTCTTCAATTTCACTGGCGACCACCTTTCTTGCACCCGCAACTTCAGCTTCAGCTTCTAGGTGTTTCATGAGCCGTACTGTTGCCCTCAACTCATTTACCTGCACCAACATCATCATTTTGCATTATTATCCAATCGAAATCCATTTAAAAACCTACTGAAAATCGAAATCCAATTAAAAACCTATTTAATTGCAACTCACCTCCTGCTGCAGCTGTCTTACTCTTAACATGCATCCATGTGTAGGATCAATGATACTTGCTTGGGATTCTAACCAGATACTCTGTATCGCCTCTTGACGCCTCTCCTGTGGAATATTTGAGAGAAGCTTTCTAAAATTGGCAGCACCAAAAATTTGGTGAATCTCTTCGAAACAGCTAGCTCCTGCGTGGTCCGCACTAAAATGAGGTGCAAACACACACCCACCCCTGCATTTCCTCCTCAAGGACGTGCATGCCCCACAGGGGGCACCCCTACTCACACCTCTCCTTGCAGAAGCCTCCCCTTCTTCAATTTCAAGGGCCACCACCTTTATTGCACCTGCAGCTTCAGCTTCAGCTTTCGCTTCAGCTTCAGCTTTCGCTTCAGCTCCAGCTTCAGCTCCAGCTTCAGCTTCCGCTTCAGCTCCAGCTTCAGCTTCCGCTTCAGCTCTAGCTTCAGCTTCCGCTTCAGCTTCAGCTTCTGTGTGTTCCAAGAAGAAACCTGCTACAGGTGTCTCGGCCCCCTTTCCTTGCTCCATGTTTTGTACAACTTTCTTCCATGCAGGGCGAGAAGAGATGTCTTCCCACCATCTGTTGACATGCCTTCATGACCAGAGTAGGTCACCCTTTTTGCAAACGGTCAATAGGTAGTGTGTCCATGGAAAATGCTGTAGATCTGCCATAGTAAAACACTCCCCTGCCAGGTATTTGCTCTGCGAAAGCTTTTTCTCATAATGTTTAAGTGATTCGTTTAGCTTCGCAATGCAATATTCCACAGTGACCTCATCTGTGGGGTGTTCCCCGAATGGGTACACCACAATTTGACGGAATAGGTTGAATACATGGGAGTTGAATTCTCCTGCCACTTTGCAGCACTCATCCACCAGGACTTTCTCTGTGGGTGAGTTTCCTAGGAGATGGTGTTGTGGGGAAAAATGCCTATGCAGGACGATCCTATCCACCTAAGGTGTGACAGTGCCTTAGCAACAAACAAATACAGCTATTATGGTTTCTTCCTTTATGAAATGTGAAAGAGGGGAGATCGATAGACTTACCATTGTCTTCCGTTTGTCCCTCGATCTAAATCCTCTTCTCTTTGGGTGTTCATAGCTACTTGCCTCCTCGCTTGCTCAAGAGAACAGCTACTTGATTTCCACGAGATCACAAGAGAACAGCTACCTGTGACAAGAGAACAACTACTTGCGACAAGAGAAGAACACAACACAAAGGCAAATATTCATATTCATAAATGATTCAGGATTAGAAGTAAATCAAATACACTAATGCAATCATACAAAATACACCAGCATATAGGAAAGAACCAAGATAACTTTATTGATTGATAACAGGGTTCAGGAAGAGATACAACCCAAAGGGCTCCAATCCAGCATCTCCTTCCCAGAAGAATGGAATTCCTTGTTCAACTCCCTTCAAAGCATTAAGCACCCAATGTTTCCAGTCTCAAACCAACAACAATTTTTTGCAATAACAAAATTCCAACCTCTAGATCTCATGGAGGAGAGGTCTATATATAGTTATTTTGGAGAGAGGATGAGTCAGCTTGAGATCTGACTAGTGTCCTCTCCCTCTCTCAGTTCTTGAGTCCACTTGGAGGTTCTTGCTTCCACTTGGAGATTTGGAACCTCTTACTCATCACCAGTCGAATTCCCTGAGGAAAGTGTCATTTTGGAAGCTTCCTGAGCATTGACACCTTGAGGAATGAGTCTGCCACTTGTCCAAACTCGCTCAGCGCAGGTAGTTAGTGTTGGAGTTGACATTCAAAGTAGGTAGACAGTGGAGCCACTGACATTCAGCGCAGATGGTCAATGGAGCAGTTGACATGATCCTGAATTGACTTGTTTTGAGCAGTTTCAGGTGGATAACTTTTGTGAATTGCTGTGGTTTGTTAGCCTTGTTCCTCTAGGGGTAGGAGCAACATGTTTAGGGACTTTGGATCCCTTAGATTATGGACATTTCATGCTCAATTCTGTAAGGCACAAAAATGTCTATAACAGTTGCCCCCTAAAGTATGAGGCTGTTTATCGGGCGAAATTCTTTATCAGGGGAATCCGAAGTTCATCCAATGCTGGGAGGAGACCTGTAATACAATACAATACAATACAATACATTATTTTCATACTGCTTTCATGATCTAGCTGAGGCGAGCATTCCCATGCTCAGATTTATAAATTCATTTTTCTGTACATAGAACAGACAATCGTCTGATGATAGACTGATAATTCTGATGAAATTATCATCCTTTGAGTAGGATGATCATCTGCTGCAATGATGTACATGTCAATGTCTTTATCTTCCCTGAATATATATCACAACCCGGATGGATGAAACTAGATCCGGGGTCTTCAAACTCGTTCGATCTTCACTCTAAGTACAAGTCGATCCATGTGAGAATTGCGCTGAAGTCGAACATGGAAAGACATCGCTTGATTACCGGTCAATGAGGTAAACCGTTAACAAGTGCGAGAGGAATCACCGATAATGATAATGACCCTCAAGGTACTACAGTACAATTCACGTGGTGTGAATAAAGGACTTGGCGTCGAACACCATGCAAAATCTTCTGGTCGAAGGTCATTGATGTATACCTGTCGCCGGAAGTGAGAAACTTGCCATTGAGGCATGCAAGCTTCAAAGTACTGAAGGGGTTGTTCCTAGATCAACTTCTTGGATAATGAGCTGATGTCGACAAGAAGCGATCCGTCAAAGGAGGGCCTTAATGAATCCCACATCAGTGACACAGAACGGAACTAATGATTTCAATGGAGGTGAAAACGATCTGTGACATATGATTCAGGGTGGCGGTCATGAATGGATGAAGGATAATGTACGGCAGTGGATGGGACCCGGTTGACTCTTTTCTGAACGACTTCTCTTGAACATATGGCGACACTGATGCGATGGATCAGTAGCATTACCCCAAATATGGATGGTATGGCGAGACCATGGTGATGTGACTGGTGAATGAAACAACCCAACCCGATTGTGGTACGGAGGAAAAGTGTCATGTTCAAGAGCGACTTGCTACCATCAAAGTTTTATTTAGTTTCTCCCAATTTTTCCCCAGTCATTGCTGACCAGTACTTCTTTATTTTTGTCAAGCTTGAGGAGGATAACATATGCTTGTTCTATAACATGCCCTTCGGGCAAGCCCAACGCTATGTTTTAACGAGCCTAGTGATAGTGAAACTCGTTCTCGTCTAAAGACAAGTTTGTCGCTATTTAATAATTTTAACGAGTCTAACGACAAGGATAACTCAGTCCTTTTCATTTTTAGAGAGTCTGAAAAGGCACATAAAGTTAACTCCAAAATCCCTTTTTCGTCATCTAATCCCTTAAGTCCGAAAAAGTATAAAACAATACAGAAGGGATGAGTTTTCGATAGCTTTAACGAGCTGAACAAAACAAGCGCTCAATCTTTTTGTGCAATAATCCCTCAGGTCCAAAAAGATTAAAATCTAGAGGAGGGATAGCTCTTCCTGTCCTTTAACGAGCTGGAAGGCCAAAACTCGGCAATCTTTTCACATTTTACGAGTCAATTGAAAAGAGCTTAAAGAAGACTTGTCTTTTGAGGAACGAGTGATAAACAGGGTTAGCAGCAGATTCCAGGTACAGGTTGGAATTTTCCAATCACGGCAGTGTCACAAGGATGGCTAGGTGAAATCACTCTTCACAGCTGTTCCTCAAAATGGGTAAACAATCATATGGAGGTGAACGATTGGCCAAATGAAAAGTGGAGGTGGCAGGTGCAAACACGACCAAGGCTTTAATGGCTGATGATATTACATTCACAGTGGTTATTTACCGGGATAGGTTCATTTTTTATTTTAAAATGAGCTTAAACACTGGAGGAAACTCTGCTCACAATCGCTTTTCTATTTTTTAACGAGCATTAATTCCGTGTTAAAACTGCTTGGATCTTGCATTTATTTTTTAACGAGCATGAACTTTATGCTAAAACTGCTTGATAACCCAGTCATGAGATAAGAGTGTCTCATCAAGATTCTATTTTTTATGGAGCTTCATCTCACTAAGCTTTGCTCCCCATCCTTTCTTCATGCAAGTTAGGAAACGGCTAATCCTACGAGTTTAAAGGGTTAGACCTACAGGTTTAAAGGGAGGACCTAAAAATTTAAAAAATCAATAGTCGCCCCTTGCTTGCACTCCAAAAGGTTTGCATGCCCCCAGGTATAAAGTAAGATTTCAAAGTTACCTCTACTTCAATTCCATCGAAACTTTCGTTTCACCGGGAGAGGCTTACCTCTTTCAGGTTACCCAAAGATTGTCTCGTTAATCTTTCAAACAAAACACTTCCTCGGCAATGTCTACCGAAATAGACAGAGGTGAGTGACGAGCCCCGCCCTCTCACATAACTTTGACAAAATAATCTTATTCCAGAACAACCCCTCTTCCAACCACGGACGGGGTACGGACTAGTCATATTCTCCCGCGGAAACTTACCCTATACCCAAAGTTTTCCTGCTGAAGCAGGCCAGGACGCATGCACCCTGGGTTCCAGTCATATCCTCCTGGATTACTCGCACTCATCAAGAGGACGGACTGTGGGTTGAGACACTTCTTGCGTGTATAGACCATTTAGGGATGGTACATGACTATTTGCGATGTGTGATCCAGGAAATGAAAGTTGGTCCACGAGCTTGACCACTCTTCCTTCATGCGGAAAACACATTACTCTAAAGAGTGAGGAGACCACAGCTCCCACGCAATATATATAGTCTCATCCAAGGAGTAGGTTATAATCCAAGGGTCCTTGAACGACCATCACGTTCATTTGAACGGTCTTCCCTTTCAATGCTATGGGCACATTGGGGAGGATCCCTAAAGGTCGACTGGTTCCTTTATCAAAACCTGATAGATTTCTCATCTCAGGTAAAAGCACTGGTGAACTAAGCGCTTTCCAAGCAATAGAGGAAAGGATACTCACAGATGCCCCCTCATTAATGATAGTGCCAGCCATTACCATTCTGTATATTTGACAAATAATTCTGAATGGTATACTGGCTGGCAACCGGGGTCTGCCTAGTTGGTTCCAATCAAAGGACAAAACCAGGTTGCTTGGTGGTGGGACCGAATATATGGCCGGATATCGCTCTGTCGAACTTCCTTCCTATGATAAA
Source organism: Pinus tabuliformis (assembly GCA_031772625.1). Taxonomy (NCBI): domain Eukaryota; kingdom Viridiplantae; phylum Streptophyta; class Pinopsida; order Pinales; family Pinaceae; genus Pinus; species Pinus tabuliformis. The sequence goes on from CM062820.1 coordinate 537,487,236, forward strand.
GGAATGGTGGCATTGCCCCCTTGTTCATCAGAGTCAGTGCTGATGAAGAGAATCTGGACGGTGTCGTCTTTATTCTCCTCTGTGATGGTGTCATTCGAAGATGGAGCCTCTGAAGGCAAAACCGGGTCAACTGCCTTATCAACCTTTTGACTTTCGTCAGGCATGGATCCAGACGGTTCATCTTCAATGACAGGTGCTTCGGCTGACCACCTGGGCAGGTCAGCCGGGTTCTCACCTAGTGAGGGACTTGGCAGGAGTCTTTGATATCCAGGAGGAAGTTGCGCTCGTAAAATCGGGCGATCTTCCAAAACTCTTTTTGCCTCGTCTAAGAAGGGACAATGGTGGATGGTGTGATCGGCTTCACACAGTCTGCAGGGAAATTTAGCTTTCCCGCTCTATCCTGGGGCTTCACTCCCACTAGTTGACGGTGAGCAGTCGACATGGCTATCAGAGGTAGATGCTACTGAACTGTGCAAACGGGGGGACCAGTCTCTTAGTATCCGGGGGATACAGGGACAATCTCTATGGAAGTGGTCTCCCTTGCATATGACGCATGGCAATTTAGGCCTTACGAGTGCTGTGTGTGGATTTTTGTCAGATGACACTTGTTTGCCCCCAGTCGCCTTAGGCTCCTTCTTCTTCTTTTCTTTCTTCTTCTTCTCCTTCTTCTCCTTAGGAACCCAGTTTTTTATTCGACCAGTTCCGTCAAGCGAAGAGGAAGGAGGGGAGGAAGATGAAGTGGAAGGCTGGGAGGCAACTCTTGTCTGATCTAACTGTTGACTCGACTGTTCAGGAATGGTGGTATTCTGAATGACATTGGTTGAAAAGAGCCAGACTGGTAGGCCAATTGTCAGTCCTGGAAGCGACAATGTGGCCATGTGGGGCGCACCAACATCTCCCCAAGAGGAGAAGGGACTAGGATTTCCACCAAGAGGAATTCCTTGGTTGGTGTGCTCCATCCTTTCAACCTAAAGATCAATGCAGGAATTAAAGGGTGATTGTTCCGTTTAAAATAAAATGTTAACAACGCTTTAGACACAACTTGTTTTTTCACTTTTAAAGAGTCGAGAAAAAGCTAAAGATGACTCTAGTCTCCTTCGATGTTTTAACGAGCCCGAAGTGACAAATGCTCGGATGGACTTTTTCTGTTATAGAGTCTGAAAAAGGCCAAAAGAAACTGCTCTGGAGATCTAGGCAGAGGGTGTGTCAAAATTTTTGCAAAACCGCAGAATACTTTTTAGGCTACGGGCGGTCGATCTTCGTGAATGTTGTGTTCACTGCATTGCGATCAGTAGGGCGGCCGACACGGCTTCCTAGGGATAAAAGATATATGCCTATAGGGGTCTCCCAATATATACGCGACGGTACGTGGGAGCACAATCCGTACTAGCGCTATCGTCCCTCAGGAGGAATCACCCACCTTCCATGAGATCGACAGTCACTAGGCTTAATGACGCCGGAACACGTCTCTAGCCTAGACCTCTATGTTGTGCGTTATGTTACAAAGCGTTGTTAGGTTCATTCAGTTTATTTTAGGTTGATCATTTTAAAGTTTGCCTTTCAAGGTTCACCACGAGATGTATGATACAAATTCCTAAATGCAGTCTAAAGATGATAAGCAAGCTTTATTATCTTTTCAACTTTGAAAATCCTAGCTACTAAGGGAAAAGAAAAACACTATCTTTTCTCAAAGAGAAATCAGCACACTCTAATGCACTTTTCCTAAATCCAACATGCAAACTATCAAATGCAAAATGCACAATGCAGGTGTTTGTCTTCCACTTTCTTAGTATTAATGCCTACAAAGAAAGCTTTTTGTACAACTTTGAATTTTCTTTTAAAATGATCAATACAAACAAGTTCACTTTTTTCGAAATCAGAGAAGATAGAAGAGATTATACTACTTAACGATTTTTGAAATAAAGACTTGTTTTGACACTTCAAAAGAGACAAATTCAAACCAATAAGCAAAAGTAAATCTATAATCAATCTGAAACCAGCCAATGAACTCTCTTCTAAGATCACTATCAATCAGATCTGAATCAAAGGCTACAAGATGACTACTTTACTCATGCAAAGGAAAACTGTAAATGATGCCACAAACACATAAAAAACATTCACAGTCTTTTTGTACAAAAGGAGGTGGAATCTGAGCAAAGAAAAGGAGTTATCTGACTGGTACCTATGCTGGTTAAAGGCTGCAAAAAACAGAGATCAAAACAGGGCAACAAACAGCATAGAACCCCAGCCGCACAAGGCAAAACTAGTTCAGCGCAACCTCAACGCTGAGGATTTGACATTCAGCATAGGTAGCCCTCACGGGACCTGCGTTGAAATGCAGACTGCCTTCACAGCAGTTGCGCTGAAGGAGAAACTCTCGTTTCCCCTGGGTTCTGGGTCACAAAATGCTCAAAAATCAACTGTTTCAGGCCAAATCAGAAACACAAGCAAGGTATAAACAGAGGGATGCTTTGAGAGGGTACTAAATACTATCACAAAGGATCATCAAATCATTTTTGGATCCATTGTTTAGATCATAGACAAGTCCAGCAACTGGATCAAAGCAGCAACTTTTACTTTGCATCTGGGAAAGATGCAGCTCGATAGTTATTGTCAAGTCTATGAAGTAAACAAATTACAGAAACACAAATGAAATGAATAAACAAATTTTCCCCAGCGGAGTCGCCAATTTGTTGTGGGGAAAAATGCCTATTCAGGACGATCCTATCCACCTAAGGTGTGACAGTGCCTTAGCAACAAACAGATACAACTATTATGGTTTCTTCCTTTATGAAATGTGAAAGAGGGGAGATCGATAGACTTACCGTTGTCTTCCATTTGTCCCTCGATCTAAATCCTCTTCTCTTTGGGTGTTCAAAGCTACTTGCCTCCTCCCTTGCTCAAGAGAATAGCTACCAGTGACAAGAGAACAGCTACTTGCGACAAGAGAAGAACACAACAGAAAGTCAAATATTCATATTCATAAATGATTCAGGATTAGAAGTAAATCAAATACACTAATGCAATCATACAAAATACACCAGCATATAGGAAAGAACCAAGATAACTTTATTGATTGATAACAGGGTTCAGGAAGAGATACAACCCAAAGGGCTCCAATCCAGCATCTCCTTCCCAGCAGAATGGAATTCCTTCTTCAGCTCCCTTCAAAGCATTAAGCACCCAATGTTTCCAGTCTCAAACCAACAACAATTCTTTGCAATAACAAAATTCTAGCCTCTAGATCTCATGGAGGAGAGATCTATATATAGTTATTTTGGAGAGAGGATGAGTCAGCTTGAGATCTGACTAGTGTCCTTTCCCTCTCTCAGTTCTTGAGTCCACTTGGAGGTTCTTGCTTCCACTTGGAGATTTGGAACCTCTTACTCATCACCAGTCGAATTCCCTGAGGGAAGTGTCATTTTGGAAGCTTCCTGAGCATTGATACCTTGAGGAATGAGTCTGCCACTTGTCCAAACTCGCTCAGCGCAGGTAGCTAGTGTTGGAGTTGACATTCAACGCAGGTAGACAGTGGAGCCACTGACATTCAGCGCAGATGGTCAATGGAGCAGTTGACATTATCCTGAATTGACTTGTTTTGAGCAGTTTCAAGTGGAGAACTTTTGTGAATTGTTGTGGTTTGTTAGCCTTGTTCCTCTAGGGGTAGGAACAACATGTTTAGGGACTTTGGATCCCTTAGATTATGGACATTTCATGCTCAATGCTGTAAGGCACAAAAATGTCTATAACAGATGGGTGCCATACCCCTTGTATTTTTCTTCCAGATGTTTGGGGATGTCTTTGGCGGCTGTTATTCAGGACCCAGGAAAATTTTCTATAAGACTTTCACATGGAGATGAAATATAACAATTAAAATAAGGGTAAGGGTAAATAGTTTTTTTTTAATTCTCAGAAAAATTATTTAACTGATAACCGTTAGTGTCAACTTAACCATATGACTCACAGAAGAAGCCAATACCTCAACCCTATGTACACAAACAAATTCACAAATGATAACATTATCATGATGAGAAACGTAAACTCACAGTTTGTGAAATCAAACTTCTATCAGTTATTTGGTATCAAACATTAGAACCTACTACTAAAATTCATCATCAGGGCAAATATATCTGCTATAGCCACCATTAACTTGAGGCACTGGCTAAACTTAAACTTAAATTAAATACTAATAAAATAAAAATAAACTTACATGAGATGATAATTTAAATAAACTTAAACTTAGATGATGCAGGCTTGTACTAGTGACTTACCTAATAAGGTGACATGCCCATCTTCGACCACAATGGGTACTTTCCCAGATGGTTGCTGCACAAAAGTTAAGCAATAGAAGGAAAATGGTTATTGTGAATAGTTGCAACTTAAAGTGAGAGAGATGATATGAAAATGACTACCCTTCTACTCACGTTGAGATCAAGATATTTCCTTTTCCTGTCAGTGACCACCATGAACTCGTATTCAAGTTGCAACTCATTTAAGCAACAGAGAATCATAGTGGTTCTAGTGGAAAATGGATGACCGTGTACAGTGATGGCCATTATTAATCTGTATATATCACAGGCAAGGCTTAGTCTCTGTCTCTGTTACACAGAAATTTGCTACAGAATAGAATAGTAAGAATAGTCCATATGCCCAACTCCTTTTATAGTGTGCAAGTGGAGATCCCTTTGCTTCTAGATAGGAATGAGGATCAAAATAACATCTAAATTTGATACTTTTGGGTATTTCTGGCTATCCAAAAATTAATATTTAGTTAATATTATATTGAGTATTTAGTTGTATAGGTGTTGGAGTGATTTTTTAAAATAATTTATTAGAATATTATTATTAATAATTTAAAATCACATAAATGTGGATGATGATATTGAGTTGTTATTACAAATAACCTCCCAAGAAATTAGGTAAAGCTTCCTATTTTTTAATGTAGTTAGCCATTGTTTAGGGAGATATCTAAGAGGATAATAAATGTAATTCGTTCTTAAACATGGAATATGTCCATTTAGTAGTTGATGGGTAATAAATAAGGTTATAAAGTATTTAAAAAAAGAAAATAACAATAAAGGGTAATTCTTGTAAACCAATAAGAATATTTTAGCAGAATATAAATATAAGTAGATATAGTTTTATTTGATACTTTCGATGTTGTTTGTTTTGCCAATCATGTTTTCTCTATTGATTCCTTTCTTAAGATCAGTATTTGATGGTGCTTGAGTGACTTATGGGTTATTTTCTATATTCTTGTATTGTATATGGCTTTAGTTCTTGGCATATTATGAATTTTAAAGATTTCATATTAATTGTCATTAAATACAAGGAATGTCAATTACTAAAAGTCATATTAGAGCTCTTTTATGAATATAAAATGGAAGTTGTTTTTTTTTCATCCCTGGGCATATTTAGAGGAAAAGCAATAACAATTATATAACTTGTTTGTTTACATTATGAAGAAAAATAAAACTAACCAATTTTTTATTAAAATAATCATCGAATTTGGATTCAATGAAATAGATTTATATGTTTAATGCTCACATTTTCCCTAGAAATCACATATAGAGGAAAGGATTTACACCTTTCCAACCTAGATCTAGGTCCAACCTAAATCTAGGTTCATAATGAGGACCACCATAACTCGCAAGATCAAGTGATCAATATAATATATAAACCTCACACCTTAAATTCCCAACCCAACTATTAAATAATAACAATTAATTATATGTTATATGTTATTTAAAATTAATTGTTTTAGGGATTTTAGGGGATTGTTTGTAGATTAAATATCTTTGAATAGTGTGTCTAGATTTAGTCAATTGAGTGCATTTCATAATTGTAGTAATAATTGAGTCTAGAGGGGTTGTACAACCCACATAGGGGAGACATGTAGCCATAATGTAAGTAAATATAATATAATTAATAATTTAATAGGATATATTTAAATTTGAAAGAGCTTGAATTTTAGAAATTAAAAAATATAATAAATTTATATTAATTGAGTGGAGAGGTGCTCTACAACAAAGTATTTGGGTAGATGTGTACATGTAACTTAAATATGTAAACAATTTTAAATGTTTATTCAATTAAAAAATAATAAAAAGTTAAAAATCATATGGAGGATGAGTGTAAACATTTATATGTTACCTAAGTTAAAGAAATAAAAATAATAAAATTCAATTTGTTATATTTTTATTTTATTAATAATTTGGAAATACACTTGTTACAATACCATGGGCCAATAGCAATGTTTATCAATACCACATGCACAAAAACCATAACCCATTGCATATTTTATAAAAATATAACAACATTCTTAACCATGGATATTCACTGCCACTTTAGCGTGGATATTATTAAATTGTAAATATAGTTTGTTACAACAGCATGACTTATCAATAACACATGCCAAAAAAAACATAGCTTACATAACAATCAAGATATTTATAACACTATCACAAGATTTTTAACCATGGATATTATTGACTTGTAATTAAGATTTGTACAATACCTACCCCAATACCATGGCTACCATGGCTTATCAATACCTTATGCCCAAAAATCATAACTTATTTCAAAATCAAAATATATGCCAAGATTCTTAACATGGATATTCAAGCCCACTTTGTGGTTGATATTATGAACTTGTTAATAGGATTCGTTATAATACCAGATGCCAATACCATTTCTTATCAATACCAAGTGCCTAAAAATCATAACTTATTTAACAATAAAAATATTTTATAACAATATTCACCCTCTTATTAACTTGTAAATACGATTTGTCATAATACCATGGGCCAATACCATGTCTCATCAATACAACATGACCACAAATCTTCACTTATTTAACAATAAAAAAAAATCATAAATATTTTATTTTCAGTTCATTTATTAACATTTTTTAATTAAATAGAAAATTAAAAATTTTATAATTACTTTTGACATATATCTAAAACATTTATGGTCACTAATACTAAAAATATTACCATAGAAATTAAATCAAGGTTTTAATAAAATTAAAATTGAGCATATTTTTATACTAGAAATTGATATAACATAAATAATATCATTAACAACAAGCATATATCCATTATCCATTTTAACTAACAATCCAAGGGATGAGAGCAAGAAAAGTGACCAAGAATAATAGAGGAAATATAGTACATGATTCTTTTATGTTTTTCATTATTGTATTTTTTTTTACATGATTGATCCAAAATAGAAGTTCAATATTTTACAACAAATTCAGTTTATTTAATTTAGATACATTCTTAAACATAATACAATGGGATCAAATTTAATAAGGGAGGGATACTCACAAAGCTTGAGGGTAGAGAGAGATAGGGGGGGGAGAGAGAGTAATGGGGAGAGAGAGGGAGAGAGAGGAAGGAAGAGAGAAAGAGAAAGGGAGAGAAGTAAAGATGAAACTAGATGGGGAGAGACACGGAGGAAAGAACAAAGACAAAGAAATAGAGGTCGAGAGAGAGAGGAAGTGACAAGGGAGAGATGGAGAGAGAGAGCGAGAGAGGAGAGGGAAGAGAGAGAAGAGGAGAGGGAGACACATAGATGGAGGGGAGAGAGAGAGGAGGAGATAGGGAGGGAGATAGTGATTTAGTTAGCGGGAAGATAGAGAAGGAAAGAAAGAGAGGGAGAGAGATACGGAGTTGGAGGGGGGAGAGGAGGGAAGAAAAATTACATAGAGGGAGAAAGGTGGCTAGATATAGGGAGTGGCAAAGGAGATATGGAGAGTGAGTGAGGGATATAGGAGAGTAGGAGTGAAGAGAGAGAGAGAAGGGGAATAGATAGAGAGTGAGAGGAAGAGGGAGGGAGAGAAAGAAAGATATGGAGAGAGAGTGTGTATGTTTGGGGGTAATATAGAGTGAGGGAATAAGAAAGAGACACATAGATACAACTAGTCTAGATCCATCTTAATGTTGGATCTACCAAGAGGAGAGAGTGATCAAATATCCTTAGATATAAACCTATTTTAAAGTGAAAGGAGATTTGATCCCTCTCTTAGTTGGATGAGACCTTAAGATGGATGTAGGCTTGTCATATTAAAATAAAATTATGATAATTTTTGGTTAATTATATTGAAATTAAATATTCAAATAAATTTATAATTTATAATTAAATTTAGAAAAAATTACCTAATTTATTTATTTTAAAAATGAATTTGCATAAGGCAATGAACCTTCTATTTTAAAATAAATTATTATTTAATTAACAATGAAGACTAGTGAAATATTTAATGGAATTTCTTTCAAAATATAATCAAATTATATAAATATATTTGAAACAAAAAATTAATATTATAAGTTAGCATAGAAAAGTTGGAAAAAACCCATTAAAACATGGAAGTTGGGGAAAATTCCCTAATAATTCTAAAGAAAAGCAAGTCATCCCACCAAAAATGGAGAAGCCAAATTTGGGAAAGACTCCCTAATAATTCTGAAGAAAAGCAAGTTGTTCTGCCAAAAATGGAGAAGCCTTACATTTAGATCCATCTATTTAGGGATAAGTGCCCATGGATAATTCTTGATACCTAATCATTTGGATTGGGTGTGTATGTGTAAAATAGTGTAAATAAAAAATAAGGAGAGCTCGAATATGAAGAGACACTTGGAGATGAAGCTCAAGAGTTTCTCCCTCCATGTATATATCTATGATCAACCTTAATGCAAAATCACAATTCATTTTAGGAGTTACCTCTTTGGCTCACATGGTATGAGAGCGAGCTCCCAAGATAAGTTGTTGTGCTGTAGCTCCTATCATTGATTTCCATTATTCTCTGTAGTCTACTCATGTCCTTTGATTAAAAAAATCACTTGTGCATTTCCTAATGCCCATTTGTATATTTTTCTCTGTGTGCCCAAGCACTTTCCTCGGTTCTGAATAGTATGTAAGATTGAGGAGTGTTTCAATTTTTTTTGTGAAAAGAATCATTGAAGCTAGAGCGGTGTGAGATTTGAAGCCATAATGGTGTGAGCATTGAAGCTAGAGTAGTGTCTTCACGTTTTTTATGGAGTAAGTCTTGTGTAGAATATTTAATATTTAAAGTGAGTTGTGAACTTTGATTTCTGCTTGGGTTTTGAACAGTGACAAAGTGTGTCTCTCTATCTCTCTCTCCGTGGCTCTGAGACATTGCTTTGGACCCCTCGACAACTCCACTTTTTGGCCCACCCACCTTCCATTCCACAATCCTCTACCAACACATACCACCTATCGTTGCACTAACTATGGTTGCCATTATACTCTGCAAATGCACCATACAACTTGACACTATACCTCCTTCTCCATACCACAATCCACTCCTCACGACTTCGGTCCTCCCAATTTTTCCCACATACGTTTTGTTGAACACTCCATAGTGCCTCCTCCCTAAACCCCTATACACCTTGTATACTGCTAATAATGTTGGCATGTATGCCTCACCTCCATGTTGTCCAACATATAACACCTCCAATAGTACCACACTTCCATACTACTCCACTCTCACTCCCGGTTATTAATGCAAGTGGTTTCAATATGTAACTGCATTTCAATATATTATTGTGTTTCTTTGTTAAACACTCTCCCCTTACCACTGCACATTAATACCATTCCAATCCGATGTCTTTTAATTGCTATGGTATTATTGTGTCATATTACGTTAAATGTTTCCCATATATTACATATCCCCATTGCCCATATTACATATACGTTGTTCCATATTACTACAATTCTCCTACCTAAGTTGAATGGTATAATGATGTCGACTCCTCGTCAATAATTGACCCCTACCCCATATACACCCTCCCTTAAATACTCCCTCCTCCATATACTTCCTCTCCCAAATATACCCTCCCCCATATACAACCTCTCCCCAATAATACCTTTCTTTTAATATATGAGAGTGTATTTTTTCAAACATTACCATTAGAAGTGCAATTTCTTATAGTATATTAGCCGCAAGGTATATTTTTTTATATAATACACAAATTTAAAATTCATTCATTGATATCTATTATTGGATTAGCTCTATCAGGAAAAAATAATTATCTTGAATGGTCATTGTTGGGCATGGAATCCCCCCAAGGCGGGGCATGAAGGTATGATAGAGTCATAGGGTTGTCCATCCTAGTTTTTTAATGGAATGTCAGCTGGATAGACCTACCCATGGTTTGCGGACCATGGGATTGTATAAATAGAGCAAGGCTCTAAGTGTAAAAAGGGAGAAAAAAAAGTAGGAAAAAGTATAAGTGATTAAGTCACAAGTTGAAGTGTGTCTTTGGGTCGTAGAGTAGGAGAAGGCTTTGCAGCTAAGTGCGCATAGGCTTAATAATTCGCAGCTGAGTGTGCGGACCCATGCAGCTCAGTGTGCAGGGAAAAGTTGAGTCTATAACCGAGGAATGAATTAATAAAGAGAAGTTTTGTTATAATTATGTGTATCTCGTAATGGGTTAATGAATGATTGATATAATTTGCAAATATATTGTTATTTTACTATGCGCACGTGTATGAATGGTTTATATCGTTAAGTATGCTTAAAGCACTCAAGTAGGCAAAGCTAATTAACTAACGTTGGAATACCAGTAAGGTCTTGGGTAATAATGAAGAGCGAGGTGTTCAACCCCTAGGTAGGCCTACGTGGGGCTGTGAAGTACGGGAAAGTGTGTGAAGAAACTTACGCGCAAGGTCAAACCGTGAACCAGTTGAACTCTTTAGACATCTCGAGGGTGCGGAAACCTGGTTCTAGCACCGTCTAATACTACTTTGGGTGAGACCTCATTCTGTGCTCTGCGGACTGTTGCCAAAAGGTCCAGTAGTACCGGGATTTGTTTGGCTAATTTAACTCTAAACTTGGGTTAGGCCCAAATAAGCCAACAAATGGTTCTCTTGCCAGGACTGGGATCTACATACAGATGTCTGATGTCATATCACTCGAATCTGACAAAGAAAGATATTGAAGAGTGGTTGAACAGAAATATTCATGAGTTCGCGGTGCAAGAAAATAGGAATCCGCGATTATCAAAGGAAGAGTGGCTAGATTGCTACTTATATACAAAAATCCATGAAATTTTCTTTGCATCCTTCCCCTCTGAGTTGTACGAGTCAATCGTGAAGCTAGAAGACAATTAAGGAAGGTGTAGGCTTGAAAACCCTATTGTGTGGTCTCCAGAATTGGTGCGCAGACTAAAAGCATCGGAAGATAAGATTGCATGTGTTGTGGATCACCAGCTCCATCAAATTATAGGAGGATTTATCACCGAGTTCTTGATAGATACTTCAGTTAGCTATAGCGAGGTAGAATGATGCTTCCTCAGAGGACTGCAAGGTATGTACATTAAATCTTTGAACAATTGCATTAAAATGCTACTATGTGAAAAGCGGGTTATGAGAATAAATTAATGTTTGGGGTTACGTGAAGTGGGAGGATCTATAGAAACAAAGGTAACTAGAAACTAGCCCCTTGATTTAACTTCCACGAGAAAGCAAGGAAGAGCTCGTGAACGTTTCACCAAGAAGTGCGATCCGTTTGAGAAAGCAACGAATTCCGCGCATACCACTTCCACCTACACCACCACTAGTTTCACTATCTTCATCCTCATCTTCGCCCACACCAACTCCGCCACCACCACAATTCAATATGGCAAGGGCAATAAAGTTGTTGGTGTTCAAAGGAGTAGGGAAAGAAGGTCTGGACAAGTTTTGGTTCATGGTAAGGGCTGTATGGGAAGCACAGGGGGTCATGGATGAAAATATAAAGAAAGCAACACTCATATGCGCTTTGCAGGATCACGCACTAACTTGGTATATTAAGCATTCCGATGACAATCCCAATGCAGGGATCGTAGATATCCAAGTTGTGCTAAACAAGGAATTTATCAGGCCAAAATCAGAGACACAGTCGATTATTGGATTTAAGGAGATCGTGATGCTTCCATGCGAGACCCCCTCGGAGTTGGATTAGAGATTGAAGTGTATAATTTGTGAAGCCAATATGACCTTGCGAGATGGGCAACACCACGCATGGTTTGTAGCATCGTTAACGTCGCATATAAGGAATGCGATGTCATAGCAGAAGCTAACCACTCAGGCTAAGGCCTTCGAGATCACGATGAGATTGCACGAGACTCCGATACAAGATCCTAACCTAGGAGTTCAACAGATCTATGCGCAGTTGAAAAACTTGTGCCTTGAGATGCAAAGTTTGAAACAAGACAGGATGGCTCACCTAGAAGCGCACAAGGAGGTATGGTGCATAAAGTGCAAAGGCCAGGGACATGACAAGGACCATTGTTGAGTCTTCGCAAACTACCTGGCGGGGGGAGGACCAATGCCATTGAGACTGGAGGCACAAGCAAGACTAAGCGTGACACCTACATTATGGTGCGCAATTTGTCAGAGAGGAGGGAAGCATGCTATAGATAACTACCATCTATTACAGAAGTATACACAAAATTCCAAGCAGTTGTTTTGTAATTTTTGCAGGTCAGTAGGCCACAACGAGTGCACCTATAGAAGTTATGAATTGATGATGGATCGGACTCCTACCTACAGAGTTCAAACTGAAACACAGGCCCTCCATCAAAATGAAAGGGTGGCGCGCACTGGATTTCAGGGGTGGGGACGAGGTTGAGGTGGAATGGGACGAGGAAGAGGTCGCAGACAACTAATATGTTACAATTGCGGAGGGCCATGGCATTAGGCCTGCGATTGTACAAATCCAACGAGACCATCATGCTTATATTTTACCTAGTTTGATCATGGGACGAAGAAATGTCCCACGCTGATAACGAGGTTGCGTGATAAAGGAGCACTTCAACCTCCCCCAACTTAGAACCTGCAAATGATGAGGTCTGAGCCATGTGAGGAAGACCCGAATGTAAATATCATGCTCTGAAGTGGTATCATGATACGAGATGACAAAGGCAAGCAACCCGAGGAGAGTGCATGGCTTCGCAAGGCTCCAACAAAGGAAACCAAATTTGATTTAGAGCACGCTAAGGAGACATTTATGGAAGCTAAGAATAGCTTTGCAGATGTCTCCACTTCAGGAAGTAAAGACAAACTAAAATTGGAAATGGACCCATCAATGCTCACTACATTTTTGGAGACGTGCATGAAGTTGTTGCATGACAAAAAAGCTGTGAAGGGGATACAAGAACTCATCACTAGATGTGATAGAACCATGGCAGGAGAACTGTGGATAGTCCGGAAGCTCAGGAAGCACACAACGCGACTAGGAAGAGAGATGAGATTGACCATGCAGATCAGGGAATATGAAATGGATCAAGTGATTTTGGATCCAGGATCAGATGCGAACGTCTTGCCAAAGCAGAGGTTGGAGTGCGTGGGTAGGCATGCGCTGCAATGGTCTCATATTCAATTGTGAATGGCGAACCAGCAAAAGATCCTACCTATGGGAAGATAGCAGTGAATAATGATAGATATCGAAGGTGTGAGAACGCTAGCAGATTTCGAAGTGATAGATATTGTTGATGACAACAATCCCTATCCCATGCTACTAGGAATAGATTGGGCCACTAACATGAATGGAGTGATAAATCTAAAGAAGCACAATATGATTTTTGAGAAAACATCACTGTTAGTAGTGGTACCTTTAGACCCTGCAGAAGGATCATGCTACACAAAGCCAGTGCACGACTACGATAATGACAATGATCTAGATTGTATCTACAAGATAGCCGTGTGGGAGAAAGACTAGGTAAATTTAACAGCAGATGACAGACTCTCGTGGGAGCGCAAAAGCTTCTACACCTTAGATTGGGACGAGGAAATTGAACTATGGAAGAACTAGTTACATGAGGTAACCATGCTCAACTGTAACATGATGACAAGGTTGTTGCGCTGCATGGAAATAGAGGTAAGAGATCTGCCTATGTATGATGGGTTGAGTGAGGTGGATGATTTCCTAAATAAATTTGAAAGATATGTACTAGAACAACAATATTTCGACTCTCTGAAATGGGTACTCTACGCTACGCCCGCAAGATGGTGGGGTATGCATCAAGGAAGTTCTGAGGACTGGCGTGAATGCGAAAGGATGATGTGCATGTAGTTTGGAAAGCCTTAGATGCGGATGAAAGCCGAGTATGACAGACAAAACAGCCCGTGCGCCCACCTTTCCAGATGGGTATAAGCATATGGTGTGTAACCTAGATGAACGTACACCATCCTTGCGATAGGAAACATGATTGACAAGCAGGAGCATGCAAGACAATGGTGCAAATGACCCCTCCAGTTTAGACTAGGAAGTATGGTAATACCAAGCACACAGAAGCGTATTACAAAGAAGCTTTTGATAAAATACGTGAAGCACTGAACATGATCCACCTTATTTCCACAATGGCCCTCTCCCTCGAGCCAAATATTCCCACAACCTCAAGAATGGTTTGTAGCATCCTGTCTAGGGAAATTCCCCAAGAAAAAGCCATTACCTCAGCCACAATAGTTGAAATTCCCATCCAATGCACCACCATGTTATCCTTCTCTATGGTACCAACCATTTGTGCAACCAAACCCTAATTCCAACAACTAAGTTGCACATCAATTTAAAACACCTATTTTTCCTACTCACTCCCCTATAAAATTTAATGTCATAAATTTATAGAGGGATAGGAGTGAATTTAGAAACTTCTTGCATTACCAAAAAAAAAATTACCTCAGGGAGAAAAATTAATCCATAAACCATTAGATGAGAAATTTATGATTAGAACTTGTTAGAAAACTGTTGATGAAGCTCATGAACAATATCAAGAGAAAAGCTAGAATTTTCTTTAAGCATCCTTGTCAATATGAAGAGAGCAGACATAAAGTTGTGGAAGACTTGTACAAGTTGGAAAACCATGAATATATGGGTCCTATCGAAGCCTCATTCCGAACAATTTTCAGCACAGCCCATTTTCTCATGATTGAGAAACTCTTGTTACCATATCTATTAAATCAATCTTTTTTTCATACTCTAATATGTGTTGAAGTTTACATTTTGAACCTAAGTGTGAGTATTTTTAGTATTATGTTATGCACGCAGTGACACTGAAAGTAATCCTACACTTGAAGGAGATCTCACTCCCTTTAAATTAGGGTAGGAAAGTATACAATAAATAAATAAAGATGTCATTTGAAATAAAAAAATTAAAAACAAACCCTTAAAACTCCTAAAACTATTTTGGATCCTACTTAATTATCAAAGTGCACTTATCTTTCATTGACCTATTCTCGCAATAAAAAAAAAACATTCTTGCACCAATTTGGGGATTTCATACATTGGCAACCTTTTAGGAAAAACGGAAGATGTATTGTTTCAAGAAGGTTTTTTTAACACTTCCACATGAGTCAAAATGCACCTAGGTCATACTGATGGATTTTTATAAATTTAATTAATTTTACAGCCCCAAGTTTGCAGTAGTTTTCAAGATGCCAACTTTATCCTCAATTTGTGTGCAGATGAAGAAGAATATATGAAATCTAGAACACGGGTTTTGTTTAAAATAAATAAAATTAGGCTCCCTTCAAACGATTTTTCAAAATTCATCATGGTTTGAGACATAGGTGGGGTTCTTTGAGGAATTTTTGTAAAAATTGCAGTTCTTTCAAAAATTCGAAATCATGTCGAGATTTGCAAAAAAAATGGAAAATGATGAATCAAATTTACATTTAATTGATTACATATTGGTTGTACTAGATTTCCATTGATGCCATATTGTTGGGATCCAATTTTCCATCTTATTTGTAATGGATTAGCGTGTCTAAAGCTAAATTTGTATGGAAACATTCATATTACCTGAGTTATGACAAAAATCCATTCTTTGTAGTCTCATGCTATTGAGCTAAGTTTTGGGGGTTCCACTCCCACCTATGATCAACTCGAGCTGGAATACTAAATCTTGTGATGTATTAAAGACTAAGGTTTCATTATTAAAGCATCTATGTAGTTCACTCTTTTCCTCATAAGGAAATGAGTTGATTGGCTAGGGCCTAGCCAATCTATCTCGTTATCCTTCTATTAGTGGCACAATGTGGATGAATGTTTATGAATACATTTGTGGAGTATGAAACTAGTGTTATATCATCTGGATAAACATGCACATGTTGTTTATATGCTCTATTCATTTGATGTATTTTGTTTGAGAGTGAGGTAGTCCAGATCTGTAGCTATTGCTGTGAATTTATAAAGGGTTTATAGTATTGTTCCTTCTCATAGTTTATTGAAGTTTATGGTATTCTTTTTAGAACCATTTCTGATTCATTTCAATATGATTTGTTTTAGGTAAACTCAAGTTGTTTCTCTATTATGGATATGATTGGACTTGAAAGGTTATGAGAGCTAAGGTTTGATGTTCATTGTAAAGCTATCTCTAATTAAAACCTTTCCCTACACTCATATATTCTATTTTTGAAACAAACCATGAGTGGCTTCTAGATCCATTGTGTTTTAATAGGTCACATTGATATAATGGGATTGCATCATTATGTTTTGATAGTTTCATATTTAGGCTTTTGGAGGTTGAATATCAATATTTGATGTGATTTATCTCTTTAAGCTTTTATTTTTTTTTGAGTATTTAAAATGACAGTAACTTGATATTTTCATAAGAGTGTAAGGATAATAACTCTGAATATTTTTAACCATAAGAGTTCTTAGAAATTTGTTAAACAACACTCCAGTGTAGGAACCAAACCTCTATATACTCTTTGATTGTTGAAGACATTTTTCCATTGATATTTTTTTGTTTTCTTGGATTAGAGATGAAGCCAAGTCATGGGTGAATGTATTAGGGATATATGCATTAGGAAATTATCATTGTTACTTGGTATTTTTCATGGTGATTAAACAGTCAAAATAAAAAAAGAATATCGAACGTATTCAAACTATTTGATTAATGCATCAATATAATAGGTTCTTTTTGTAGCTTATGAGTTGGTGTGATGACACAGGATTGATTATTAGTGAAAATTAACTGAAATTTCACTAAGGTTTCTTGATTGTGAATGAAAGAGGGAAATTGATGATTAATACACCATAAACATAAACTTAAGAGAAACAAATAATAGAACAACATAAAGAGAATTAAACATAACAAATTATTATAGAGTTTGTCCCTACTAGACTACGTTTCTAGGTCCTCTTCCAAATGGGTGCCTGTTTGATTAGGAAATGATCAAAGAATTTATTTAGATTCAAAATTGACCAATTGATCAGTGCACGCAGGAACTATTGATCACTGTAAATAAAAATCTCTCATACTTATCTTTCCATCGCTTGTCTTCAAACCCCATTTTGGCTCAAGGATTCCCAAACTACGCTCAAATGAACTTTTTTCTCCTGCATACAAAACCATGTTCTACAACTCTCAAAGCACCTCCAACCCACTAGTGCACTGGTTAGCCTTTTAAAAATCACTAGGCACATAGGAAGTTCAAATCTCATGGGCTCAGTTTGGAAAATAGATTGATTTGTTTTAACAACTGCTTTAGTGGACAAATGAACCTTCTCGGTGCATGTCTTACATTAATTTTTTCATAACCAAAAACCCAAATTTGGACTTTATGTTAGAATCATGCCCCTTCTTGGATTCAGGTTCGGTGTTTTAATTTAATATATAGTTTGTGGGTTTTAATACTTGTTGATCAAACATTGGACCAAGGTTTATTAATATCTATGGCATATGACAACTTCTCCTGGTGGTTTTCTGCTTGGCAGTGAAATGGTATGGCACCCCATGGAAGCATCAACTCGAAAGCCTTAACGTAACCATTGACCAGCTCGATGTTTCTACAACTATAATCTTAATACATCAACCTTAATTTAAATAATGTGCCTTTAATGTTATGCCACTGCAATTTTGGAAACTCCACCATCTTTACTTATCTAATGCCAAAACAATTGTGGGCTTGGTGGGGCTGGCAATCTTGGTGGGCTCAACCAAGTCCCCCCCCGAATGTCGAAATCAATAAACTTTATATATTTTATTTTCCATGATATATAAACATGACGCAATGAGAGTTGGTAAAATTATTGTGATAGATTTGGAGAGTTCACGAGGTTGAGCCTTGTCGCTACCCCTTCGCACCTCCACCACTTCTAACTAGACTGCCCATTGACCTACTATCCATTGATTGTTGATTGACACCTGTCATGTGCAGGAATCACTTTTTTTCCCTGTTCCTTCAAACCTTCACTAGGCTTTATTTTGCTCATACATAGCTCGTTTCAGAAACCAAATATATCGTCAGAATCAACACAACAAGCACTATGACTTGGCAGTAGTTCTGGGACAATTTGGGACAGAAAATTTTGAAGCATTTAACGAGTCCTCCTCGATTCTTGTTCTCCACTAGAAGCTTTTGGACAACCAAAAGTTTGTTTTTAAGCAGATATAAGGTGAGGTACAACTCCCTCACCCTTCTGATATCCATCCACCTTTCCTTGCTTGGATTCATTCCTTTGAGTCCCACTCAAAGATATTCAACATCTCCATGCCTGGAAGTGTGGACCTTCCTATCCAATATAGTATTTTCTTGAAACTTATTCATGTATTCAAGTGCAAAATCATCTATAGTTGGAATTTGAACATTCTTCTCTGGATCCATGACTATAGGAGGTTCATACAACCTTAAATTTTGAACACTTACAGCTGAATATATGTGCATGTATGGAGGTAAATTTAACTGGAATGCATTGTTGCCAATCTTTTCAACAATTCCAAAAGGTCATGTTGATGGTGCTGGACCCACCAACATGGAAGGCGATCTCCCCGGTAAAAAGTCCCAATTAGACCTAAAACCATTTGGTGTACGAGTCTGAGTAGTGGGTCGTATGGTAATGCCTTGACTGTGATTTCCCACAAAGGAAAGTAAGATGTCTCTGTTGGTAGCAAGGGTGTGATAGCTATAGTAAGCTAAGGAAGGTGCGTGAGAGGTTCTGACACATGGGGGTTGAGATGGGTGCGCCCCTTGGAAACCTATGATGGCACATATTTAAGAAGGGAACACATGAGCAAAGATGCATCACAACATGGAAGGCAAGCTATCTAGTAATTGAAAGTGATGGTTAAACCAACAACATGTTTCAAAAGGATTCATACATACTTATCCAAAATAGTCCATACATGCATGCGTAACCAAACAAATATATATATATCATTTTGTGTAAACCAAATAGCATAGAATACAATACAACATATGCATGAAACGTGTTGGCTCTGTTATATTAAGAAGTGTAAGTTCTAGTCATACAATACATCCATGTCTAATCACTAGTTCTGACAACGGAACATTACAGCCACAACCACCTACTCCTCCAAAGAGATATATTTGCGTTGCATAGTGGAGAAACCAAGGCTCACTATAATATTGTCCAAGCTATCTCCAATAGAGTCTTATCGGAAACTTGGCTAACCAAAAGCCTTTACAATGAGTTATGAGGTTCTACTTATAGCAAATATTGGGGTGACCCTTAACATTCCCCTTTGTGACAGTTCATCTACCCTCATGACTCTTCATCTACTATGTGGTTGTTACATCCAACTATTGACACTTGAACTTCCATTGTTGAATTGAGGCTTTTGTGATCCATATCAAGTTTAAGATAAATTCTTCGGCGTAAATCACAAGATAAATTATTTGTCGACGCGTTTCAAACTAACTAGTGTGGTTCATCACCAGGACAAGTTGAAGAAACAGATCCAACTTAACATGTTAAATAGTCTGAGTAGAGCCTCCAATGACTATCTTGACCAACGACTAATTTTGACTTTAGGACCAGAGTCAAAATTATTATAATTTACTGGAAATTAGTTAAATTAGGTGAATATATAAAAATAAAAAATAATTTAAATGGTGTTAAAGGTTAGTTAAAAAGGTATTGTTTGATAATTAAAAATTATAAGTTATTATTTAAGTGGGAATTAGTTATATAAATGACCTTTTCTTATAATTAATGTGTGTGTATATATATATAGATAGATATATAAAGTAATATACATAAAGGTTAGTTAGAATTAATAAAAATATTGGAACGAGAAAATTAAGTTAATATAAAATAAAATAAATAAATAAATAATGAGGAAAAAAAATGAAATAAAAATAAAAATAAATAAATCAACCGAGCGAAACATTCTAAAAAGAAGAAGGGAAGAAAAAATATACATATAAATAAATAAATAAATAAATGAAAAATAAAAAATAAAATAAAATAAAATAAATAAATCAAGCGAGCGATACATTCTAAAAAGAAGAAGGATAAGAACAGGATCCAAAAAAAACTACAGAGCCAAAAGGAGAAACCCTAGGAGGAAGGAAAAGACAAGGCTCCAAGGAAAAAGATCCATGAAATAAAGGGAAACATCGAAAGCTAGAAAAAGCAAGACTAGGAAGAAAGTGCTAGGATCCAGCAGCTACTGATCTTCCAACCTTCATCTCTATTGAGATTGCTTGGCCTTCTTTCAATTTCAATAGCTTCCCTAACTTTACGGTGATGGAACTGAGCAACCCTGGCAATAACCTTGGCCTCCTCAATACACACTTGATGCTTGGTCTTTTCTGCATGCTCTGCTAACGCTGAAGACTTGGTTCTCCCATGTCTTAGGTCAGTTGCATGTTTTCTGATCCTTTGATGGATGGAGCACCATGTTTCCCCAATATAGGGGGTCCCACAAGAACAAGGGATCAAGTAGACACCCTTCATATCTTTAGGATCAATGGGATCTTTCACCGATCGGAGGGATTTGCGAATAGTGTTGAGGGGCCTGAAGGTTTAGGGAATACCATACTTCTTAAGAATCCGAGCAATCTTGTCCGTGGTTCCCTGGACATAGGGAAGATGGACACCTAGCCGAGACTCTTTAGGTTCTTTTTTGACTAATGAGTTTTTAGAGGCTTTTAGGAAAGCCTTATGACCTAGGTGCCTACTATAGCCATTCTCCATAAAGACATTAACGAGATGGGATTTCTCCTTATTGAAGCTCTCCCTATTAGAAATCCTCAAGGCTCAAGTAGCGAGGGTGTTAAGAACACTCAACTTTTGAGCAGGGAAATGATGGGAATCAGCATGAAGATACTTGGAAATGGAGGCAACCATTGACCTCTTTTTCCATATTAAACTTAATGGCAAAACAATACCCTTTTAACTAACCTTTAACATGATTTAAATTATTTTTTATTTTTATATATTCACCTAATTTAACTAATCTCCAGTAAATTATAATAATGTTGACTCTGGTCCTAAAGTCAAAATTAGCCGTTGGTCAAGATAGTCATTGGAGGCTCTGCTCAAACTATTTAACATGCTAAGCTGGATCTGTTTCTTCAACTTGTCCTGATGATGAACCACACTAGTTGGTTCGAAATGCATTGACAAATGATTTATCTTGTGATTTACACCAAAGAATTTCTCTTAAACTTGAACTTCCACTTTAGAAGATGTTACGTTACAATGCACTTATGCCCATGTGAGACAAACTTGCTTGAATAAGCCATGCAAGGCATCGCTGACACTCGGTTCGTTGTGGTGAGACCAACTCTTTGACATGCTTGTGATGCTAAAGGTGGTGAGAAGATGCCAAGCTTGGTCATTTATGATGTTGTGTATGTGCTCCATGCTAACTTCTTGCTGAAGCAAACTCTTGCCTCCATTGCATCTGAGTGCATTGGTTTGGCTCATTCATCCAGCTCGTCTGCAAGATGTGCATGGTCTTATTTGGTGCAGCCAAACTGGCAACAAACTGAGCATAATGTTCATGTTGATATTTCATTGTGTGTTGGTGGTCATGCATATCAACTGTCAACTACATGTTCATCTCCAGTTGGAATTTCTTCTTGTATTTGCCTCAGTGAGTGTGCTAAATGAGTGGGATCACATGCGTGCACATGATGACATGGATGATGATGAATTCCCTTGCATGCGATCAAGAATAATGCTCACCATGTCTTCTCCGTGCTAGCTTTTGGGATGGATCTTTAACTTGTAATGGCATAGTTTCATCTGTGAATGCATGTTACATCCGTTGTTATACCTTTTCTTGTTGCAACTCAATCTCTTGTGTATGCAGCTCCCGTTCTTCCTTGAGTTCCTTCTTAAGCACATGAAACTCCTTCTCTGTTCCACTCTCTGCCTTCACATGATCTTCATGTCGTGTTGTCACCTCATATCCTGAGCCTCCAAAGTTTCTTTTACAATAAGTGAATATGCTTGAGCTTGCAACTTTGTTATGCCTCTGTATTGTCAACAACCTTGCTCTTGCATTTGTTGCATATAGTATCATACCTTCCACTAATGTTCACGATGTTGCTCATTGTGATGTTGCTACTGTCATACCTTGATGTCCTCGTTTATGAAAAACTTGATGTCTTCGTAGGTAGGCAAGTCCATAGACACTTGATCGACTACATCCCCAAGTGTGCTCTGAACGGTGTCTTCAAATTTTCTCTCCTGGAAACCATTATACCTATGCTGCCAAGAGGAACATGAGAACTTGTGATACATAGAGAGATGGAAACACTCATGGAAAGCAATCTGTCTATCAAAAACCACAATGAACTTGAGAACTGACTTGCAACATACCTATGTGACTGATCATGAAGGTTGCGTAATTTCTACTGGGAGGTTGGGAGACTTATTGCCAAGACTACGCAAGGCACAGTCCGGGCTATGAGGAGGCTGACTGACTATTGGAACTAAGAAATGCACAGTGCACCCTTGGTGCTGACTGCTGGAAATGTGAAATGCACAATCTCAGCTGGGAATGGTTGCAGGATCAGTGAAAGCATTACACAATTTTCTGGGCCAACAGTCATTGTCCCTCATAATTGTCCAATGCAAGACTCAAGGATAGTCATTGGGAAAAAATGTGCATTTCCTGAGAGAGAGATAGAGCCTTCCCTCTCAAGATTGTGTAATGATGTGTTCAAGAGGCAAAGTCTGGACCAAGACTACAATGAATGTGAATGCACGACGATGCTGAGTGTAAGCATAAGTGAATGATCGTGCGTGCAGACAATGAAAGAAAGATTCAGAAAATGGAACAACATGCATGTGGGTGAGGCAAGTCGTCGAATCGACGACCGTTCATGAAAAACAGTTTCATGCATGCGATAAAAGTGAGATGTTAACGAAAATGGAAACAGTGCTAGCATAAGCTATTAAGTATCAAAACGACAACAAGTGCTTACCCCAAAAACATTAAGTTGAATGTGCCGACAACTCCTAGATTCGATGTGGGATGTCAAAGTTGTAATGTTGATGTGAGGAATGAGATCTGTAGCATCCAGTTCATGAGTTTTGATCAAATCAAAGATGTGATGGACATGCCACAAATCTAGGAAGAGGGACACTTGGTGGGAGGTTTCCGAAATTATCCTTGCATGAAACCTCTAGTTGCTAAAAGTAGATCCCTGAATCAAGGGATGCCTTTGCATGATGCTTTGGGAGAAGCATCCCATGCATTAAAAATAATTTTCCTCGATCCCAGAGGGAACCGTTCAACTCAATTGCACATGAAAGAGGCCGCTCAACTACTGGGAGAAAATGCACATTTCTAGAATTGTGCTTGTCTGGTTGCCTAAGAGATTTGCACAATTTCTAGGTGGAGGAGCTAACTGCTACCCAAGATTGCATAATATTTGGGCTGAGCAACCCTACTGGAGGAATTACACAATTTTTTGGATGAAGCCTCACTAGAAGATTTGCGCAATTATGGAGCCCATCATGTCGTCATACAGAATTACGAAGTTTCTAGAGGGAAGTTTGGTTTCCCTCCAGAATTGCATAATTTCTTGATGGAGCTCCTCAGCCTATAGTTGGACCAAGTCTGGTGAAAC
Source organism: Pinus tabuliformis (assembly GCA_031772625.1). Taxonomy (NCBI): domain Eukaryota; kingdom Viridiplantae; phylum Streptophyta; class Pinopsida; order Pinales; family Pinaceae; genus Pinus; species Pinus tabuliformis. The sequence continues at coordinate 537,511,071 of CM062820.1, forward strand.
AGCCTGTGAGGGGGATGAAACAAGATTTGATGGGCATGTTTTCATTCTACAAGAAGATCACCAAAGCATGTGTACTTGACAAGGTAAGACATGCCTCTATGAAAGGTTGGTAGGGAGGCTCCAAAATGAAGCAATGGAAAATTTTTGGAGTGTAGATGATGCCGCTACAACAGTTCACGACACACTGTTAGAATCCCATCTCTCTGAATGGACCTTGTTCATGATAAGTAAGTCTAACACCTCCGGAAGTATTGTATGGTTCTCAATTCATGTTGGTTTCCACACTTGCTTGATTGGAAGATGTAGCATCTGCCAAGGTCTTGGCTGATTGACACACATTCCAAGCCAAGTCAACATAGTTGTTTCAATTGGGGTTGAGGGGTATATTGGTGCATAATCAGTATAGTCGTTAGAATCTTAGTTTCATCTTTCATGTTGTTCTGCTACGAGAAGGCCTAAACAGTACCCCGATGGAGTCACGCAGGAACACAAGCATCACTCTTCTACCAGCGAGCCTAGTCAGTACCCCGGCGGAGTTACTTGCATCACCTCTCTGCATAGGAATCCTTTCTCTTCTTTCGCCTTATTAATTTTATTATTATTATTATTATTATTATTATTATCATAGCTATGCATAACACTTATTCATTTCAAAGACGGAAGAGGGATCCTGACTTATCGAGAGCAGAAGAGGTTGTTCCTTCACAGAAGTAGTTTATTATGTATGTTTAACGTGCCTGTTAAGGTTTTCCCCCTCACCTTACTCTACTTGAATGAGCTGACAAGGGTTAACCCAAAAACAACCGACTATAGTAGGTGACGCTAGTTAGCATGCAAGCATTGTATTTTCACCAAGGTTCATTTCGAACAATACGTATTTTCCATCGACGTATCATAGACTAAAAGTAACAAGTTTCTCATATTGAGGCATGATGAGATATAACCAAGTAGTGATAGCTGCACAAGGCCTCTTGTAATTTACCTAGCTTGTTTTAAGAGTCATGCATGGTTTCATGTGAAACTAACCTATGAACGAAAACAAGCAAACAAAGCGGAAGAAAAAGTAAATACAAAAGAAAAGTGAGTAAGAAAACAAGAAAGCAAACAAATAAGTGAATAAAAGAAGAAGCAGAAGTAAATACAAAAGCAAAGTGATTAAACAAACAAACAAGTAGACAAACAGACATGCACAGCAAGAAAGAAAACATGCATGCAAGCAAGAAAATTGAAAGAAAACACTACTACTCCTAAGTTAACGATGCATGGGCCTGATCACATGAAGTGATACTTCCAATGTAGCCATCGGTGCATTAGTTGACCCATAATGGTGAAGGCATGGTCCGCGAGCAACACAGTTGTGCGGACCAGTAGCAGTGAAAGACACAACAATGAAGACAGACACACTCTGAGATTACAAGTGTACAAAGAACAAAAATCAGTGAAAGTGCATGACATGCAGTCCATGGACATACCATGATGTTGTGTGACACTACATGAAGAGTTTAAGCATATGTACACTCTTGACTATGATATGAAATTATAAGTGAGTAAGGTAGACCATGTATGTTGCGCAAGTGTGCTTGATAAGTAATATTCCACCAATGCATGAGAAATGGGATCATGTAGTTCAAGTGGAGGAAGCAAAATCTGAGTGGTAGATTGAACTTCAATGCATACAAATGAGTGATGAGGAGACTTCCATGTTTGAATGATTTCCTGATCAAAATGTGAAACCAACCTCAGGACGGTGAGGACCTGACATAACCATCAGCTCGGGTTGAAGTGCCTCGACAATCTAGGGGGTTTTATTTTCATTGACAAATGGATGATCTTAGACCTGTGGCTTAGATGGATTAAGAAAGAGTGAATCAACGTCATGATCTGAAGATGTCAGATGTTGATCTACATCCTCATGATTCGATGAATCACATAGAGGGGTAGATGAGAAGCAAGAATGTTCATCCTCTGTGTTTCTGGAAAAGATAGATGAAAAATCAAGTGGATGGTCAAAGAATGATTGGTCCTATCTGTTTTCAGATAATAGACTGACATTCGGTGTGTCCTGCGAATGATCAACAATGGGTGGTTCCATGGATGGAGATACACATGAAAAATTAGGGATGGCAGGATCACCAAGGAGGTGAGGTAAAAATGGATTACGTGAGGAAATATAGGGATGGTCCTCTACTTCTGTTGGATGTTCAAGATCCCATTCATGCTCTTCATGAATGTCACCGCATGTTGGTTGTGCAACACCAACTCTGTCGATAGATTGATCCTTGTTCAAAATAGGTGTATATTCTAGAATGGAAGAACACAAGATAGTGTGATCGAGAGGATTACCCCAGTTCAAAGATGGAGGTTGAGGTAAAAAATAAATGTGATGAGGTATGGGACTCATAACCAAGTATATGAAAAAATCACAAGGAGCGATATCAGGAGGATGTGACGGTTGAAAAAATGTGTGTGCATGCTCTCCCACATCACTCTACGATGGTGGGTTTGTTTGATGAGGGGACGATAGACAGTCACTTGCGACAGTGACCATGTCCACCATTGATTGCGCAACTCCATCATTGAAGTATGTTGACCAAGCTTTAAGCTTGAACTTCTTCTTGGGATTGACAGATTCGACAAGACAGTATTTGGATATGTCCATGAAATACTGTAATTTCATCTAAATTTTTGGGGCTTCAAACATGAATAGACGAAATTGCTCTGAAAAGTCCATGGGTGATTCGTGCGGGGCCTTCCATTGTTTTAACAAATTTTTATCAAGCACTTCAGGATCAAAATGGTGGAAAACATATTCGATTTGTTATAGCTCTGATTCCACTTGTTATAGATCTAACCCAAAAATATATGATAATATAAATAAACCCAAGAATAACAAGATCAAAATAGATAGAAATGTTTCTTTATTAATCAAACCCTTAAGGTAGGGCAACACCATACATTCACTCCTTAAGGAAGGAGAACAATCCACAAGCCATATGTCTGTTCATACAATAATCCTTGACACCTTTCAACGGGGAGACTCTAGCCTCTATATAGGCCTCATACATACAATACCATGGGTCATTACCATGGTTCCCTCAATACCATCTATCTAATACCATGGGATTATTACATTGTTGTTAACTACTTGTGGTCCCTTACATGATATGGGTTAACCACCTTATTTATTACTATGGCCCATCCCATTATTACATTATTCCCTTGGGTACCTCCCTTTGTAACCCATATTATCCCTCGTAGGTATACTACGTTCCACCCCCCTTAACATGTTTCATCCCTGAAACATGGGAAAAACACAAATAATAAGATCTACTCAAAAGAGTAGTCCATCGGTACCATGCATGTGCATCTAGCCATCCCAGAGAAAGGTGAACCATCGATTTAGCTGGTGCCTCGCTCACTTGAGATGGAAGTTGACCGCCGCAGCTCTTCTGTGTCGATCGTAGCTCCTCTCTATCTATCATGCTAGGGTTGTTGTCCTTGAGGCTAATTTGTTGCCGTCTTGTTGGTTATTTTCTTGCGGGTGATGTGGGTGGTGATATGCTAAAGTTTTAACCCACGGTGTCTTTTTCTTTAATTGACCACCTAATGGAGCCTGATTGGTACTTGGTACATGTTGTGGCATATTTTTTTGTTGCTTATCTTCCAATATTACTTCAACCACTAATTCCTCATTTGATGTATCTGTACCTGTAACATTTTCTGCTTCAGCCTCCTTGGACTCTACCTTTACCTGGTTTGATGTTTATGTTTGGTTGTTGACCATCAAGGGCTCATCATCTGATGTGTCAGTCCCTGGAACATCTTCTACTTGGGTCTTAATGGAAATATCCTGCAATGTAATTTTCTTCTTTTTATACCAGAGCTTCAGGAATTTCTTCTGCACATTAATATTGACAGTACACACAGATTCCATCCAAGGATATCCCAAAAAAACATCCATGTTATCCATATCTAAAGTATAAAAGTCACAATGCAACACATACTTATCCATAGAAAGCTTCAAATCTTTATAAACTTGAACATCCCCATTGTCAACCTGTCTGTTTTCAATGTGTTTTGCTGGAACTTACAATTTTTTTGCCAAATTAACATTGATAAAATTATGCTTGCAACTAGGATTTATAGACACAATGATCTTCTCCTTCTGAATCAATCCATGAACCTACAATAAGGAGATACAAGCAGAAAATAACCCTAATGGTTTCTTGGTTTCTTTCTTTCTTGAAAAAATAAAATTTTTGCTAGGCTTTTTGGTTTCCTCCTTTCTAGTATGAGACCATTTGTCCGAAAGTAGTTCTTCAATTTCGTCAGCACGACATAACTTCAAAATCTCACTGTCAAGTGATTTCCACCATATAGTAGCCTCATCTTTCAAATAATACCCTATTTTTTCCTTCCAACACCTTGGGAAGTCAAACTTAAGATGTACTATAAAATTTTCAATAGAAGACCCATTATTTTTTCTTGTAAAAAACTTATTGTTATAAGCCATGAAGAGGGTTTTTGAAAACAAATCGTTTACTTGGGGAAAATTTGAGATGGCCACAATTCAGTCAATATTGCTCAGAATCCCTATTATGACCTATTTTTCGAAATGGAATAACCATTCTGCATCTTCTCATGTGGTATAAATCCTGATCTAGGCACTGGAATTGCAGATCCGCACTGCAATTGTCCCGCCGTCACAAAAAATTGCTGAAAAGTAGTTGATTTTAAATCAGCGATATATCCCTCATGTGGACTCTGATTTGACTAATTTTTTTCTTGATCTTGGGTATTTTTTCACAAAAAATCCAGATCTGCAATTAGAATATGCAGATTTCGCACTAGAAAGTAGAGATCTATGCTGCAAACTTGCTGCCCCAAAAAATGTCTGCAACACCACTGATTTTTAGATAAGTGATATCTCCTACATCCAGACTCCGATTTGGCCGATTTTTTTTTGAACTTAGGCATTTTTTCAAAAAAAATCTAGATCTGCAATTATATTTTGCAGATTTTTCACCAAATCATATAGATCTAATCTTCAAACTCGCCACCACAAAAAATTCCTGCAAAAAAAAAAAGAAAAATCTCCACTTTGCCCAAGAAAGTGCTCTGATACCACTTGTTATAGATCTAACCCAAAAATATATGATAATATAAATAAACTCAAGAATAACAAGATCAAAATAGATAGAAATGCTTCTTTATTAATCAAACCCATAAGGTAGGGCAACACCATACATTCACTCCTTAAGGAAGGAGAACACTCCACAAGCCATATTCCTATTCATACAATAATCCTTGACACCTTTCAACGAGGAATATCTAGCCTCTATATAAGCCTCATACATATAATACCGTGGGTCATTACCATGGTTCGCTCAATACCATCTGTTAGCGCTTGAAATTTCACCTCAGGCTGAGAAAGGTAAACCTCAAGGCTACATCAAACCATTCAGCCTCGTAGCTAGCCCTACGGGGCAGGAGAAGGCTCTCTCCGGTCAATCTCGGTAGATTTTTCAATAGAATGAGATGACCAACAAGGTAACACTGATATTAGGCTAGTAAACTGATTATAAAGGTTGATTTGGGGGTTTTTGGGGTTTTTGGTGGCAAATTGAGGAGCTGCAATTTAGGGTGCGGGGATTTGACACAGTTTCTGCAGGGAGGTCTTTGGGGCGAGGTAGGAGCCTGTATTGATGCCTTTAACTGAAATGAATGGTCAGGAATGAAAGATGAGGAGCTAAAGAGAGCAAACAATCACTTTGAATTCTCTTTAGACAGAAGAAAACATTGAAATTAATCAAATTTAAAAGCAGAGCATGGCTAGCATGAATTCATACTTTATCACTTCATTTGTTCAATAAGAAGAAGCAAAGAAAGGAAATGAATCACATAAAAAAGCTTACAAGAACATTGAGAAACACACCATCAACACATGAGTCCACAAGAATCCCAAAGATGACTGCAAAACCCTGGTCTTCCTTAGCCAAAAATTGCAGAGATACAAGTGAATAATACAATGATGGCTTCTCCCTCAAGAGTCAAACCATGAAAATGAGCAAGAAAGTAAATAATATAGATGATCTAACCTCTTTCCCTACCTCCATGGGTCGAGCTCACTATCCTAGGAGGTGTTTGAACCACTTCTAAACTAAGCACTACAAAATAGGCAGTCAAAACAACTTACCTCTATAAACTTGGAAACCAGTTCATACATTCAATTTTTACCCTTTACATGAAAGAATCTTCTAGAAGAGTTAAACAAGAGTAAAATTATCCAAAAAGTGTCACAATTACATCCAAGAGGATCACCATCAACCTCAAAAATTCAAACTGGAGCCAAACTGCGTTTTATGGGCTGAACTGGTCAAATCTGGCACAATTTCCTCAACGGGTCGCGCACATTGAAAGCTCTGTTTGGAGGCCTTCCCGGTATCAAAATTGAGCAAAAGTGGGCTTGTTGGAAAGGTCTGTGAGTCTACTTTCCAACTCGACTAGCATTTTTGAATTTGGAGGTCATTTGCCCTGTCAAAACATAGTTCTCCCAAGACTAGTTTCTGCAACTCAAAAAGGGGGCAGAAAGTCAAATTTTGCATGTATTTTGACCTTCTGGAGGCCCAAAACCCCATAAAAACTCAAGTCCATCCATAGGCATATGTAATTTTGCATGAAAAATCTAGAAATACTGAGTTTTTGTAAAACGGAGCTACGATGACAAAGGGTCTCACCGGGGGTGAGACCCGTTGAGAAGCCAAAACCTGTAAATTTCCCAAAAATATCAAAATTACCCAAAATTCTCAAAAAATTTTGGGATTTGTGCTGTAGCTAATGCTAGTGAGTGCCATGATATTTGAGGGATGCCTCAGCCAAGATACAGAGTGGATTGGTCTTCTTCTTCCGCCTAAGAGCCTTGGACAACCTCCTTTGGAACATTTTCATTTTGGCCTTGCATACATGCATCCTTGCCCAATAGTTATTCTTCATGTTTCTGAGCAACCTTTTCTCTTGGTTGGGCTTAGCCAACAGCCTCTCCAAGTGAGCATTCTCCTGAATTAGCATTGAATCTCGGTCAGCAGGCAATGGATCACCGGGTCTTCTACGGTTCAAGACTCGGTCGCTACGAATCCTCCATAACTCATCAAGTGCTTTCTCCTCTTCTAACTGTTTGTTCCGCTGCTCCAGGTAAGTGATAGTCCATTGGGTACCCTCAAGTCTCTTCTAAAAAGCATCATTTTCAGCCCTGAGATGCTGAATGTTCTCCTTTGCCTCTCGGCTAGGAGAACTGGCCTCAAGATCAATCACCGGACCCTCATGAATCATGAGCTCTTTGCCCCTCTGTAGTACCTGTGCTGGTGAAGAAAGCGAGGCCCCTTCCACCTGATGTGGAGATAACACTCGCTGAGCTGAAGATGAAGGCGAGACCCCTTCCACCTGCTGTGGAGATAGTACTCGCCTAGCTGCTGCAAATAAGGCCCTTGGGCCTTTCTGATAAGTGACCAATGGAGGAGAGCTGACATGTCTGGTCTCAAGAATATCATGCTACTGTGATGGCCTTCCCTCCTCATGAAAAACCTCAGGGGGTGAAAGGGATAATCTTGAGAGCGGCAAAACAAAACCCTATCTCTACTTGCATTTTGACATTTTTAAAGCAAATATACATGAACTTCTCATTTCAACTTAATGGCATTAAAACACATTTCCCATGCTCATTTTTCTCTATCAAGCAAAATACTTTGATGATCAGAGGCCTACCTGCAACCTTCAAGAGATTTGGGGTCATTTGGTAGCTTACTGGCAAATTTCTATGGATAAATCCCCAACGGGTCGCGCCCCTCCCAACGGGTCGTGCACGTTGATTTTTTGAACTGCAGAAGAGCTCTCAACGGGTCGCGCACCACCCAACGGGTCGCGCTTTTACAGGAGGCTTTTGGAGGCCTTCTAGTGTCAAAATTAGGCGCACAATAGCGCGTTGGAAAGGTATTTGAGTCTAGTTTCCAGCCCAATTAGAATTTTTCAATTTGGAGTTGATTTGACCTATCAAAAATCAAATCTCCCAAGACTGGTCAAAAAGTGCCAAATGAGGCTGCCTCAAGGAAGAGTGTTGTTGCAGTCAACTTTTGAATGCCTTCCTCAACCCCAAATTGAGCCCATGATAGCTCATTGGAAAGCTCTTTGTGTCTAGTTATCATTTTACCCATCAATAAAATCATTTGGCCAACCAAGCTAGGATAAAACTTGATTTTCCCAAGGTCACTTCAGAGGTGTCTTTGATTCTCCTGAGGCAACGATATTCTTGACATTTCTCTCAAACAATGACACCTGTGCAAAAAGTGAAGGAGGTTTTTCTTCTTTGGCATGTTTTGGACAAAAAACTCTCTCATTTTTCCAAAATTCATCTTTGATTGCTCTGAAACATCATTTGAGTGAAACTTGTCCCGATGTGTGAAACAAGGAATTTTGTCGAAATGAAGCGAAATGAAGGGGATAAGGGGCTTCTAAATTCTTGGGGAAATTTCAGGGAGTAGGGAGGGATGTTAGGAAGTAGGGGAAAGTGGAATATCAGAGATTGAGTGAGGGGAAGGGGTCCAAAAGGGCAAAACACAGGCCCAACCTAGAAAATTGCCAGGTTGTAGCTAGAAACTAGGGTTTGTGCAAAAATGAGGAATTTGGCGGATCTAAGGGATGGGAAGTGTTTGATAAGGTACTTTAAGGATAGGGGAAGGTGTATGAACATCAGGATACAAGTTTTTCCGGTGATTTGACCATCCAAGAGAAATTGCCTTCAAAACCCTAAGAGAGGGAAATGACCTTGCCTAGGCACAACTAAAGCATGAATAAGGTGTAACATGACCCATTAAATATTGACATGATGATGAAAACCCTCTGAATGATGATAGTCTCAACTGAATAGTGACATAGATTTGACATTTGGGCAATTTTGAAAAGAGTGAAAGCAAACCCTAGACCTAATGCCTAGTGACCAAATTTTGCTTGAAGACTCACTGAAATGACAAAATTTGACCTTGACACTCTGAGACCACTTTGTAAGAGCATATTTGATCACTGAAGGAAGGCTGAAAAGACTGACACTAACATTGGCTCGAATGGGGATGGTAGCTCCTTGGAGGTACCAAGAACCTTAGACCTCTGGGAGAGCAAACCAGTGCTTTCAGCCATTGGGCAATGGAGTCAAAAACTCAAGCTGAAATGCATGACTGAAAACCGACTCAAACTAACTTAATAACAAGACTGAAAATGGACTAACAAAGGACTCATGACTCAACTAAAAACTGACTCAATACTTAGACACAATCGACCAACTGAAAATGATGCTCAAAGTGGAGCGTATTCATCACAACCTACTCTAACAGTTTCATTCATCACCTGATCAAGTGAAATGAAACAACCAATGCAACCAAGTAAGTATCTCATCTGCTGTTTGAAATCTCCGCAAGTTCTCACTTATGACCAACAAGAGAGAACTACTGAAAGGAAATTCCCATGACAACTTAGAAACAGATCCATTGAATGATATAAATTCTCTATCCGCCTCCAAAAACACTGCATAAGGATCATGAAATTCAAGCACACTGGAACTTAGCTCATCTAATATATTACTCTTCTCTTCATAACATGAATGCACACTTTGATCTGAGCCTTGTGACGAGACCTCTGCTGAAAATGACAAAGAAACTGGTTGCCGGATCAAATTCATATCAGCACATGTTTCAAGCTCACATGTTAATGGAGAAAGACTTTGACTGCAAGCCTCATCCAAAACATCAGCGATTGGATCATGAAAAACTTGAAAAGACTGCTGCAATGTATCCATTGAAAATGTATGACATCCTTCTAGTTGTTCATCTTTTTCTTGAGAGATTTTATGAAGATTCTACCTTATAAACTCAAATGCTTCGAAACAAAAGGGTATAGAATCTTCTGGCATCATCAAATCATCTTCCACAGCTTCATCTGTAATCTGCCCTTCAATTTCATTTGGTGGCTGCAAATCTGATGCTATAGGCTGCTCAAGAATTTTGTTATTTGTCTCGTCCTCAACATTAACACTGAGAAATTGCTAATTTGTTATAGGCTGTCCATTTAAAGATTTACTATACAACCTACCCTTCAAAAACTGAAATGATTCGAAACAAAAAGGTAGGGAACCTTCTTGTATCATTTGATCAAATATGTCAACTTCCATGCCTTCATCTGCAATTTGACAACCAATGGCATTTGGGGGTTGCAAATCTGAATATGAGAAGTCTTGAACAAGGTTTTTATTGCCTTCAAGATGGTCTAGATCAAGACTTGTTGACAGCTGATTCCTAATTTCATGGAAGTTGTCTCTGATGAACTGAAATGAATCAAAACAAAGAGGCAAATATCCTTCACTTACTTCCCAATTTTCTGCACTTTCCTCATCGATGTCATAGCTGATATGTGATGGCTGAACATTGTATTCAAGCTGCTGAAAATGAACTTTTTCCTCCCACAAACTAGTTGTTGGTTCGTCTGCAAGATTAGCGTTTGTTTGGAGAACATAATCATCATCATACTGATCATAATGAGGCAAATCATCATCAAACATACACATCATATCAACAACTCTCTCTTCTTCACAATGATCTATAAAACAATCACTACGACAACTAGGGTAAGAAACAAAATGTTTTGGATCAGCAACTTGTTCTTCTTCAATCAGCGCGCCATGAACATCATAATCATTCCTTGAGTTGATCTTGTCCATCATCTTTTCCACGACACTTACCAAAATGTCAAGCTTTACCTCTAAAGAAAGGAAATGAATCACATAACAAAGCTTACAAGAACATGAAGAAACACACCATCAACACATGAGTCCACAAGAATCCAAAAGATGACTGCAAAACCCTGGTCTTCCTTAGCCAAAAATTGCAGAGATACAAGTAATAATACAATGATAGCTTCTCCCTCAAGAGTCCAACCATGAAAATGAGCAAGAAAGTACATAATATAGATGATCTAACCTCTTTCCCTGCCTCCATGGGTCGAGCTCACTATCCTAGGAGCTGTTTGAACCACTTCTAAACTAAGCACTACAAAATAGGCAATCAAAACAACTTGCCTCTATAAACTTGGAAACCAGTTCATACATTCAATTTTTACCCTTTACATGAAAGAATCTTCTAGAAGAGTTAAACAAGAGTAAAAGTATCCAAAAAGTGTGACAATTACATCCAAGAGGATCACCATCAACCTCAAAAAGTCAAACTGGAGCCAAACTGCGTTTTATGGGCTGAACTGGTCAAATCTGGCACAATTTCCTCAACGGGTCGCGCACATTTTCTCAACGGATCGTGCACATTGGCAGCTCTGTTTGGAGGCCTTCCCGGTATCTGAATTGAGCAAAAGTGGGTTTTTGGAAAGTTCTGTGAGTCTACTTTCGAACGCAACTAGAATTTTTGAATTTGGAGGTCATTTGCCCTGTCAAAACTTAGTTCTCCCAAGACTAGTTTCTGCAACTCAAAAAGGGGGCAGAAAGTCAAATTTTGCATGTATTTTGACCTTCTGGAGGCCCAAAACCCCATAAAAACTCAAGTCCATCCATAGGCATATGTAATTTTGCATGAAAAATCTAGAAATGCTGAGTTTTTGTAAAACGGAGCTACGATGACAAAGGGTCTCACTGGGGGTGAGACCCGTTGAGAAGCCAAAACCTATAAATTTCCCAAAAATATCAAAATTACCCAAAATTCTCAAAAAATTTTTGGATTTGTGCTGTAACTGATGCTAGTGAGTGCCATGATCTTTGAGGGATGCCTCAGCCAAGATACGGAGTGGATTGGTCTTCTTCTTCCCCCTAAGAGCCTCGGACAACCTCCTTTGGAACATTTTCATTTTGGACTTGCATACATGCATCCTTGCCCAATAGTGATTCTTCATGTTTCTCAGCAGCCTTTTCTCTTGGTTGGCCTTAGCCAACAGCCTCTCCAAGTGAGCATTCTCCTGAATGAGCATTGACTCTCGGTCAGCAGGCAATGGATCACCGGGTCTTCTACGGTTCAAGACTCAGTCGCTACGAATCCTCCATAACTCATCAAGTGCTTTCTCCTCTTCTAACTATTTGTTCCGCTGCTCCAGGTAAGTGATAGTCCATTGGGTACCCTCAAGTCTCTTCTAAAAAGCATCATTTTCAGCCCTGAGATGCTGAATGATCTCCTTTGCCTCTCGGCTAGGAGAACTGGCCTCAAGATCAATCATCGGACCCTCATGAATCATGAGCTCTTTGCCCCTCTGTAGTACCTGTGCTGGTGAAGAAAGCGAGGCCCCTTCCACCTGATGTGGAGATAACACTCGCTGAGCTAAAGATGAAGGCGAGACCCCTTCCACCTGCTGTGGAGATAGTACTCGCCTAGCTGCTGCAAATAAGGCCCTTGGGCCTTTCTGATAAGTGACAAATGGAGGAGAGCTGACATGTCTGGTCTCAAGAATATCATGCTACTGTGATGGCCTTCCCTCCTCATGAACAACCTCAGGGGGTGAAAGGGATAACCTTGAGAGCAGCAAAACAAAACCCTATCTCTACTTTCATTTTGACATTTTTAAAGCAAATATACATGAACTTCTCATTTCAACTTAATGGCATTAAAACACATTTCCCATGCTCATTTTTCTCTATCAAGCAAAATACTTTGATGATCAGAGGCCTACCTACAACCTTGAAGAGATTTGGGGTCATTTGGCAGCTTACTGGCAAATTTCTGTGGAGAAATCCCCAACGGGTCGTGCCCCTCCCAACGGGTCGCGCATGTTGATTTTTTGAACTGCAGAAGAGCTCTCAACGGGTCGCGCACCACCCAACGGGTTGCGCTTTTGCAGGAGGCTTTTGGAGGCCTTCCCGGTGTCAGAATTGGCGCACAATAGCTTGTTGGAAAGGTATTTGAGTCTTCTTTCCAACCCAATTGGAATTTTTCAATTTGGAGTTGATTTGACCTGTCAAAAATCAAATCTCCCAAGACTGGTCAAAAAGTGCCAAATGAGGCTGCCTCAAGGAAGAGTGCTGTTGCAGTCAACTTTTGAATGCCTTACTCAAGCCCAAATTGAGCCCATGATAGCTCATTGGAAATCTCTTTGTGTTTAGTTATCATTTTACCCATCAATCAAATCATTTGGCGAACCAAGCTAGGAGAAAACTTGATTTTCCCAAGGTCACTTCAGAGGTGTCTTTGATTCTCCTGAAGCAACGGTATTCTTGACATTTCTCTCAAACAATGACACCTGTGAAAAAAGTGAAGGAGGTTTTTCTTCTCTGGCATGTTTTGACAAAAACCTCTCTCAGTTTTCCAAAATTCATCTTTTATTGCTCTGAAACATCATTTGAGTGAAACTTGTCCCGATGTGTGAAACAAGGAATTTTGTCGAAATGAAGCGAAATGAAGGGGATAAGGGGATTCTAAATTCTTGGGGAAATTTTGGGGAGTAGGGAGGGATGTTAGGAAGTAGGGGAAAGTGGAATATTAGAGATTGAGTGAGGGGAAGGGGTCCAAAAGAGCAAAATACAGGCCCAACCTAGAAAATTGCCAGGTTGTAGCTAGAAACTAGGGTTTGTGCAAAAATGAGGAATTTGGCGGATCTAAGGGATGAGAAGTGTTTGATAAGGTACTTTAAGGATAGGGGAAGGTGTATGAACATCAGGATACAAGTTTTTCCTGTGATTTGACCATCCAAGAGAAATTGCCTTCAAAACCCTAGGAGAGGGAAATGACCTTGCCTAAGCACAACTGAAGCATGAATAAGGTGTAACATGACCCATTAAATACTGACATGATGATGAAAACCATGTGAATGATGATAGGCTCAGCTGAATAGTGACATAGATTTGACATTTGGGCAATTTTGAAAAGAGTGAAAGAAAACCCTAGACCTAATGCCTAGTGACCAAATTTTGCTTGAAGACTCACTGAAATGACAAAATTTGACCTTGACACTCTGAGACCACTTTGTAAGAGCATATTTTATCAATTAAGGAAGGCTGAAAAGACTAATACTAACACCATCTATCTAATACCATGGGCTTATTACATTATTGTTAACTACTTGTGGTCCCTTACATGATATGGGTTAACCACCTTACTTATTACTATGGCCCATCCCATTATTACATTATTCCCTTGGGTGCCTCCTTTTTCACCCCATATTATCCCCCCTAGGTATACTACATGATTAGATTGTTCAACTCCTTGCATGCGTGCACAAAGTTATGAGGTACTGTGCCACACCATCGTGATGGGTGGTCGTGAACTGTTTGTGCGAGCAACAAACAAGCCTCTATTTCATTACAATATTCCATGCCCTGTATGAGTGCATGGAAGTAATCTAAGTTCTCAGGCTAGGCCACTTCTCCTTCACCATCATACGCGAGTTGTGACAAGTGATCCCAGAACTCCCTATTAATGTGAAAGATATTTCTGTTGGATAGACATTTCAGAGGCCGAACTATAACAAACTCCATGATAGATGTGAGAAGATTTAAAACAGATGATGAGGGCTCACGTTGTCATCTAGTCCTCCTTCTATCACCAAAATGTTGATAGCGCTGGACCCACCAACATGTAAAGGGATCTCCCTGGTAAGATGTCCCAATTAGACCTCAGACCGTTCGGTGTAGGAGTCTCAATAGTGAGTTGTACGGTAATGCCTTGACCACAATTTCGCACAGAGGCATGTAAGATGTCTTTGTTGGTAGCAAGGGTGTGACAACTACAGTAAGCCAAAGAAGGTGTATGAGAGGTTCTAATACATGGGGGTTGAGATGGATACACCCCTTAGAAACCTGTGATAGCACGGAGTTAAGAATGGTAAACATGAGCAAAGATGCACGAAAACATGGAAGGCAAGTTAGCTTGCAATCCAAAGTGAAGGTTAAAATAACAACACGTTTCAGAAAGATTCATACATACTTATACAGAATAGTCCATAGATGCATGCTTAAGCAAAAAAATACATATATCATTTAGAGTAAACCAGAAAGCATAGAATATGATACAGTATATGCATGAAATTTGATGGCTCTCTTATATTAAGAAGTGTAAGTTCTAGTCATACAATATATCCATGTCTAACCACTAGTTCTGACAACGGAGCATTACAGACAAAACCACCTGCTCCTCCTAAGAGATATACTAGCTTTGCGGAGTGGAGAAGCCAGGAATCATTACAATACTATCCAAGCTCTCTCCAAGAAAGTCTTATCAGAAGCTTTTATGACCAAAAGCCTTTAAAATAAGTTATGGCATTATATTTACAGCAAAGGGTGGGGTGACCCTTAACATTCCCCTTTGTGATAATTCATCTAGCATCATGACTCCATCTACTCTATGGTTGTTACATCCAAATATCCACAGTTGAAATTCCACTTGACAAACTTTACATTACAATGCACATGTGCCCATGTGAGACAAAATAGCTTGAGCAAGCCATGCAAGAAACCACTGACACTCGGTCCATTGTGGTGAGACCAACTCTTTGACATACATGTGATGGTGAAGGTGGTGAGTTGATTCCAAGCTTGGTTTTCCATGATGGTATGCATGCACTCCATGGTGACGTCTTGTTGAAGCAAACTCTTGCCTTCGTTGCATCGGGGTGCATTGGTGTGACTCCTTCATCCAACTCATCTGCTACATGCGCATGGTCTTCTTGGGTGTGGCTGAACCAGAAACACACTGATGCATAGTGTCTATGGTGATCTTCCAGTGTATGTTGGTGGTCATGTGCATCAACTGTAAACTACACGTTTAGCTCCAGCTCGACTTGCTTCTTGTCTTTGCCTTAGTGAGTGTGCTAAATATGTGGGATCACATGTGTGTGCATGATGACATGCATGCTACTGAATTCCCTTACATGCGATTAATGATACTACTCACCATGTATACTTCATGCTAGCTGTTGGGATGGATCTTTAACTAGTATGGTTGCAGTTTCATCCGTGAGTTCATGTTGCACCTGTTGATGCACCTATTCTTGCTGTAACTCATTCTCTTGTGTACGTTGCTCCTGTTCTTCCTTGAGTTTTTGCTTGAGCACATGAAAATCCTTCTTTGTTTCATTCTAAACCTTCAAGTGATATTCATGTAGCACCGTCACCTCGTAGCTTGAGTCTCCAAAATTTCTTTCACCACAAGTGGATCTGCTTGATCTTGCAACTTTGTTCCACTTCTATGTTGTCAAACACCCTCCTCTTGCATTCATTGCATCCAGTATGTTGCCTTTAGTTGTTGTTGATGATGCTTCTTATTGTGATGTTGTTGTCATCATATCTTGATTTTCTTTTCTACGAACAACTTGATGTCTTCGTGGGTAGGCAATTCCATATACACTTGATCGACTGCATCCCCAAGTGTGCTCTGAACAATGTCCTTGACCCTTCTCTCCTGGAAACCATTATACTTGTACTTCTAAGAGGAAGATGAACACCTGTGATATCTGGATACATGGAAACACTCATGGAAAGCAATCTATTAGTAAAAAAGAAAAATGAACTTGAGAATAAACTCGCAACATACCAATGTGAGTCATGGTGAAGGTTGCACAATTTCTACTAGGAGGTTGAGGGACTCACTGCCAAGACTGCGCAAGGCATAGTCTAGGCTGTGAGGAGGATGACTGACTACTGAAACTGAGTAATGCATAGTCCAGCCTGGCTATTTACTGTTGGAATTGCATAATGAGCAATCTTAGCTAGAAATGGTTGCAAGCTCAGTGACTGCATTGTGCAATTTTCTAGGCCAGTCGTCACTATCCCTCAGAATTGCGCAATGCAAGACTAGAGGACATTCACTGGGCATAAATGTGGATTTCCTGAGAGGAAGATAGAGCATTCCATTTCAATATTGCACAATGATGTCATGGTGAGGCAGAGTTTAGGCCAAGGTTGCCTAGACCCACCGACAGGCAATTGAAAGAAAATGTGAATGTGAATGCATGGCGATACTGAGTGTAAGCATAAGTGAATGGTCATGCATGTAGATAGTGTACAAAAGATTTAGAAAATGGAACGAGATGCATGTGGGTGAGGTGAGTCATTGAATTGAAGACCGTTCATGAAAAACAGTTTCATTCATGCAACAACAGTGAGATGTTAACGAAAAGTGAAACGGTTTTAAGACAAGCTAGTATGTATCAAAACGACAACAAGAACTCACTGAAATCAAGCAGACAACATTCATACGAAGAAAAACACAAAAAGTGCCAGAAACACAACACAAGACATGGAAGGTGGGCTTACCCCAAAAAACCTTAATTAATTGTGCCAACGACTCCTAGATGTAATGTGGGATGTCAGAGCTGCAAGGTTGAGGTGAGGAATGAGCTCTAGAGTGTTTGGTTCATGAGTTTTGATAAAATTGATGATGTGATAGGCGTGCCACAAATATAATAAGGGCGACACTTGGTGGGAGGTTTCCGAAATGATCCTTGCATGCAACCTCCAACTGCTAAAAGTAGATCCCTAAATCAAGGGATACCTTTGCATGTTGCTTTCGGAGAAGCAGCCCATGCATGCAAATCAATTTTTCTCTGTCTCGTAGGGAATCGGTGAACTAAACTGCACATGCAAGAGGATGCTCAACTTCTAGGACAAAATGCGCATTTCTGGAAGGGAGATGGGTTGGGTACCCAGGATATTTGCGCAATTTTTGGGCACAATAGTTGACTGCCACCAAGGATTGCGCAATTCCTGGGTTGAGCAGCCCTACTAGGAGGAATTGTGCAATTTTCTAGATGAAGCCTAACTAGCAGATTTGCACAATTCTGGAGCCCAGCAGGCTGCCAGACAGAATTACGCAATTTTTGGAGGGAAGGCTGGCGGCCCTCACGAATTGCGTAATTGCTTGAGGGAGCTTCTTAGCCTGTAGCTTCACCAAGTCCGTGCAACAACCTCTAAGGGGGTTTAAACAAGCTTTGATGTAAAGGTTGTCATTACGCAAGAATATCACCGAAGATTATGTACTGGACAAGGCAAGACATGCTACTATGAAAGGTTGGTACGGAGGCTCGAAAATGAAGCTAAGGTAAATTTCTGGAGTGTGGCTGTAGCCGCTACAACACTTGGTGAAACAATGATAGAACTCCAACTGTCTGAATGGACCTTGTTCATGAAAAGCAATTCTAACATCTCCGGAAGTATAGTCCATTTCTCAATTTGTCTTGGTTTCCACACTTTCTTGATTGTAAGATGTAGCATCTACCAAGCTCTTGGTCGATTGACACACACTCCAAGCCAAGTCAACATAGTTGTTTCGATTGGGTTTTAGGGGTATATTAGTGCACAAGAAGTATAGTCATCAGAGTCTTAGTTTCATCTTTGGTGTTGCTCCGCTGCTAGGAGGCCTGTGCAGTACCCCGGTGGAGTCACGCATGAACACAAGCATCACTCTGCTTCCAGCGAGCTTGGTCAGTATCCCGGCGAAGTTACTTGCATCACCTCTCTATGCAACAAGCCTCTCTCTTCTTTCGCCTTATTCAGTTTTTTATTATTATTACTTTTTTTCTTTTTTTTCATAACTGTGCATAACACTTATTCATTTCAAAGGCAGAAGAGGGATCCCGACTTATTGAGAGTAGAAGAGGTTGTTCCTTTAGAGAAGTAGTTTATTATGTGCCTCCAATTGGCTTGTTAAGGTTTCCCCCCTCACCTTACTCCACTTGACTAAGCTGACAAGGGTTAACCCAAAAACAACTAACTATAGTAAGTGACACTAGTTAGTGTGCAAGCGTTGTGTTTTCGCCAAGGTTCATTTCGAACAGTACGTATTTTCCATCGACGTGTCATTGACTAAAAGTAACAAGTTCTTCATACAGAGGCAAGATGACAGATAACCAAGTAGTGATAGCTGCTCAAGGCCTCTTGTCATTTATCCAACTTGTTTCAAGAGTCATACATGGTTTAATGTAAAACTAACCTACGAACGAAAACAAGCAAACAAAAAACAAAGAAAAAATTAAATGCAAAAGCAAAGTGAGTAAGCAAACAAGCAAGAAAACAAATAAGAAAAGCAAAGCAGTAGAAGAATTAAATTCAAAAGAAAAGTGATTAAACAAACAAGCAAGCAGACAAACAAACATGCAAAGAAAGAAAGAAAACATGTAAGCAAACAACCAAACTGAAAGCAAACACTACTCCTACTCCTAAGTTAATGGTGCATTGACCTCATCATGTGATGTGATATTTCCAATTTAGCCACTAACACATTGGTTGACCCATGTTGGTGAAGGCATGGTCCACGAGCAACACAGTTGTGTGGACTAGCAACTGTGAACGATACAACAATGAAGACAAACACACTCTGAGCTTACAAGTGAGCATGGAACAAAAATGAGTGATAGTGCATGAGATGCATTCCATGAACATACCATGACGTTGTGTGACACTACGTATATATTTTAAGCATACGCATAATCTTACTTGTGATATGCAAGCATACATTAGGAAGGTAGACCACTTACGTGGCACAAGTGTGCTTGTTGAGTAAGATTCCTCCCATGCATGAGAAATGGGATCATGTAGTTCAAGTGGAGGAAGTGAAATCTGAGTATTAGATTGATCTTCAATGAATACAGATGAGTGATGAGGAGCCTTGCATGTTTGAACGATTTCCTGATCAGAAGTGAAACCAACCTCAGGACAACGAGGGTGTGACATAACCATCAGCTCGAGCTGAAGTGCCTCGACAATATAAGGGGTTTTGTCTTCATTAACAGATGGATCATCTTAGACCTGTGGCTTAGACGTATTAAGAAAGAGTGAATTAGCATTGTGATCAAATGATGAGGTGAAGGGATCACGCCAAATAAGATCAGAAAATGTAGGATCTTAGTCAACATCCTCATGATTCGATGAATCGCATAGAGGGGTAGATGAGAAGCAAGAACATTCATACCCTACATTTCCAGAAATGATAGATGAAAAATGAAGTGGATGTTCAAAGAATAATCGGTCCTCTCTGTTCTCAGATGACAGATTGACATCCGGTGTGTCCTGCGAATGATCAACAATGGGTGCTTCCATGGATGGAGATACACATGAAAAATTAGGGATGGCAGGATCACCAAGGAGTTCAGGAAAAAAGGAGGAGGTACAGACAGAAAGGGATGGTCCTCTACTGCCGATAGATGTTGAAGCTCCCATTCATGCTCTTCATGAATGTTAGTGCATGTTGGTTGTGCAACACCAACTCCATCGATAGATCGATCCTTGTTCAAAATAGGTGTAGAGTCCGGAAAAGAAGAACACAAGATAGTGTCATCTGGAGGATTATCCCAGTTCAAAGATAAAGGTAGAGGTACAAAATACATGTGACAAGGTATGGGATGCACAACCAAGTGCTTGCAAAAATTGGATGAGTGATGTTGGGAGGATGTGTTGGTTGAACAAATGTGTGTGCATTCTCTCCCACATCACTCTGTGATGGTGGAGCTATTTGATGAGGGGATGATGCACAACCACTTATGGGAGTAACCGTGTTCGTCTGTGATTGTGCAGCTCCATGACCCAAGTATGCTGAGCAAGGTTTAAGATTGAAATTCTTATTGGGATTGACATATTGGACAAGACAATATTTGAATCTGTCCATGAGATACTGAAATTTCATTTCACTTTTCAGGGCTTCAAACATGAATAGACAGAAGCACTCTGAAAACTCCATGGTTGATTCATGCGGGGCCTTCCATTGTTTTAACAAATTTTTATCAAGCACTCTAGGATCAAAATGGTGGAAAACAGATTCGATTAGATTGTTGAATTGCTTGAATGAGTGCACATATTTATGAGGTAGTGTACCACACCATTGTGGTGGTTGGTCATGAAGTGTGTGTGCGAGCAATGAGGAGACCTCTATTTCATTAAAATCTTCCATGCCCTCCATGAGCACATGGAAGTCATCTAAGTGGTCAAGCCATGCCACTTCGCCTTCACCGTCATACATGAGTTGTGACAAGTGATACCAAAACTACCTCTCGACGTGAAAGATATGTCCATTAGACAGACATTTAGGAGGGAAAACTATAAGGTACTCCATGATAGATGTGCGAATATTCAAAATATATGATGAGGGCTCAGCTTGTCATCTTTCCCTCCTTCTAGCGCCAAAATTTTGATGGTGTTGGACTTGCCAACATGTAAGGGGATCTCCCCGGTAAGAAGTCCCAATTAGACCTTAGACCATTTGGTGTAGGAGTCCCAGTAGTGGGTTGTATGGTAATGCCTTGACCGTGATTTCACACAGAGGAAAGTAAGATGTCTCTATTGGTAGCAAGGGTGTGACATCTGTAGCAAGCCAAGGAAGATGCATGAGAGGTTCTAACACATGGGGGTTAAGATGGGTGTGCCCCTTGGAAAGTTGTGATAGAACAGAGTTAAGAAGGGAACATACGAGCAAAGATACACCACAACATGGAAGGAAAGTTAGCTAGCAATCCAAAGTGATGGTTAAACCAACACTACGTTTCAAAAATATTCATACATACTTATACAAAATAGTCCATACATGCATGCGTAACCAAACATATACATATATCATTTAGAGTGAATGAGATAGCATAGAATACAATAAAACATATCCATGAAATGTGCTAGCTCTATTATATTAAGAAGTGTAAGTTCCAATCATACAATACATCCATGTCTAACCACTAGTTCCGACAACAGAATGTTACAGCCACACTTATCTGCTCCTCCAAAGAGATATTCTAGCTTTGCGTGGTGGAGAAGCCAAGGCTCGTTACAATACTAACCAAGCTCTCTCCAAGATAGTTTTATGGGAAGGTTGGCTGACCAAAAGCCTTTACAATGAGTTATGAGGTTCTATTTATAGCAAAGGGTGGGGTGACCCTTGACCATTCCCCTTTGTTATAGATCATCTACCCTTATGACTCTTCATCTACTCTATGGTTGTTACATCCAACTATCAACACTTGAACTTCCACTTGAAAAGACGTTACATTACAATGGACATGTGCCCATGTGAGACAAAATGGCTTGAGCCAGCCATAAAAGACATCACTGACACTCGGTCCTTTGTGGTGAGACCAACTATTTCACATGCTTGTGATGGTGAAGGTGGTGAGTTGATGCCAAGCTTGGTCAGCTGTGATGGTGTGCACGTGCTCCATGGTGACATATTTTGAAGCGAACTCTTGCCTCCATTGCATCCAGGTTGATTGGTGTGGCTCTTTCCTCCAACTCGTCTTTTACATGTGCATGGTCTTCTTGGGTGTGGCCAAACCGACAACACACTAGTGCATAGTGTCTGTGTTTATCTTCCAGTGTGTGTTGGTGGTCATGCACATCAACTGTCAACTACATGTTCAACTCCAGTTCAACTTTCTTCTTGTATTTACCTTAGTGAGTTTGCTAAATGGGTGGGATCTTATGCATGTGCATGATGACATGCATGCTACTGAATTCCCTTGCATGTGATCAACAACACTGCTCACCATATCTTCTTTGTGCCATTTGTTGGGATGGATATTTAACTTGTACAAGCACAATTTCATCTATGAGTGAATGTTGCACTAGATGATGTACTTGTTCTTGTTGTAACTCATTCTCTTATCTATGTAGCTCCTGTTCTTCATTGAGTTGTTTCTTTAGCACATGCAACTCCTTCTCTATTCCATTCTCTGCCTTCATGTGATCTTCATGTTGCGTCATCACCTCATAGCCTGAGTCTCCAAAGTTTCTTTCACCAGAAGTGGATCTACTTGAGCTTGCAACTTTGTTCCACCTCTATGTTGTCAACAACCTTCCTCTTGCATTCATTGCATCCGGTATGTTGCCTTAAGTTGTTGTTCATGATTCCACTCATTGTGATGTTGTTGCCATGATATATTGATGTCCTTGTCTATGAACAACTTAATTTCTTCATGGCTAGGCAAGTTCATAGACACTTGATCGACTACATCCCCAAGTGTGCTCTGAATGGTGTCTTCAACTCTGCTCTCTTGGAAACCATTGTACCTGTACTGTTGAGAGGCAGATGAACACATGTGGTACCTAGAGACATGAAAACACTCATGGCAAGCAATCTGTCAGTTGAAAACCAAAATGAACTTGAGAACTGACTTGTAACATACCTATGTGAATGATCATGAAGGTTGCACAATTTTTGTCGGGAGGTCGGGAGACTAACTGACAAGACTGCATAAGGCACAATCTAGGCTATGAGGAGGTTGACTCACTGCTGGAACTGAGCAATGCATATTCCAACCTGGCTACTGACTGTTGGAGTTGCACAATGTGCAATCTTAGTTGGAAATGGTTGCTCGCTCAGTGACTGCATTGCACAATTTTTTGGGCCAGTAGTCCTTGTCCCTCAGAATTGCACAATGCAAGAATGGAGGATAATCATTGGGAAAAAAATCAAATTTCCTGAGAGAAAGACAAAGCTTGCCCTCTCAGGATTTCACAATGTTGTCTCAGTGAGGCAAAGTCTGGTCCAAGGCTACGGAGACCCGCTGATGGGAAACTGAAAGCGAATATGAATGTGAATGCATGGTGATATTGAGTGTAAGAATAATTGAATGATCATGCATGTAGAAATTTAAAGAAAGATTTTGAAAAAAGAACAACATGCATGTGGATGAGGTGAGTCACTGAATTGACATCGTTCGTGAAAAATAGTTTCATGCATGCGATAGTAGTGAGATGTTAATGAAAACTAAAATGGTTCTAGCACAAGCTAGTATGTATCAAAATGAGACCAAGCACTCACTGAAATCAAGCAGAAAACATGCATACAAAGAGAAACAAAAAAAGTGCCAAAAATGCAACACAAGACATGGAAGGTGAGCTTACACCAACACAGCTGAGCTGAATGTGTTGACGACTCCTAGATGTGATGTGGGATGTAAGGTTGATGTGAGGAATGAGCTCTGTAGTGTCTGGTTCATGAGTTTTGATAAAATCGAAGATGTGACGTGCATGTAACAAATATAGGAGGACCGAAACATGTTGGGAGGTTTCTTAAATGATCCTTGCATGCAACCTCCAGCTACTAAAATTAGATCCCTAAATCAAGGGATTCCTTTTCATGATGCTTTGGTATAAGCATCGCATGCATGCAAATTAGTCAACTCAACTGCACATGCAAGAGGATGCTCAACTGCTTGGAGAAAATGTACATTTTTGGAAGGGAGTTAGGCTGGATAGCCAGGAGATTTATGCAATTTCTGGGTAGAGCAGTTGACGGTTGTCTAGGATTACGCAATTCCCAGGTTGAGAAACCCTTCTGGGAGGAATTGCATAATTTTCTGGAAGAAGCCTGACTGGAATATTTGCACAATTCTGGAGCCCATGATGCTGCAAGACAGAATTTCTCAATTTTTGGAGGGAAGGTTGGTTTCCCTCTAGAATTGTGCAACTTATTGAGGGAGTTACTTAGCCTGCAACTGGACTAAGTTCATTGAAACAACGTATCAGGGCAATGCACCAAGCTTTGATGGGTAGGTTTTCATTTGACAAGGAGATCACCGAAGCTTGTGTACTTGACAAGGAAAGACATGCTGCTGTGAAGGGTTGGTAGGGAGGCTCTAAAATGAAGCTAAGGCAAAATTTTGGAGGGTGGTTGTAGCCATTCAAACATGTCCATACCTGATAGGTTTCAACTTTGTACCTTCACATTTCATCCTTTCTTTGCTAATGTGTAGCCATACTTGATCACCAACTTGAAAGTGATGATCCACCCGATGCTTATCATGGAGCATTTTGTACCTCGCTTGACTTTTCTAAAATTGATCCTACATTGCTTCATGAATGTTCTACATTTTTTGAATGAACTTGATTGCTTTGTTGTCATATGCATGTCCACCCTCTTGAGCTTCATCACCAAACAAGAAGTCCATTAGTGATTTCAGCAGATACCCAAAACATGTTTCAAAAGGAGATTTACATGTAGAAGAATGTAAGGCTCAGTTGTAAGCATGTTGGATATAGTGTAAAGATTCGTCCCAAAACTTAGGATGTTTGCAACAATAGCCTCTGAGAAGATGTCCCACTGTTCTATTTACCACCTCTGGTTGACCATCTATTTTTGGATGAAAAGTTGTGCTCTTTTTTAGCTTAGTGTCCATGAGTCCCCACAAAGTGGACAATAACTCTCCCATGAAATGAGAGTCCTGATCTCAAATGATGGAAGTAGGTAACCAAAAATGAACCCATACATTTGAAAATAGCATATGTGCATTTTGTTCAACAGTTGCTTTATTTTTACATGGAACAGTAATACACATTTTACTAAATCTATCAACCACAACGTATAAATGATCATGCCCTTTTCTAGACGTAGGAAGTCCTCCTACAAAAGCCATAGATATACTATCCCATGGTATAGAAGGAACATTAAGTGGCATATACTTTATGTTTCTTTGTTTACATGTGGAACACATGACACAACCTTTAATGTACTTAGAAATTGTTTCATTCATTCGAGGCCAATGGTAGTATATTTGTAACTATTCCACTATCTTACTTACACCAAAATTCCCCGCAACACGAGAAGATTGTGCTTCCTTGATCATATGCACTCTTTCTCCCTGGGTTATGCACAACATGCAAATATGATTTAGTAACTTGTCATGAAGATGGTAATTCACTTCTTCCACCTGAGCACCATGAGTGAGTGATTCATAAACATATTTGAAGTCAGTATCTTCACCATATTGTTCAATATAATTTGCATGTGTTGGCATTATGATACAGGTATTATCATTGATGGAAAATCACTCAAATGAAAGATCACATTATAGCTGGTAAACAATAAAAGAATTATAGATCAGTCTTCATAGAATGAAGAAAGAGAGGAATAAGCAGGTTAACCATTGACCAAGTTGCGTATACACACAGGTTTACCATATACAAGTCGCGTATATGTACACACGCACTTTCACGAAAGGGAAAGCGTGTATACCTTGGAAAACTAAGTTTCTGGTCCGAGGTATTTGGTCCATGGTATTTTGATCCATAGTATTGGTCCAAGGTATCTGGTCTGAGGTATTTGGTCCATGGTATTTTGATCCATGGTATTGGTCCAAGGTATTTGGTCCAAGGTATCGACCCCAGGAATTTGGTCCAAGGTATTGGTCCTAAGTGGTTTTGGTCCATGGTATTGAGAAAGGCCTACAAACTATAAAAGGAGGAGAAGATCATTAGGCCAAGGTGTGGAAGTATCGAATATCTGATGAATTGTGAGATCTAGTATGCAGGTTATTGGGTTATAGTGCAGTGTTGGATCTGAACCAAGGATGAACCTTAGCGGATGATGAGGGATTATATCTAATGATGGATTGGGATTTTAAGGCGTAAAATGAACTATCATTATGTGTTTTTTCCCATGTATATTCTAGATCTGAATACTGATGCATATATTATTCTCTAAATGAGATGATCTCGGTATAACTAAAGTCTAGAATAGCTGCAGAAGTCTGATTTTATATTTGTAGATATATACACTGGTTGGCTTTGAGAAAATCATGTATACATGCAGGTTCGACAAATGGAAGTAGTGTATACCTTATAAAATATGTTTTAGTTGCTTCCATTTGTTGTTGCAGTGTTCTGGGTTCTGGCTTGGGTTCTGGTTATTATATTCTGGTGAGAGTATTATGAATGATCAGATTGATGGATTATCAAAGTGATTGATTGATTCAGCTATGGTTGGTTCAAAAAGTGTATGGTTGATGCAGATTTATTTGATGATTGAATTTCAGTTATGATGTTGTTGATGGATCTAGTCTGAAAAATTATGAAACGTGGTCCTTGGAGGAAGATAAAAGGTTGTAGCCTTCTCTAGGTAGGAACCTACATACTAGTAAACATATCGGCTAGTACAAGAGCTAGGGGATTGTAGCTCCCTTCCAGTAGTAGCTAGAAAAAAAGAGAAGGTTGCGGCGTTCTTCGGGTCGAAGCCTACGTACTGGTATAAGTCTACACTAGTATAAAGTTATAAACATAATTTTCTTATTATTAAAAGAAGAGAGAGACAAAAGCAGCAGGTGGTTTTTACCCACATTGGGTTTCCACCTTATATCTTGGTGTTCATGTTTGATTCTTATGCTTTATTCTATTTTTACTACACTGTCTAATTAATATCTAACATACTGGTTAAAGTTCAATACATGATAAATTGGGTAAATCAAAAGTTCTCTACATATACATTGGTTGCTTTAATAACGGTCACGTGTACACATTGGTTCACTTAGCTAAATTAGTGTATACAAATATGCCTATGGAAATGAAAAATTATTGAGTTACTAATACTGATTCACCCCCCCCACAGTATTATTTCCAACAGTTGGTATCGGAGCAGGTCCTTTAAAAGAAGGTTGATTTCCTGAAGGAAGATCGATCATCATGAATAATCAAGAAAGCGACGGATCCATCAAATTGCCAATATTTGATGGGAGCAACTTTTCTTATTAGAATATAAGAACCACAACCTACCTTCAATCACTTGGAACATATGTCTGGGAAATTGTGGAAGGACAATATACATTTCCATCAGCAATTGCTACAGATACGGCAGGTAAAAAGCAATATGAAACCAATGCCAAGGCTATCAATACATTGTTGGGAAGCCTATCACAATCAGATTTTTTCAAAGTTATGCAGCTCAAATCAGCCAAAGAAATATGGGACAAAATGGTTCTAAGCTATGAAGGAGGCTCTCAGGTAAAACGTGCTAAACTGCAAACTCTCAAAATTTAATATGAAACACTTAAGATGCACAATGATGAAAGTATTGCCAGTTACTTATTATGTATAGATGAGGTTGTTAATTGCATGAAAAATCTGGGTGAAGAGATAAAGGAAGTTACCTTTGTTGAAAAAGTTTTAAGATCCTTGTCTGCTAAATTTGAATCAAAGTTAAAGTATCTGCCATAGAAGAAAAACAGGAACTACAAACTGTTACTGTGACACAACTTCATAGAATCTTAACTGCCTTTGAGATGAGAAAAGGTGGCCCATCAGATATGAGAGAAGTCATATTTAAAGCTTCAGCAAAAGGAAAATAAGAATTCGATGAATCAGGACATATTTCAGAAGAAGAAGATGGAGTAAACTTTGTCAAGAAGCTTCAACGAGGTTCTAGAAGATTTAGATGTAAACTACCTTTCAAATGTTTTGCCTATGGTAGAGTCGGTCATTACGCTACCAAATGTCCTCATAAAGATAAATATGATAAAGGGAATGAATCTGCCAAATGTAATAGAAAACAAAGTGTAAGTAAAAAGAGCTACTATACTCTTGAAGATAGCTATGGATTATCAAATAGTGATGAAGATGAAGATAGTAATGACTATAGACTTCTAATGGCTTATGAAGATGATAAATTTTTGGATGCTTTAGAAGAAAATGAACTTCATGAAGAAATCTCTAAACTCAAATTTTGTTTAGAAGAAAATAATATGATTATAGATACCTTGATTAATCAACTTCCTGAAAGAAAAAATCAAAATGAAAAACTGGAATGTGAAATTGTGGGTCTAAGAAAGGATCTTGAGAAAGAAAAATCTCTCAATCTCAGATTTACTAAAGGATCAGAAACGTTAGATGAAATTATCAAAGTGTAACATTCTCCTCTGATAAATATAGGTCTTTGATATACTGAAGAATCACCTCAATCAAAAAATCCATCAACCTCCACTAAAAGCTATCTTGATCTTGATGCAGCTAAGAACAGTTAACAGTATGGCAATCGTCAGAAAAGGCATAAAACAGATCACCAAGTAAATCAAGCTCAATTTGCTCCAAGGATGAACAAAATTCACAACCAACCTCAGGTAAATCATACTTAATTTGTTTCAAAGATGAACAGAAACTACAATCACCAGATCAATAGATTCGATAATTGCAGGAACTTCTTCAATGGTCAATGTTTCTCATGTCATAATTTTGGACACAAAGCTGCTCAATGTGTTTCTTACAAAACCATCATGAGTAAAGAAGCATGAAATCAAAGGAATGTGACAGGGATAAAGAAAAGTTCCTATAATAACTTTTCTCTTCTTGAAAATGAAATAGAATGCTCAATCTGTAACAACTTTGGCCATGAAGAATCTGAATGCAGGAGTAAATTTCGGCAAATATCTCAAAAGGAGAAAACTCAATTAAATCCCAAAATATGGAGAAATAAAGAATCGCAAACAGAAAGATTTGGTATAGCCTTGTATACATAAGGACAAGAAAACCAATGGTACATCGATAGTGTATGCTCAAAACACATGATAGGTGACAAAGGAAAACTACACTCATATAATGCCTTAGAAAAGGAAAATAATGTCTCATTTGGGAACGACACTCCTGCTATCATAAAAGTTAAAGGCTATGTTTTCTTGAAATAAAAAGTTAAAGCTAGGAATGTTATGTATGTTGATTGTCTAAAGCATAACCTATTGAGTGTGAGTCAAATGTGTGATCAAGGAAATGAAGTGGTATTCAGATCAAATGGATGTGTTGTTCATGAGATTGATACATAAGAAACCGTGATCAAAGGTATAAGAACTCCAAACAACTTATACATACTCAAGGCGGGACAACAATAGTGCTATCTAAGTAGAAATGATGAAAAATGGCTATGGCACAAAATATTGGGACATCTAAGATTTTTTCAAATAAGAAAAGCATGTAGATTCTAGGTTGTTCGTGATCTTCCATATATCGACATTCCTAAAATTAATATATGCAAATCATGTCAATTCATTAAGAAAACCAAATCTCACTTCATTGAAAAGGAAGGGTCAACTAGTAAGCCCTTTGAACTTGTTCATACTGATTTATGTGGACCATCAAGGAAAAAGTCACCTCGTGGAGAAGAAAAATTTATATTGTTAATTGATGATTTTTCCAGAATGTGTTGAATAGGTCTTCTAAAGAATAAAGATGAAGCATTTGAAAAGTTCAAAGCCTTCAAAGCTTTGGTCAAAAATGAATCAGATCACAAAATCAAATGCCTCAGATCTGATCGAGGAGGGGAATTTACCTCGGATGAATTCTTTGAATTTTGTGAACAACATGGAATAAAAAGGTAGTTCTCCACCGTAAGGACTCCTCAACAAAATGGAGTGGTAGAAAGGATGAATAGAACTATTCAACAAATGGCTTGAGCTATGCTAGATGAATCTGGAACTCCTGCAACCTTCTGGGTGATGCTGCATTCGCCGCTGTCACTATTCTAAACCAAGAAAATGTTCAGGTAAACAACACTCAAACTCCACATGAACTTTGGTATGGTAAGACTCCTACTTTAAAATACTTCAAAGTTTTTGGAAGAAAATGTTACAGCAAAAGGACTGATGAAAAACTTGGTACGTTTGAACCCAGAGCAGATGAAGGTATTCTTCTTGGCTACTCTTCCCGAAGTAAAGGATATAAATGTTACAATAAAAGACTTGGGAAAATTATTGAAAGTATTGATGTTGTGGTTGATGAAGCATGCAAAAATCCAAAATAGATAAAAAACCAAAGATTATGAAGAAGATGAGGATCATTTTCCCACATCAAATCACATTGATTCTGAAGAAGAAACCAATGAAGCACCAAAAGAAGAGATAACGGTAGAAGAAAAGACTCCATCCAGGTATGTTCAAAAAAATCATCCAATAACTCAAATTCTAGGGGAAAAAGGGGTAGGTGTGCAAACAAGAAGAACTATTACCAAAGCCTCAAGCTATCTAGCATTACTATCTTCCACTGAACCTCAAAATGTAAATGAAGCATGCAAAGATGAATGTTGGATCAAGGCCATGAATGAAGAACTTGAGAAAATTGAAAATAATAATACTTGGGAATTAGTTCCTAGACCTCATGATAAGAATATCATAGGAACTAACTGGATATTCAAAAACAACCTGAATGAAAATGGAGAAGTTATTAGAAACAAGGCCAGACTTGTTTGTAAAGGATATGCTCAACAAGAAAATATATATTTTGAAGAAATTTTTGCACCTGTTGCTAGAATTGAAGCCATAAGAATGTTTCTTGCTCTTTCTAGTTTTCAGGAATTCAAAGTATACCAAATGGATGTAAATCTGCCTTTCTTAATAGAGACTTAGAATAAGAAGTCTATATTGAACAACCAGAAGGATTCATTCTTGGAAATGATGCAAAACTTGTATGAAAACTCAGAAAGGCTCTCTATAGTCTAAAATAGGCTCCAAGGGCCTGGTATTATCATCTTGACAAATATCTCCACCAACAGGGTTTTTCAAAGGGGTCAGCAGATAGCAATCTATATACAAATATTGACATTGGTAAATTTCTAATAATTGTTGTTTATGTTGATGACATCATTTTTGGTAGCAATGAAGAGTCCATGAGTCAGAATTTTGCTTCAATAATGTAGAAAGAATTTGAAATGTTCTTGCTTGGTGAGCTTACCTATTTTCTTAGTCTGCAAGTTCAACAAAATAAAGATGTTAATTTTCTTTCACGAACCAAATATCTCAAACAGATCTTGAAAAGGTACGACATGGAAGATTCTAAACCAATATGTACCCCAATGGTAACAGGATGTAGTCTTAGCTCAAATGATGAATCAACAACAGTACATCAACCAACTTACAGATCCATGATTGGAAGTCTACTTTATCTAACACGTACCCGACTGGACATCATGCATGCAGTGGGAATAGTTGGAAGATTCCAAGCAAATCCAAAGGAATCACACCTTCAGGCAGTCAAAAGGATTTTCAAATATCTTCAAGGAACACAGAACTTTGGTTTATGGTATCCTAGAGATACAGATCTTACACTTCATGCATACAGATGCAGATTAGGCAGGAAGTGTTGATGATAGAAAAAGAACTAGTGGTGGTGCATTCTATATGGGTTCCAGGTTAGTGTCTTGGTTCAGCAAGAAACAAATTTCAATTACATTATCTACAGCTGAAGCAGAATACATGGCTGCTGCATCTTGCTACACACAACTAATTTTGATGATGAAAACCTTGCAAGATATTCATATCACATGTACTCCACCCATCTCCATTCTATGTGATAATACAAGTCCCATCAGTATTTCAAAGAATCCAGCCATGCACTCCAAGACAAAGTACATACCCATCAAATATCATTTCCTACGTGAACAAGTGCCTGAACAAAAGGTTAAATTGGAGTATGTTCCCTCCAAAGAATAGGTTGCTGATATATTCACTAAACCATTGCCTAGAGAGAGATTTGAATATATCAGACAAAAGCTGGGAGTAGATGCTACATCATCCTGCTGTTAAATCCAATTTTTTCAGAGAAAGGTGGTTATACGTGAGTTTCATGAAGTGTAGTCACGTACATACGCGAGTTTCTGTGGGAACAATCATGTATATGTTGGTTTGAAGAAAAGCAGTCGGCCATACTCAGAAAAAAGGGGTCTATTACGGTTCTACCAATTATCTGCTCTATTTAATGATGGTTACAATTTTTTGATAACATATGAAAATATATTGGTCCTCATAAAGTTGTTGATAACTTGATTTATATCTGATTAAAGATGATGCTTTGATATCTCTTACTGACATATGCAATGATAAAATTTGACAATGGACATGTGGAACAGGTTCAGGGGGAGAACATGGTATGCTTCTACTAAAGCATTGTTGGCATTATGACTAGAATTCTTTGGTACCTAATGAGTTCTTACATTATGATGATAAGGGAATGAAGCAAGTTGATCTTGATGAGATGAAGAGGATGAATTGATATATGCCGACATACTTTTTCACAAGTTGATGATATTTTCGAAACTAATGATGGACATATACAGGTTGTTGGTCTGGATGTTGTTGACAGATGTTGCTGATGGTGCAGATCATATGATAGTTGTTGATGACTATCATGGTCTTGATATTTGGTCTCTGTTACATATATCATGTATATAATTTAATGTAAAGGTATTGAAAAGACCTAATTTGTAACCCCACTATACATGGGATGGATGATGTAATGTTTCTTGTTTTATTGTCATGTAGAAACAATTGGTACATCCCCACTTGGTTGGGAGATGGATGTATGTATGATTCATTGGTGATAGGAAGGTCATTGGTGATGTATGTATAGAGTCATATTATTCTTTAGAACATCTTTGTGCAAACTTTTCTTGTGCTTCGGGGGAGCATGGACTCGATCATGGGAGCTCAATCAACACACTTCAGCATATCAGAGATTTCAGGGGGAGCATGACCCTTTTCCCTTGATGTCAAAGGGGGAGAGTGACTTGGTGTGGTTTTGGTGTGGTTGTTGCCATCAAGTCCAAAGGGGGAGATTGTTGGAATTATGATACAGGTATTGTCCTTGATGGCAACTCACTCAAATGAAAGATCATATTATAGCAAGTAAACAACAAAATAATTTCAGATCAGTCTTCACAGAATGAATAAAGAGAGGTTTATGCAATTTAACCATTGACCAAGTTGCGTATACATGCATGTTCACTATATACAAGTCACGTATACATACACACACACTTTCACAGAAGGAAAATCGCGTATACCTTGGAAAACTAAGTTTCTGGTCTGAGGTATTTGGTCCATGGTATTTTGATCCATGGTATTGGTCCAAGGTGTTGGTCCTAAATGGTTTTGGTCCATGGTATTGAGAAAGGCCTACAAACTACAAAAGGAGGAGAAGATCATTAGGCCAAGGTGTGCATGTATCAAATATCTGACGAATTGTGAGATCTAGTATGTCGGTTATTGGGTTATAGTGCAGTGCTGGATCTAAACTTAGGATGAACCTTAGTGGATGATGAGGGATTAGATCTAATGATGGATCAGTATTTTAAGGCATAAAATGAACTATCATCATGTTTTTTTGCTCATGTATATTCTAGATCTGAATACTGACGCACATATTATTTTGTAAAGGAGATGATCTAAGTATAACTAAAGTTTGGAATAGCTGCAGAAATCTGATTTTATATTTGCAGATATAAATGTTGGTTGGCTTTGGGAAAAGAAAGTATACACAAAGGTCTGAAAAATGGAAGTAGCGTATAGATTATAAAATATGTTTTAGTTGCTTTTGTTTGCTGTTGCAGTGTTCTGGGTTTTGGCTTGGTTTCTGGTGACAATATTTTGAATTATTAGATTGATGGGTTTTCAAAGTGATTGATTGATTCGGTTGTGGTTGGTTCAAAAGGTGATTGGTTGATGCAGATTTAATTGATGATTGAATTTCAGTTATGATGTTGTTGATGGATCCAGTTTGAAAATTTATGAAATGTGGTCCCTGGAGGAATAGAGAAGGTTGTAGCCTTCTCTAGGTCGGCACCAATGTACTAGTAAACATATCGACTAGTACGAGAGCTAGGGGATTGTAGCTCCCTTCCAGTAGTAACTAGAAAATGAGAGAAGGTAGCAACCTTCTGTAGGTCAAAGCCTGTGTACTCGTATAAGTCTGAACCAGTAAAAATTTGTAATTTTTTTTTTCTTATTATTAAAAGAAGACAAAGATGACAACAACAGGTGGTTTTTACCCACATTGGGTTTCCACCTTATATCTTGGTGTTCATGTGTGATTCTTATGCTTTATTATATTTTCACTGCACTATCTAATTAATATCTGACATACTTGTTAAATTTCAATACATGATAAATTGGGTAAATCAAAATTTCTTTGTGCATATGCTAGTTGCTTTAATAATTGTTGCATGTATGTTAGCACCTAAATTTGCCTCAAGCTGAAGGAAGGCAAAAATTAGGGTAACCACAAACCACGCTCAGTCTGGTAGCTAGCCCTACCAGAGCAAGGGAGGGCTCTCTCTGAGTCACGCTTAGCGAATGGATAGGTAAAATGATCTGAGATGACTTACAATGCAATATTTACCTTAGGCTAGTAAGTGAAAAGGGATTTTGGAAAAGATTTTATGCAGTGACCAAGCTTCTGGGATGTATATGGGACTGGCGCTCAGCAAAGAACAAAGAATCGAATATGAAGGCATAAATTATTCTGTGAGGCAAGGTAGGCAGCAAGCGCAACAATTTCGGCTTAAGGTAACGCGGAATGGAAAGATTGCTGAAGAGAGTGAAAAGGGCATGGTCGCATGAATCCTTTTCAATAGAAGAGTAACACTGCACATGAAATTTTCCCACAGGAAGAGCAATATAAATTGAATTCTACCGAATCTCACTTAGAAAATTTCACTGAAATGAAGCATGAAATGAAATATGAAACATAACAAGATACATATGGAACATAAGAACACATTTGCTACACTCACGACCACAAGAATATCATGAAACAGAGTCGCTTCATTTCATTAATTCTTTGTCAAAAATACACAGTGCAGAAACATAGTTTCTTTCCCACAGTCTCCCAGAAGTTACAATCCAGCCAACCCTTTGCAAATAACTTGCATACAATATATAGAAAGTGTAGAGAAGATATGGAATGCCTAGGGGTTTGGAAGTTACTCAAATCATTTCGAAAAGGAGATGGAGAGCCAACCATCAGCTACAGGTGCAGCGCTCTCAAGCATGACATTTGGCTAGGGTGACCCTTTGCATTCTTTTGCCACTTGGATAGATGCCCATATGGAGAGAAAACTCTTTAAATTCCACCTTTGGTGCCAAAAAACCAAAGTGTAGATGACCAGGCCCACTTGGAGAAGTTGTGACCTGGAATTTCGCAAAACGGGAGCAAATTGGCTGTTTTTTCCCCTGTGCGCTGCGCCAAATTTCTGTGCTTCAAGCCAATTTGGAGCTTGTTTTGAGGCACTTTCAGGTGTCCAAAATGTGCCCAAGTGGGCTTGCGGGAAAGCCCATCCTGCTTACTTCTGACCCCACTAGAATTTATCAATTTGGTTCTCATTTTCCCCTCCAAATCCTCATTCTCCCAAGACTGCTTTTTGTGTGTCAAAAAAGTCACAGAGAGGCCATTTTTGGGTGTTTTTTGACCTTTAGGAGACCCAAAACTTGTCAAAAATTATTTCCCGGACACCATTAGTAGTATTTTTCAATGCTGAATCCAAATATGCAAGCAATTCCTCGATTAGAGTCCTATATTTTTAGCGTCACGCTAGTGTCACGGCGCACAGGGAGGAATTTCCTGTTTTGTGCCCAAAAAAATTGCCTGTGACCAAAATTTGCCCAATGTTTTTGAAATTTGGGCTGGAGGTTCCCTATGAAGTGATTTTCTATGTGAAGGAAGCCTTAGCCAAGATTAGAAGCTGATCTTGCTCCTTTGCCTCCTTTGCCTCCTTTGCCTCTTTTGTCGCTTTGCTCAATTTTGCCTTTAGGCCCCTGATTCTTGCTTTGGAACTCATGTTTCGGGCCTGGTAGTGATGAGTCATGCGCCTCATCATGTATTTCTCCCTATTTTCTTTTTCCAAACCACTGCTCCAAGTGAACGTTCACTTTCTCTAGCACATACTCCCGATCTTCGTCTCTTTGCTCCATAGGTCTGCCTTGCGCTGCTAGGATGTGTTGCCTGTTTTCCTTGATCATATGCAACTCTATCTCAGCTAGCTGATCCTCAAGTTGCTTGTTCCTCTACTCCAGATACTGCATGTTCCACTTGGCCCTATCCAAGTCCAGGGATAGGTTCTCAATCACAGACTGCTTCTCCTGAATGATCTCTCCCAGCTCAGCATTTGTAGGTTCTGCATCTGTCTCATCATCCTGGAGGAGAACAAACTTGGTCTCCTACTCGCCTGATGGTCCTTCCTCCTGCATTGGTTCCTTGCCCTTACCCTACTCTTGTGATGCTGATGGCAGAAGCGAGGCCCCTTCCACCCCGGGTGGAGATAACACTCGCTTTGCTACTGCGAACAATGGTCTACTGCCCTTTTGGTATGTGATGTCTACTGGCATGGAGGTAGTCTCATGGTGCTCGAACTGATGTGAAGGGCTTCCCATCTCATGTTCTTCCTTTGATATCATCGGTGGGGCACTGAAGAAATCACGGAAGATGAAGTCCTCCCAAGAAATACCCTGCAATCCCAACTGATGCTCTACCAAGATCCGGATGAGAGCAAAATGATATACACTATTTAGCTGCTGTCGTGGGGTCTTCCGCTGCATGAAGTTTTTCATCTTATCAATGTTGTTGCACATGAAAAATGGTAGGCTCATCATCCTCACCTTGGTGAAGTGCATGAGCAAGCGGATGTGATAGGCATAAAGGCGATAAAACCTCCGCTCGCAACTGAAATACTTCATGATCAATCTCATTAGTGGGGCATACTCATCCCTCAAAAATCTGAATGGAAAAACTCTGGTGAGCTGGCTCAAGTAGTTGTTCTTGATGTAAGGCTCATAGTGATGCCTCTCCACCTTCTTCTTCTTATGCCACTGCTCCCCAATGTTTGGTACCTCTGTTTCCACTGATATAGCCTCCGGTGTCAAGGTGAAAGTGACCCCAGCCAAGACAGATTGGCCTCCCTATAGATGAAGTGCAAAACGACAGGCCAACTCATGATGGACTTTGACATTCGCCACCCTTTGATAAAATTCATAACATGCCAAGTGCTAGAAACAAGACATGGCAAGTGGGCATGCCTGTAGCTCAGTGAGGTTGCCTAGCTCATCTCTAAGATGTCTGCCGCTCTGGTGATGTCACCTATGGGTCCTCTCTCCTGAAGATGCGTCGCTGTGGGTCCCCTCCTCGTACTCTGATGAATTTTGTGATGCCATTACTGCTGGTTGTACCCTGAGTTTTATGCTGCCCTCTGAATCCAATGAAACTAATAGATGCTCTGAAAATCTGTCACCAAGGGGACAATAAAATAGGGGAGTTGTTAGGAGGGGAATGATGAAAAGGGTAACAAGGGTTTAAAGGAGAAATTTATCAGGGATTTGGGAGTGTTTGGGGTATGGTTTTGATGGGGTAGGTTTTGGGATATTCTGGGCTATATGAAATAAAGGGGACAACATGGATATGATTACAATGTAGCTAGGGTAACCATTAAGGGAAACTGCTCCAGGGGAATTAGCTGATAGAGGTAGGGTAGTAGCATATCTAGCAATCATGTTACTATAGCAAAACCCTAGCTTTGTGCCCTTCTTTGGGTCATTTTTGGGTTTACTTAATAAAAGTTTTGCCTTCGATTTCATGGTCACCAAAATCATCTTTTTCTTTGAGTTAAGGATCAATGGTGAAAGGATCTAGGGCCACCTTTGCAATTTTGAGAGCCATTTATAAAAATTTGGGCGATTCGGTGCTTTTTTGTGTTCACAGGCCTATGCACTGCGCGCTTTGCCCAATGCACCGCGCCAGTGTAATATTAACACTGTGGCTGAGCTCCCAGTGCGTCGCACGCCCTGAGTGCGCCACGCCACCTTGTGTGTGCACTGTGCACTGTCAAACGACACAAATTTGCTTGGAACTCTGGGGGCGGGTCTTAGTGGAGATTTCTAGGGGGTTTCCTTAGGAGACAAGGTGGAATGGAGGTGACAAATGATGAGGAGTGCGGGGACAAGGGGATGGGAGCAACCTTGGTGGCATCTTCACAAATTTTCAAACCTCGTTTATCATTTTTCTTTGATGATTATTTTCATGGATGGCCAATGTGCTTTGGATATCATTCAACATCTTAGAAACACCAGTCATTGACCAAATTGACAGAGAAGAGGTTTCATTTGAGCCTACCTCTTGCTTGCTAGCCTTCAACCGGGATATAAAACCAATTTGCAAGTGTTTTGAGCTCCCTAGCTGTGTGCGTCGCGCGCCAAGCCCAGTGCACCACATGCCCTGAGTGTGTCACGCCCTTGTTGGTTTTGCACTATGGGCTAGCTGCCAGTGCGCCACGCCCTCTATGTGTGCTGCGCACCCTGGTGTATGCACCGCGCCCTTTGGAAACCGACTCTCCTTCACTCAAACCCTCATGAATTTGCTCTCTCACCTTTGTAATTTCTGTCCAAGCTTGCCAAAGCACAAATGGTTTTTGTTTTGGGCAAAAACAAGTATATATAGGCTTTGGGAGAGTTGGGTTTAATTTTTTCTTCTTTGAAGACCCACTTTCTAATGTTTGAGTTTTGCACTTTTCATTGACTTTAAAACACTCTGCTTTTCATTTTTTTTTGAAATGTTGGCTCTCATGATGAAATTTTCGGCATCTCTTTGTGTGGACTGTGTGACTGGGCACCTGGCCATGAAAACCCTAATTGCATCTGAAAAATTCAACTCGCGATTTTTTGGAAAATTTTGTCATAGTTGACCTTATTTGACTTTCCTTCAAAATAGATTTTTGAAGAAGAGTCGATGTCTCTTCAGGCGATGATGACGCTTTCTGAACCATAGCTGTATAAGGTCTCCCTCTGGCTTGTGTGGCTTGTTTTGGGACATGTTTTTCAAAGACCACATTGATGATTTCCTAGACCAACAATAAAAAGGACTTTTTCTGGTAATATGACCAGACCTTGACTGTCATGAACTTCAGTGACTATGGAGCAAGACCTGAGCCGGTAGGGGCCAGACATGAGTAGCATGACTTTCTCCGTCAGATCATGACATGTCCCTAGCGAAATGTAGCTGAGTGGATGGAGCGGGACACCTAAAATTGAAATGCACAAAGAGCTTTGATCTCTGACGGAGGGCTGACTAGACCGACTCTAACAGTGTACACGCTAGTTCACTTAGCTAAAGTAGCATATAAAAATATTCCTATCGAAATAAAAAAATATTGAGTTACTAATACTGATTCACCCCCCCTAGTATTATTTCGAACAACATGCGCTAAATAATTGTTCTAAATAATAACTGAAGCATTCAAAGAAGGTCGTGACAACATATCAACTACTTTATTTGTGCTACCTTTATTATACTTAATCACTATGTGGAACTGTTGCAAAAAACCCACCCATCTATAATGTTGAGGTTGTTGCAACTTAGTTTGATATTGAAGGTATTGAAGTGGTCGATGATCTATGTGAATCACTATTTATTTACCCATTAAGTAATCATTCCATTTGTTAACACTTTCTACTAATGCAAACAATTTTTTGTCATAAGTTGGATAATTTGCAACTATTTTAGAAAAAATTTCTGAATGAAAACAAATAGCCTTTCCTTTTTTCAATAAAACTACACCCATTGCATACCAACTAGCATCAGTTTCTATTTCAAATGGTTGTTGAAGGTCTTGTAATGCTAAGATTGGATCTGTCACAATTTTCTGCTTTAAAGTATCAAATGATTTTTTTTGTTTTCCTCCCCACTCAAAAGGAACTTTAGAACTTGTTAAATCATGAAGTGGTGATGCAATAAAATATAAATGAGGAATAAATTTCCTCCAATAATGAACTGCACCCAAGAAACTTCTATCTTCTGTAACATTTTGTGGTCTTGGAAACTTATCTACGACATCAATTTTAGCTAGATCTATTTTAAGCTGGTCATTTCCAACTATGTAAAGAATATCGATTAATGAATTTGTTCCAATTTCACACTTAGAAAGTTTGAAATATAGTTTCTCTCTTTACGACACATCAAAAACCTATTTAACATGATTTACATGTTCTTCCAAACTTGAACGGAAAATTAGAATATCATCAAGATAGACTATGAAAAACTTATCAAGTAAAGGATGAAACACATCATTCATCACTCTCATAAAATTTGTTGGAGCATTGCATAAACCAAACGACATAACCAACCATTCATAAATTCCTTGTCTAGTCTTAAATACAATTTTCCATATGTCATTTTCTACAATATGAATATGATGATAACCACTTCTTAAATCCAGTTTAGTAAAGTAGACAACATTTTTTAACTCATCAAACAAATCATCTATTCTTCGAAGAGGATGCCTGTTCTTTATGGTGATTTTGTTTAAAGCTCTAAAATGAACATAAATTCTCCAAGTTTCATCTTTCTTAGGAACTAAAATGATCAGTGATCCACATGGACAAGAAATGGGTCTAATAAAGCCTTTATCAATCAATCCCTGTTTTTTTTCTTAATTTCTTCATTTTCTATGACCGACATATGATACATGCCAATATTTGGAAGAGGGGCATCGGATTGTAATTGTATCTCATGTTGTATTTCCCATTTTGGAGGTATAATTTTTGTTTGTTTAAACAATTCTTTATAAGAATCAATTATTTCAACCAACTTATCCTTAAACTGAGAATCACGCCCTTGAAAATAATCAATCTTATCTTTAAGTTGTTCCTTAACAAACAGGAGAACATATTTTTTACTTGGACTTATGGGTCTTTTCATCTCACTTATATTGATTAAATCAAAGATTTTTTTAATCTTATATGCCCTTGACAACATATTCAATTCCATCCTTAACAAGATGATATTTATTCTCCTTTCTATGAAATATAGCACCTCAATCATAAAGATAAGGACTACCAAACACAACTCCACATATGTCTAAAGGAATCACATCTAAATCAACTTCATCAACAAAATTAGTTGTGATTGCAAATCTTAACTGACACTATTTTGTGACATACATCTAAGAATTTTCCTTTAACCATCCTAAAGGGTAAGGTTTTACATGATTCTTAGTTTCCAATCCCAATTTTTTCACTAATTTCTTAGATATTATATTTTCCTGTGATCCACTATCAAATAATGTATCAATCTTAGTGTGTTTGGGTATTATCCTTATGTGAAACAATTCAATCCTCTTCTTATCTTCAATCACTTCATTAGATTTAGAAGAAGATACAAAACAAGTAGAACTAGAACTTGCTTAAGAAGGATTACCCATCAGACCGATAACTGTTATATTTTGTTCATCACTAGAGTCGGATCCCAAAACATGCTGGATTTTAACATTATCTTTCTTCTCACCTTTCTTCTTAAGGAACTTATTGGGCTTAAGTTTTGGATGTAGCTTCCAACACTTAAAATCATCATGTCCAACCCTCTGACAATGAGTAAAAGTAGGCCTTTCTCCTTCTTTCGTAGTTGTTGTCGATTTCTTCCCCTTTGATGTTCTCTTCCATTTTCTCCATTAGAATATTTATTTTTTGAATGATTGAATGGTTTCTTTGAAAACTGAAAAGGTCTGCCACCTGATTCAATATGAATGGTTTGCACACATACTTCATCAAAGTTAGTTGGATTAGACATAAACAACTTATGTTGCAAATAAGAATGCAAACTTCCAATATACTGTGACAAATTTTCCCGTGTGTTCAATGGAATATCAAGTGCTAAATCCTTTTTCCCAAACTCATGTGTAAACTCTTGCACACTCTGTCCTTTACCCTACCTCAAGTGTTTCCATTCTATTACAAACTTTTGCAGATATCCTAAACGATGGAACTTCTTTCTAAGAGCTTTAATAAGCTTAGACCAGGAAGAGATCATTTTTCCTTTATGCTTTAAATCTTACTGAGTTTTATTCTCCCACCAAATCAAAGTTGTTCCCCCATTCTAAGTGTAGTTAACTGAATTTTCGTAGAATCATCATCAATATTCTGAATTGTACAATAAACTTCAATTTGTCTAATCTAGTTATCTAACTTTTCAGGATTCAATTCACCATTATATTTCGGCAATTCAACTTAACATCAAGATTCCAAAAAGG
The DNA here is from genome assembly GCA_031772625.1 of Pinus tabuliformis. NCBI lineage: Eukaryota > Viridiplantae > Streptophyta > Pinopsida > Pinales > Pinaceae > Pinus > Pinus tabuliformis. The sequence goes on from CM062820.1 coordinate 537,553,604, forward strand.
ATATTTCTTATGTTTCTTCTTGGATTCAGAATTTGAACTTGAATCATGAGAAGAAGAAGAAGATGAAGATGGAGGAGAAGGAGGTTAATTACCATTAGTTTCCTCTTCGCTCTGTTTTTGCTTCTTACTCTTCGAAGATGATGTTGCATCTCTGGTCTTCTTGTCTTCATAAAGTTCTTCAATCATCCATTGCATATTAACGAACATCTATTGAAATTGCTCATCAGACTTAGGCTCAAGAAGTTCTCCTTCATTTTCACCCGCCATCTTTCGAATGAATTTTATCTTTCAAATGTCTGGATTGGCCTCTTCAAGTTTCCCTTCTCCACGTTACAATTTGGATCTAGTCAACATTCACATTGAAAAAATCTTGTTTAATCATGATCAACCTACTGTGATACCAGAGTATATGATCTGAAAAATGACACAGGATTTATTATTTGTGCAACTTAACCGAATTTAACTAAGGTTTCTTTATGATTAATGAAAGAGGGAAATTTATGATTAATATTCCATAAACATGAAATTAAGAGAAACAAAAAATAGAACAACATAAAGAGAAGCAAACACAACAAATTGTTGACTGATTTCGTCCCTCCTAGACTACGTCTCCAAGTCTTCTTCCAAATGGGTGTTTGTTTTATTAGGAAATGATCCAAGGGTTTATTTACATTCAAAAATTACCAACTAATTATTGCACACATGCACTACTGATCATTGTAAATAGAAATATCTCTGTCTTAGCTTTCCTTCACATATCTCCATTCCCAGTTTGGTTGAAGGATGACCAAGCTACACTTAAATGAAATTTTTTCTCCTGCATACAAAAGCATATTCTATAACTCTCAAAGCACCTCCAAACAACTAGTGCACTGGTTAGCCTTTTAAAAAGCACTCAACAGGTAGGCAGTTCGAATCTCATGGACTCAGTTTGGCAAAGAGATTGGTTTGTTTTAACAACTATTTTGGTGGACAAATGAACCTTCTTGGTGCATGTATCTTATTAAAGTTTTCATAACCAAAAGCCCAAATTTGGACTTTATGTTAAAATCACGCCCCTTCTTGAATTCAGGTTCGGTGTTTTAATTTAATATATAGTTTGGAGGTTTTAATCCTTCTTCATCAAATATTGGACCAAGATTTATTAATCTTCATGGCATATGACAACTACTCTTGGCGGTTTTCAACTTGGCGATGAAATGGTATGGCACCCCATTGAAGAATCAACCAAAAAACATTAATGTAACCCTTGACCATGCCGACGATGTTGCAACTATAATTTTAATAAATCAACCTTAATTTAAATAATGCACCTTTAATGTTATTCCGCTCCAAGTTTGGAAACTCCGCCATCTTTACTTATCTGATGCCAAAACAATTGTGGGCTTGGTGAGGCCACCAATCCTAGTGGGCTCCACCAATTCCTCCCCCAAACACTAAAATCAATAAACTTTATATATATTTTATTTTCCATGATCTATAAACACAACACATGGAGCGTTAGTAAATGTTTTGTGATAGATTTGGAGAGGTTATGTGGTCGAGCCCTAGAGCTCCCCCTCTGCACCCCCACCACTATTGACTAGACTGCCCATTGACCTGATGTCCACTGATTGTTGACTGACACCTGTCCCATGCAAGACACATTTTTTTTCCTGTTCCTTCAAAACTTCAGCAGTATTTATTTTTATCATATGGAGCCCATTTGAGAAACCAAATATATCGCATGCTAGTTCCAGGACGATTTGGGATAGAAAATTTTCAAGCATTTCAAGGGTCCTCCTAGATCATTCCTCTCCGCTGTAATATTTTAGACCACCAAAAGTTTGGTTTTAAGCAGATATAAGGTGAGGGTACAACTCCCTCACCCTTCTAATCACCATCCGACTTGTGTTGCTTTGATTCATGCCTTTGAGTCCCACTCAAAGATATTCAACATCTCCACACCTGGAAGTGCAGAATTTCCTATCCAATATAATATCTTCATGCAACTCAGTCATGTATTCAGGTGCAAAATCATCCATAGTTGGAATTTCAACATTCTCCTCTAGATCCATGATCATAGGAGGTTCATACAACTTTAAATGTTCAACATTTACAACTGAATATATGTGCATGTATGGAGGAAAACTTAACCAGAATGCATTGTGCCCAATATTTTCAACAATTTCAAAAGGTCCATACCACATCGGTTTCAAATTTTTACCTTCACCTTTCATCCTTTCTTTTCTAATGTGTAGCCATACTTGATCACCAACTTGAAAGTGATGATCCACCTGATTCTTATCATGGCGCATTTTGTACCTGGCTTGACTTTTCTCCAATTGATCCTGCATTGGTTCATGAATCATCTAGATTTTTTGAATGAACTTGATTGCTTTGTCATAATCTCCATGTCCACCCTCCTAAGCTTTGTCACCAAACAAGAATTCCATTGGTGATTTCAGCAGATATCCAAAACATGTTTCAAAAGGAGATTTACTTGTAGAAGAATGCCATGCTCGGTTGTAAGCATGTTGGAAATAGTGTAAAGATTCATCCCACATCTTAGGATGTTTGCAAAAATAGTCTCTAAGAAGATGTACCACTATTCTATTTACCACCTTTGTTTCACCGTCTGTTTGTGGATGAAAATCTATGCTCTTTCTCATCTTAGTTTCCATGAGTCCCCACAAAGTGAACCAAATCTCTCCCATGAAATGAGAGTCTCGATCTGAAATGATGGAAGTAGGTAACCCAAAATGAACCCATACATTTGAAAAGAACATATGTGCAGTCTGTTCAGTAGTAATTTTCTTCTTACATGGAACAAGAATGCATATTTTACTAAATCTATCAACCACAACATAAATAATCATTCCCTTTTCTAGACATAGGAAGTCCTCCTACAAAATCCATAGATATACTATCCCACTGCCTAGGAGGAACACGAAGTGGCATATACAAACTAAACTTTATGTTGTTTGGTTTACTTGTGGATCACATGACACAACCTTTAATGTGCTGAGCAATTGTTTCATTCATTTGAGGCCAATAACAGTATCTTTGTAATTGTGTCACTGTCTTACTTACACCAAAATTCCCTGCGACAAGAGAAGAATTTGCTTCCCTGATCATATGCACTCTTTCTCCCTGTGGTATGCACAACTTGCCAAGACGATACAGTAACCTGTCATGAACATGGTAATTCAATTCTTCCACCTGAGCACCATGAGTTAGTGATTCATAAAGATCTTTGAAATCAGTATCTTCAGCATATTGTTCAATATAACTTGCATGTGCTAAAGAACTATTTTGAATAATAACTAAAGGATTCAAATAAGGTCATGACAACATATTGATGTACAACCAGCTTAAAGGACCACTATAGCCTATGATATTGTATTCAAAAATACCTAAAACAAAGCTCAGAAAAACCCAAAACATATTGAAACTATAGGTGGATCGCAAAGAGGACAACCTACATCAATGAAGGTCATTTGAGGACTCTCTAGTGTGAGGAAAATAAATTAGTAGGTCTGTGACAAAAGCCCAATGTTATACAAAAAAACACAGCAATTTGAGCAAAAGGTAGTGCAAAGAGGGGAAGCACAACACCAACTAACAAAAACTTAGTGCGAGAAGGAAAAGCTCAACACTAAGCTCAGGAATGTGATTTAACAGATTTTTTTTCTAGATTTTTGTTTTTCTGTGATTCCTCCTTTGTCAAATTGCTGAGGCATGATCTATAGGATTGGGAATAAAATCGTGAAGGTTACCATAAAATCAATGCTCAGCAAACTCATGGTTGTGCAAAGTAATAACTTCTTGACTGTGATCGAGCCAGATCTTGATCCTGTGCGTACGGATTCAGTTTTTCACAACATTTGACTGTCATCAACAACCCAAAAAAACTACTCCATGATCAAAATCAACAGAAAGCTTCCGATACTCAATAAAAAAACAGATTTTTATTCATGAAAGTGGGTCTTATCCAATTTGGCCCTCAATGGTTTGAATTTTCACTCTCCCTACTCTATCTCTCTGTCTCTCCTCACTCGAGATTACAATCAGAAAACAAATGACTAACTAACAACCTCCTTCGAAAAATGAAGGATTTTACTATTTTTAGCAACCAAATCCTATCCTAACTTAATGATCTGATCTATTTAGATTGATCTCCTCACGGGGAGGATCAACTTTCCATTTATTCTTATTTTATCTAGAATTTTACAACAAACTAACTACCACAATTAACAATTAATAAGAAAATTAACAATCATTTTTTCTCTCCAATCCTTGTTAGCCACAACATGTCAACACACAATCACATTGTTGGCTAAGTCTACATGCTCCTGCATCATACTCCCAGGGAATAAAAATACTATTCTATCAAATCATCAGGGTTCACTTCGTATCTTTTTAGCTCTACTGTTGTCATCCACTTAGCATCCTCAACTGGTTGTCACTTCCATTTGACTAGATATTGATAATATGTTTCGCCCCTAGTCTTCTATGTTTCTCTTTTCTTGAGAATGGCTTCTACTTCCTTCTTTGTTGTCTCTGACATCTATTCCTCCCAATTTATAATCTTAACCTCCTCTTCTAAAGGCTTATCTTATGATTTTTCCTCTATTTCCTTGTACAGGTACAAGTATGCAATATTAAAGATAGGATATATGCCAATTACTTCCGACAGCTTAATCTCATAACCATTATAGGAAAACTTCCTCAAAATTCTGCATGTCCCTATCTTTTTCATTTTCAATTTGTTATACGTCCTGATAAGAAATATTTCCTTCCCTAGGTAAACCATAACTAAATAACCCACTTGAAACTTCTTTTATGTCCTCTCCTCATTAGCCCTTTGTTTATACCTCCTATTTCTTTCCTATAACTTTTTCTTGACATCTTCCTCCAGTTTCTACATTTGTTTCACAAATTCTTTAGCCTTTGCAGTCCCGGTTTCCTTGTTTCCCAAATATCTAATGTCATATACTCGCCTTGGGTGCATTCCAAAAAAAATATGAAATGGACTCATTTTGGTACTTTGGTTAGGAGTGTCATTGTAAGAAAATTCATCTTGAGCAAGTGCCAAATCCCACTATTTTGTATTATTATAAATCAAACTCCTTAATATGTTTCCCAAGCAAATGTTCACCAGTCCAATTTTCCCATCCGTCTGAGGATGATAGGCTGAACTAAAACTGAGGTTTGTACCTAATAAAAAAAGCAAAATTTTATTCATGAAAGTGGGTCTTATCCCATCCAGATCTCGATAGCTTGATTTTTCACTCTCTCTACTCTGTCTCTCTGTCTCTCCTCACTCGACATTACAATAAGAAAACCAATCACCAACTAAGAGCCTCCTTCAACAAATGAAGGAGTTTACTATTTTTAGAAACCAAATCTTATCCTAACTTAATGATCTGATCCATTTGGCTTGATCTCCCCATAGGGAGGATCAAATTTCCATTTATTCCTATTTTATCCAGAATTTGACATCAAACTAACTACTACACAATTAGCAATTAATAAAAAAAAAAATAATCAATTTTTCTCTCCAATCCTTGTTAGCCACAACATGTGAACACACAATCACATTGTTGCCTAAGTCTAGATGCTCCTCCATCACATATCAACTACTTTATTTGTGCTACCTTTCTTATACTTAATCACTAAGTGGAACTGCTGCAAAATAACCATCCATCTATAATGTCGAGATTGTTGCAACTTAGTTTGAGATTGAAGGTATTTGTTAAAATTGGAAACTAGGGAAAAACTTCACATGGGTCATCTTATTCATGGCTGATAATATGTTCATTAGATTCCTCTCATCAAGAGGTGTAATATTGATATAAAGATCATCTGATTCCAATAAGTATTCATGGAGATATGAATTTATTTTGATTATGGAATTATTATCAAGCCGACCTACAACTCATGTAGGCTCAGAAGCCCAACAGTCGCATCTATTCAAACACCAACGTTGTGTATAAATATAGGAGGAATTTTCCTCATTTGGACTCACTCATCTCATCATGTTTCTCTCTCTCTATACTGCGCATAAAAGAGTCTCTTCTCTACTGAGCAGAAAAGGGTCTCTCCCTCACACATGTGAAGCCGGAAGTTGCTGAAACTGAAGCTGCAACTACGAAAGTATAGTTTGACCTATGTGGCCTAGAAGATCTCCTCATCTAAACCACATTGTAGGTTCATCTTAACCTCCTCTGAAAGCCACAACTTTTGGTGGTGGAATCAAGTCAATCCGACGAACGGTTTACAAGATATCGACTGCTCTAGTGTGAAGGAAGCTGCTGAAACTGAAGCTGCAACTGCAGAAGTGAAGTTTGACCTACGTGGACTAGAAGATCTCTTCATCTGAACTATGGTGTAGGTTCATCTGAAACTCCTCTAAAAGCTGCAACTTTTGGTGATGGAATCGATTCAATCCTAAGGATGGTTTGCAAGATATCGACTGCCCTAGTTTGAAGGAAGCCGCTGAAACTAAAGTTGCAACTGCAGAAGTGAAGTTTGACCTACGTGGACTACAATATCTCCTCATCTGAACTGTTATGTAGGTTCATCTGAACCTCCTCTGAAAGCTGCAACTTTTGGTGGTGGAATCAAGTTGATCCGACAATCGGTTTGTGAGAAATCGTCTGCCCTAGTTTGATGATGAAACTGCTAATGCTGATGCTGCTGATCTAGGGTTTGCTACTACTGATATAAATCAGATTTATTGTACTATTTCTCTCTTCTTAATTATTGAAGATAAAAGAATATTTGATCAAAGGGTTTCCCCACACATCATGGGGTTTGCCCCTGGCTAGCCGCCACATCTTGTGTCTCTTATCATGGCTTGTTTTCTGTCGATCGTTTAACGTGCTATTTGCACTTTACTTTATGTACATGTGATTGCTAATCTGTGGAATATAATAAGAAAAAGAAGTAAACTATTATAAGCATAGAAGATACCATAAATTAACATGGTATCAGAGATGAGGTGAAGACAAGCTCTGTCAGAAAGCTGACTATCACAGATGGAAGATGTCTATCAATCTAACCCTAGAGGATCAAGGAGTGTTGGACCACGTAAGAGGAAATATTGTTGAGCCTCCATCAAATGCATCTGCTACTGCCTGGAACATATGGAAAAATGGAGAAGTCAAAACAAAGAAGATCATTCGGGACTCTATAAACAAGCACTTGTTGGCCTACATCTCTGATCTGGACACCTCCAAGGAAATCTATGATAGACTGGTGAGTTTATTTAAAGTTAATGATGCAAATCAAGGTTTTGTTTCTTAGAAATAAGATGAGGGAAATCAAGAAGGGTGAAGATGAGAGTATGCAAGCATACTTCTTAAGAATCAGCAAGATCAAGAACGATCTTCTATCTATTAAGGAGACTATTTCTAATAGGGAAATGGAACTCATGACTCTTGGAGGATTACCATCCGAATGGTACGCGTTCAGGACTACTCTTCTGAACAATCATGTAATTCCTGGTTTCAAGGAATTAATGGCTAAATGCATTCAAGAAGAAACAAGGGTAGAAGAGCAAGAAATTCCCATGCCTAAAGGTCCTCCTACTGCCTTTTCTTCTCATGCTAAGAAAAGAAATAATTCTGGGACTAAATCAAAAGGAAAGGTTGGACCTAAGGGTGGAAGAAAAGTACGATGTTACATCTACGATAAAGCAGGTCACTATGCAAGGGAGTGCCCTGATAGAAAGGACTCACACCGGGACGATGATCAAAATCCCTCTGATTGTAATCAAAGGAATGAAAAATTCAATAGCAAAGGTAAGAGGAGAGCTGGGAATCAAGGAAGAGAACAAGCATTCAAGAAGGCTAGAGATTCCAGGATGTATTAAATGCACCTCACCTCTGAAAGAACCTAGTGTCCATCTCGGCAGTGGAAGACAAAGGCTACAAGGTAACCTTCAACGATGGCAAGGTACGTGTATCAAAAAAATAATTTTAAAGATGCCTTTACTCTTGGGTTTTGTGTTGACTCATTATATCAGGTCGATGGAATTCCTCTAGGTGTCATGTCTTATGACACATCTCTTTAGTCTGAACTTTAGCATTAAAGGTTTTCCCACCTTCATTATAAAGCTCTACTCGGTGTAAGACAAATGGTGATAGGGATGCCCGAATTCCGAGTAGAGAAAGAAAGTGTATGTCCAGGATGTGCTGAAGGAAAGCTCAAAAGGGGACCATTCCCCTCAAGCCAAAGCAAGACCTCTGATATATTATAGTTGGTTCACTCAAGCATATATGAGGCTGGCATTAAGAAGGAGACTACCACACCACATACTCCTGAGCAGAATGGTGTGGCAGAAAGGAAGAACTGTATGATTGTGGAAGTTGTCCAGGCCATGCTACATGATCAAAGAGTTCTGAAGTTTCTATGGGCTGAAGCTACAAACATTGCCACATAGGTACAAAATTGATGCCCTCATCAAGCATTGTGTTCCAAGACTCCTAAAGAAAAGTTCACCGGTAAGAAGCCTGATGTTTCTCATTTTAAAATTTTTGGAAGCCGTGTATATTTTCATGTGCTGAAAGAGAAAAGAAATAAATTGGGTGCATCTAGAAAGAAGGGAATTTTCATGGGCTATGGTGAAAATACTAAAGGCTATAGAATCTATGTGGCCGGTCAAAGGGAAGTTGTGATTAGTCATAATGTCACCTTTGACGAAGATATGGCTCTCAACAAGGTGGACAATCTTCTGACTTTGAGGAGCTCTCAAGAAGCTGACACCAGGGAACCAAAAGAAAAGGATGATGAATCAATGCCTGATGTAGAAGAACCCATGGATCCGATTGATCCTCCTCCACATGAGCCTTCCTCTTCTAGGAAGAGGCTTTCATGGCTTAGGGGGCTACTTGATGATGCTGAAGGATATGCTGCACCTCTAGGAACCTTTCGTGAAAGTAAGAAACCTAATAGGTATCAGGGATACTTGACCATCATGAGCACAATCATTCAAAATGATACTTCATCATTCTCACATGTCGTCAAGCATCAAGTATGGAAGGATTCTATCACCGAAGAATATGAGTCTTTTATGAAGAATGATGTCTGGGAAGTAGTTCCCAGACCCCAGGACAAGACAATTGTTACTTCCAAATGGTTTTATAAGATAAAGCATGCAGTAGATGGAAGTACGGAAAAGTATAACACTCGTTTTGTTTCTCATGATTTCTCCCAAAAGGAAGGTATAGACTATGATGAGATATTTGTACCTGTTGCCAGATATACGACCATCCACTCAATCATAGCCCTTGCTGCTTCAAAATGATGGAACCTACATCATATGGATGTCAAGACTGCATTCTTGCATGGCTCGATCAAAGAAGAGGTCTACATGGAGCAACGTGAAGGATTTTAGATTTATGATCGAAAAGCTCATGTATGCGGGTTGAAGAAGGCTCTCTATGGGTTGAAGCAAGCACCCCGAGCAAGGTATGAGAGGATCAAAAGCTACTTGATGAAGATGGGATTCACTAGGAGTGAAGCCAATCCTAACCTTTACTTTAAGGTTGTAGATGATAAACCTCTCATACTGGTGTTGTATGTGGATGACCTCTTTCTAACAGGTGTAGACCCTCTCATTCTCAAATGTAAGAGGGAGTTGGTTTCTGAATTTGAAATGAAGGACCTAGGATTGATGCACTATTTCCTAGGACTTGAAGTGTGGCAGAAGCCAGGGGAAACTTTCCTATCTCAAGGAAAATATGTGGTGAAAATATTGGAAAGATTTGGTATGGTGGATTGGAAGCCTGTAACTACCCTGATGGAGCTTGACTTCAAGAAGTTAATCGGTAGTGTTGTTGGACCTATTTTACGAAATGCTACCGAGTATTAACAACTCGTCGGAGCATTAATTTTCTTATTGAACTCTTGTCCAGATATATGCTTCGCAGTCAACACGTTGAGTCAACATATGGTTGAACCCCACCACATACGTTGGATTGGTGCCAAGAATCTATTGAGATATCTTCATGGCACTATCACTTATGCATTAAGATACACTGTCGGGGATGTGAAACTATTTGGATACACAGATGCTAATTGGACATGCAATAAGGAGGAATGTAAGAGCACTTCTGGGTGTTGTTTCTCCTTGGGATCTGCTTCAATATCCTGGATGAGTAGGAAGCAGAAGTCAGTGGCCTTGAGCATTGCCAAAGAAGAGTATATTGCTGCCTGCATGGCCTCCTGTGAGGAAGTTTGGTTGCGAAAGCTCTTCAGTGAGCAGTTTGGATTTACATTTGATACCACCGTGATCCTTTGTGACAACCAGAGTGGGGTTCGTTTGTTAGAGAATCCCGTATTTCATGATCGCTCCAAGAATATTGATATCAGATACCATTATATTCGAGATATGGTGCAACAGGGGGCTATAGGGCTCCAACATATCGGTACAGATGAACAGGTCACTGATATTCTGACAAAACCCCTTGGGAAAGTAAAATTTCTTACTTTTCGAGAACAACTCGGAGTTGTTCAAAAACCCTCCGATGAGGGTCGTGTATGATGCATTGAGCTCTGGGAGCTCCAGGGGAGTGCGAGGTACTTCTTGGAGCAGAATATGACCATAGGATGATTCGCTATCCCCTGATGGTATACATGTACACCCCATGGCGACATTGTAGCAGGATTGATGTGTTCTACTGTGAGGCCTAGATTGATGTTTTTTCCATGGCGACTGTAGCAAGATTGATGTGTTCTCCTGTGAGGCCTAGATTGATGTGTTCTCCATGGTGATTGTAGCAGGATGTTGGCATTATGATACATATGTTGTACTTGATGGCAACCCACTCATCTCAGATAATAAATTATAATGTAGAGAAAATTTCACGCACTTATATGCAGATAAAAGTTTATTTCATGTAGAGAAAAGTTCACGCACTTTTATGCATAGAAAAGTTTATTTCATGTAGAGAAAAGTTCACGCACTTTTATGCAGAGAAAAGTTTATTTCATGTAGAGAAAAGTTCACGCACTTTTATGCAGAGAAAAGTTTATTTCATGTAGAGAAAAAGTTCACGCACTTTCATGCAAGGAAAAGCGCGTATATGTTGGAGAACTTACCTTTGGTCCATGGTAGTTAGTCCTTGGTATTTGAACCTATGGTTTTGGACCATGGTACCTCGTTAGAAGTGTTGATCTCACGCACTTTCATGGTTGGTTCATGGTATTAGTTCGACAGTTTTTGATCCTATGGTTTTGGCCCGTGGTATTGCATCAAAAGTGTTGATCTCACACACTTTCATGGTTGGTTCATGGTATTAGTCCAATAGTTTTTTGATCCTATGGTTTTGGACCGTTGTATTGAGAAAGGACTAAGGCTATAAAAGAGGAAGGAGATCATTTGACAAAGCATCTTATGAATTATTGAATATCTGATAAAGTGCTAGATCTGGAATATTGTGATTGGGTTATGGTGCAGATCTGGATTTGAATGAAGAAGGAACCTGAGCATAAGGAGAAGGATAAGTTCTATTGATGGGTCAAAATCTTAAGGCTGGAATAGTGGTATATCTATATGATTTTGAACTGTGATATGTGGCATACGCTTGATCTATAAATCTAATAATCTGGCTCTGAATTATTGATGCATGTTTTATTTTACACATGTTATGGTCTGGGTAGGTTTGATGTATGGAACAACTGCAAAGTTATAAGGAAATATATGCAGATCTGTATGCGGGTTGGCTTTGGTGAAATTAGAGATTGATGATGCAAGTGTAGTTGATGGTTTTTTTTGATGTTCTTGGATCTAGTCTGAAAATTAATGAAAAGTGGTCCTTGAAAGAAAAGAAGTAGGGGGTTGTAGCTCCCTTCCAAGAGAGACTAGAAAACGAGAGAGAGAGTTGTAGCTCTCTGCAGGTTGTAGCCTACATACTAGTAAAGGACTACACCAGTACAAAATCATGGTAAAAGGAGTTTCTTATTAAAAGAAGATAGAGACATATTGCAGCAGGTGGTTTTCACCCACATTGGGTTTCGACCTTATATCTGGTGTTCTTTTGTGTGACTATTTGCTTTTCTTGTTCCTGCTCATTATTTTATGATTATGACATACAAAGTAATGATCAATATTTGAAGAATTATTCAAAGTATAAATAAGGAAGATATATTGAAAAGAATTTGATAATACTGATTCACCCCCCCTCTCAGTATTATTTCCAACAATTGGTATCAGAGCAGGTCCTTCTGAAGAAGCTTGATCACTTGAAGGAAGATCTAACATCATGAGCAACTACGAGAGGGAAGCATCAATCAGGCCACCAATTTTTGATGGGACAAACTTCGTATATTGGAAGGTAAGAGTTACTGCCTATCTTCAATCTTTGGGTACAGAAGTATGGGACATTATAGAAACAGGGTATACTTTTCCATCAGCTACTCCTACAGATTCAGCTGAGAAGAAGAAATATGAAACAAATGCAAAGGCGATTAATACTCTTCTAGGATGTCTATCTCAATCTGAATTCATGAAGGTTATGCAATATAAATCCGCAAAAGAAATATGGGACAAGATTTTTTTGAGCTAAGAAGGAGATGAACAAGTAAAATGTGCAAAACTTCAAACCCTCAGGATTCAGTATGAGAATCTCAGAATGTATAATAATGAAAGTGTGGCTAACTATTTTCTTCGTGTGGATGAGATTGTTAATTGTATGAAAAATTTGGGTGAAGAAATAAAATAGGCTGTTCTGGTTGAAAAAGTTCTAAGATCTTTGTCACCTAGGTTTGAATCTAAAGTTTCTGCTATAGAAGAAAAGGAGAATCTACAACATCTTAAAATGTCACAACTACATGGAATTCTAACTGCTTATGAAATGAGAAAAGGAGGTCCATCTGACAGGAAAGAAGCTGCCTTCAAGGCTTCAGGTAAAAGAGAGTACTATGAATCAGGACATGGGTCAGAAGAAGAAGAAGAATCAAATTTTGTCAGAAATCTTCAACGGGGTGCTGGACAGTTCAGAGATAAGTTACCCTTCAAATTCTTTTCTTGTGGAAGAGTAGGTCACTATGCTGCCAAATGTCCTCATAAGGATAAGATCGACAAGGGAAAGGAACCTATTAGATGGAACAAGAAACAGAATGCAAATAAGAAAAGCTACTACACTCATGAAGACGGTGATGGTCTATCAAATAGTGATGAAGATGAACGAGGTAATGACTATAAAATTTTAATGGCATTTGAAGATGATGATTACATGGATGCTATAGATGTGGATAGGTTTTATGAAGAGATTTCTAGACTTAAGACATGTATAGAAGAAAAGAATATGATCATTGATACTCTACAATTTCAAATTGATGAAAAAGAAAAATATCTTGAAAAGTTAGAAGGTGAAATTGTTGGCCATAGAAAAGAAATTGAGAAAACAAAGGCTATTAATCTTATGTTTGTCAAAGGATCTGAAACTCTGGATGAGATCATCAATGTACAGCGTTCTCCGCTAAACAAGACAGGTTTGGGGTATAATGGAGAAACATCTCAAGCATCCACCTCAAAGAGTTATCTTGATGCAGCAAGAAGGAATGAGAAAAAGCACAATGGAGATCATCAGGTAAAGCAGGGACGAAATACATCAAGAATGAACAAAGACTATCAGGTAAACCAGGGGCAATCTGTCTTAAGGGTGAACAAAAGCTACAACCAGCCACAGGTAAAATCTTCTCAATTTGCTTCAAGAATGGATGACAATAGAATTTACAATCATTTGGCCGGTAGATTTGATAATCGCAGAAGTTTATTCAATGGGCAATGTTTCTCTTGCCATAACTTTGGTCACAAAGCAGCTCAATGTGTTGCATATAAAACAATCATGACTAGAGAAGCTCAAAAACAAAGAAGTATGATCGGGATTACAAAAAGGACCTATAACAACTTTTCGACTCTTGAAAATGAAGTTGAATGTTCTATTTTCAATAACTTTGGTCATGAAGATTCTGAATGCAGGAGCAGGTTTCAGCAGACAAAGGAACAAGCCTCAAGCACCAGAACATGGAGAATAAAGGAACCACAAACAAAAAGATGTGGGATAGCCTTTTATGCAGAGGGACAGGAAAACCTATGGTACATCGACAGTGGATGTTCGAAGCATATGACAGGTGATAAAGAAAAACTTGAATCATATTCTGCTTTAGAAAAGGGAAAGAAAGTTTCTATTGGAAATGATACTCCAACAGCTATAAAAGGAAAAGGCACAGCTCAGTTAAAAGAAAAGGTTAAAGCTGGAAATGTTTTATATGTTGATGGCTTGAAGCATAACCTTCTGAGTGTCAGTCAGATGTGCGATCAAGGAACCGAGGTAATATTTCGATGAAATGGATGTAGCATTCGTGATCTTGATACAGGGAAAACAATGATCAAAGGTAGAAGAACTCCAAATAATCTATACATATTTGAATAAGGACAACAACAATGATATTTGAGCAAGGATGATGAACATTGGTTATGGCATCGGAGGTTGGGGCATCTAAGCTTTTCACAAATAAGGAGGGCATGCAAATATCAGGCAGTTCGTGGTCTTCCAGATATCAAAATTCCAGACAACACTATATGCAAATCATGTTAGTTTGGTAAGCAAACCAGAACCAACTTCCCGGAGAAGGAAGGATCAGCCAGCAGGCCTCTTGAACTAGTCCATACAGATGTATGTGGTCCTTTCAGGACGAGGTCACCTCGGGGAGAAGAATACTTGATATTATTCATTGACGATTTCTCCAGGTTTGTTTGGTTAGGACTTTTGAAGCACAAAGACGAGGAATTCGAAAAATTCAAATCCTTCAAAGCCTTGGTTGAAAATGAATCAGGTTACAAAATTAAGTGCCTCAGGTCTCACAGAGGTGGGGAGTTTACCTCAAATCAATTTTCGATTTCTGTGAAGAACATGGGATAAGAAGGGAATTCTCTACAGCTAGAACTCCTTAGCAAAATGGAGTGGTGGAAAGGATGAACAAAACAGTCCAACAAATGGCCCATGCTATGCTTGATGAGTCCGGAACTCCCGCAACTTTCTGGGGTGAAGCTGCATATGCTGCGGTTGTTATTCTCAATAAAACAAATGTCCAAGTGAACAACACTCAAACTCCTCATGAACTCTTGTATGGTGAGACTCCTTCGGTAAAACACTTCAAAATCTTTGGGAGCAAATGCTATATTAAGAATACTGATGAGCAACTTGGAAAACTTGAACCTAGAGCAGATGAAGGTATTCTTCTTGGTTATTCTCCACATAGCAAAACATATAAGTGCTACAATAAAAGACTTGGAAGAATTGTTGACAGCATTGATGTAGTGGTTGATGAAAAAGGATACATTCCTAGGCAAGTAAATCATGAAAATATCGAAGAAGATGAAGACCACCCTCAAAGAAAGAATGATGAAGAACCTGAAGAAGCACCAGAGGAACAGATAAGGGTAGAAGAGAAGACTCCATCCAAGTACGTTCAGAAGAATCATCCAGAATCTCAGATTTTGGGGCAAAAAGAAGCAGGTGTACAAACAAGAAGAAAAATTGCAGAAGCTTCAAGATATTTGGCATTACTCTCATCCACTGAACCACAAAATATAAAAGAGGCATGCAAAGATGAATGTTGGGTCAAAGCAATGGATGAAGAACTTGAGCAGATCGAAAAGAACAACACTTGGGAGTTGGTTCCTAGACCAAAGGATAAGAATGTTACAGGGACAAAATGGGTCTTCAAAAATAAGTTGAATGAAAATGGGGAAGTAATTAGAAACAAGGCCAGACTTGTTTGTAAAGGGTATGCACAACAAGAAGGAATAGATTTTGAAGAAAATTTTTCTTCTGTTGCAAGACTTGAGGCCATCCGAATGTTCCTTGCTCTCTCAAGCTTTCAAAAGTTCAAAGTATTTCAAATGGACGTGAAATCAGCCTTTCTAAATGGGGACTTAGAAGAAGAAGTATACATTGAGAAGCCAGATGGTTTCATTCTTGGAAATGATCGAAATCTTGTATGCAGATTGAAAAAGGCTCTCTATGGTCTTAAACAAGCTCCAAGGTCTTGGTACTATCATTTGGACAAATATCTTCATCAACAAGGTTTTTCAAAAGGATCAGCAGATAGCAATCTTTATACAAAAAATTGAAAATGACAAATTGTTGATACTTGTTGTGTCTGTAGATGACATTATCTTTGGCAGCAATGAAGAATCTATGAGTCAAAGCTTTGCCTTGGTGATGCAGAAAGAATTTGAAATGTCCTTGCTTGGAGAATTGACATATTTTCGGGGCCTGCAAATCCAGCAAAAGGAAGGAGGGATATTCTTGTCTCAAACCAAGTATCTCAAGCAGATTTTGAAGAAATATGGCATGGAAGATGCAAAACCAGTATGTACACCCATGGTCACAGGATGTAGCCTCAGTGCAAATGATGAATCAGCAGCAGTACATCAACCAACCTACAGATCTATGATTGGAAGTCTACTTTATTTGACAGGTACCCGACCAGACATCATGCATGCAGTGGGAATAGTTGGAAGATTTCAGGCAAATCCAAAGGAAACTCATCTTCAGGCAGTAAAGAGAATCTTCAAATATCTTCAAGGGACTCAAAATTATGGCTTATGGCATCCTAGAGATACAAATCTCACACTTCATGCTTATACTGATGCAGATTGGGCCGGAAGCGTGGATGATAGGAAGAGCACAAGTGGTGGTGCATTCTTTATGGGTTCCAGATTAGTATCTTGGTTCAGCAAGAAACATAGTTCAATTGCCTTGTCTACAACTGAAGCAGAATATGTTGCTGCTGCATCTTGCTGCACTCAACTCCTTTGGATGATGTAGACCTTGCAGGATTTTCAAATCACTTGTACACCACCCATCTCCATCTTATGTGATGATACAAGTGCAATCAGCATTTCAAGGAACCCAGTCATGCATTCAAAAACCAAGCACATACCAATCAAGTATCACTTTCTCTGGGAACAAGTGCTTGAACAAAAGGTCAAGTTGGAGTATGTTCCTTCTAAGGAACAGGTTGTTGATATACTCACCAAACCATTGCCTAGGGAGACCTTTAAATACCTCAGGCAAAAGCTAGGGGTTGTTGATGCACCATCTTGTTGTTGAATCTCTTTTGATTGTGGTTGTACGCAAGGTTCATCTGAAGTATATGCGTACATGTGCTGGGTTGCGGATTGGTCAAAGATCGAATGGCATAGGTTTAGGGGGAGCATATCATGCATTGTTGGCATTATGGAGGAAGTACAGAAGGAGATCATGGGTGCTGGTCTGAATATTGCTGCAATACGTCTCTATCTCTTTCATGGTCATGGATTATGGTTCTTCTTTGCAGATCTGGTTTATAGTCAGGGGGATCATGTTCATAGGGGGAGCATAACCCTTTCCCTTGATGTCAAAGGGGGAGAGTGATTGTTTGTTGTTGCCATCAAGTCCAAAGGGGGAGATTGTTGGCATTATGATACATATGTTGTACTTGATGGCAACCCACTCATCTCAGATAATAAATTATAATGTAGAGAAAATTTCACGCACTTATATGCAGAGAAAAGTTTATTTCATGTAGAGAAAAGTTCACGCACTTTTATGAAGAGAAAAGCTTATTTCATGTAGAGAAAAGTTCACGCACTTTTATGCAGAGAAAAGTTTATTTCATGTAGAGAAAAGTTCACGCA
Source organism: Pinus tabuliformis (assembly GCA_031772625.1). Classification (NCBI taxonomy): domain Eukaryota; kingdom Viridiplantae; phylum Streptophyta; class Pinopsida; order Pinales; family Pinaceae; genus Pinus; species Pinus tabuliformis. The sequence goes on from CM062820.1 coordinate 537,571,284, forward strand.
CTTTTATGCAGAGAAAAGTTTATTTCATGTAGAGAAAAAGTTCACGCACTTTCATGCAAGGAAAAACGTGTATATGTTGGAGAACTTACCTTTGGTCCATGGTAGTTAGTCCTTGGTATTTGAACCTATGGTTTTGGACCATGGTACCTCATCAGAAGTGTTGATCTCATGCACTTTCATGGTTGGTTCATGGTATTAGTTCGACAGTTTTTGATCCTATGGTTTTGGCCCGTGATATTGCATCCAAAAGTGTTGATCTCACGCACTTTCATGGTTGGTTCATGGTATTAGTCCAACAGTTTTTTGATCCTATGGTTTTGGACCGTGGTATTGAGAAAGGACTAAGGCTATAAAAGAGGAAGGAGATCATTTGACAAAGCATCTTTTGAATTATTGAATATTTGATAAAGTGCTAGATCTGGAATATTGTGATTGGGTTATGGTGCAGATCTGGATTTGAATGAAGAAGGAACCTGAGCGTAAGGAGAAGGATAAGTTCTATTGATGGGTCAAAATCTTAAGGCTCGAATAGTGTTATCTCTATATGATTTTGATCTGTGATATGTGGCATATGCTTGATCTATAAATCTAATAATCTGGGTCTGAATTATTGATGCATGTTTTATTTTACACATGTTATGATATGGGTATGTCTGATGTATGGAAAAACTGCAAAGTTATAAGGAAATATTTGCAGATCTGTATGCGGGTTGGCTTTGGTGAAATCAGAGATTGATGATGCAAGTGTAGTTGATGGTTTTTTTTGATGTTCTTGGATCCAGTCTGAAAATTAATGAAAAGTGGTCCTTGAAAGAAAAGAAGTAGGGGGTTGTAGCTCCCTTCCAGGAGAGACTGGAAAACGAGAGAGAGAGTTGTAGCTCTCTGCAGGTTGTAGCCTGCGTACTAGTAAAGGACTGCACCAGTACAAAATCATTGTAAAAGGAGTTTCTTATTAAAAGAAGATAGAGACATATTGCAGCAGGTGGTTTTCACCCACATTGGGTTTCCACCTTATATCTGGTGTTCTTTTGTGTGACTATTTGCTTTTCTTGTTCCTGCTCATTATTTTATGATTCTGACATACAAAGTAATGATCAATATTTGAAAGTATAAATAAGGAAGATATATTGAAAAGAATTTGATAATACTGATTCACCCCCCCTCTAAGTATTATTTCCAACACAGGATTGATGTGTTCTCCATGGTGACTATAGCAGGATTGATGTGTTCTCCTGTGAGGATATGATTGATTAGTTCTCCTGTCGAGGCACCCTACCCATGTAGTCTGGGACTGATGGGAAGTACCTCTCATCTGATCAATGAGTAGGGAAATGAAGTTAGGGGCCATAGTAGTACCGATGGATGCATCGTTGTATCTACTATACTCCCTATGCTAAGATGAACTCCATTGATTTGGGATCAATGATACTATTCTGGGACCAGTGGTAGGAGTTGTACAATACTATGACATTGACTTTGATTTGGTTGAGACTAGTTTGGGACTAGTGGTACATACTCTGAGACTGACTTCATGTCAGTGCAGTACTGGTATGGGACCAGTGAGAGTGGTACATACTATGATGCTGACTTCGGGTTGGTTAAGACTAGTCTGGGACTAGTGGTACACTCTCTGAGACTGCGATAATCGTCTAGGACGAGTGGTAGGAGTGGTACTTACTATGAAGCTGACTTCAGGTTAGTTGAGACTGGTCTAGGACCAGTGGTTGAGATTGGCTTTGAGTTAGTGGAGGATGGTACTAGTCTGGGACTAGTGGAGTTGTACTCACTATGACGCTGGCTTCAGGTTGGTTGAGACTGGTCTGGGACTAGTGGAACATACTCTAAGACTGACTTTGAGTCAGTATGATACATCCTCGATCATTTCTTCTTCTTCATAATTTCGACAAAAGCAGAGCAGAACAGAACAAAGAAGAGTAGCGCATAACAGAGCAGAGCCATACAGATTAGTACAGTGCAGAACAAGACAAAGAAAAACAGGAAGAATAGAGCAGAGTAGGGCAAGGGTTAGGCTGTACAGGGCAGTGCATTTGATGGATGAATAGTAATGACCGATAGACAAATTGCAGATGAAGTTCTCCCTAGTTGAGAGGGAGTGTTAAAATTGGCATCGAACAAAAAACATGATGTGGGTCATCTTATTCGTGGCTGATAATATGTTCATTAGATTCCTCTCATCAAGAAGTGTAGGATTGATATAAATATCATCCAATTTCGATAAGTATTCATGGAGATGTGAACTTTTTTTTATTATGGAATTATTATCAAGCTAACCTACAACTCATGTAGGCTTAGAAGCCCAACATTTGCATCTATTCAAACACCAACGCTGTGTATAAATATAGGAGGACTTTTCCTCATTTGGACTCACTCATCTCATCACATCTCTCTCTCTCTCTATTGCATAGAAAAGAGACTCTTCTCTACTGCACAGAAAAGGGTCTCTCCCTCACACATGTGAAGCTGGAAGCTGTCGAAACTGAAGCTGCAACTGTAGAAGTAAAGTTTGACCTGCATGGACTAGAAGATCTCCTCATCTAGACTATGATGTAGGTTCATCTGAACCTCCTCTGAAAGCCACAACTTTTGGTGGTGGGATCAAGTCAATTCGACGAACGGTTTGCAAGATATCGACTACCCTAGTTTGAAGGAAGTTGCTGAAACTGAAGCTACAACTGCAGAAGTGAAGTTTGACCTACGTGGACTAGAAAATATCCTCTTATGAACTGCGCTATAGGCTCATCTGAAACTCCTCTTAAAGATGCAACTTTTGGTGGTGGAATCAAGTCAATCCGACAGACAGTTTGCAAGATATCGATTGCCCTAGCTTGAAGGAAGTTGTTGAAACTGAAGCTGCAACTGCAGAAGTGAAGTTTGACCTGCATGGACTAGAAGATATCCTGATGTAAACTTCACTATAGGTTCTTCTAAACCTCCTCTGAATGCCGGAACTTTTGGTGGTGGAATCAAGCCAATCCGACGGTTGGTTTGTGAGATATCGTCTACCCTAGTTTGATGATGAAACCGCTAATGCGCATGCTGCTGATCTAGGGTTTACCACTGCTAATATAAATAAGATTTATTGTACTATTTCTCTCTAATGAATTATTGAAGATAAAAGAATATTTAATCAAAGGGTTTCCCCACACATCGTGGGGTTTGTCCTTGGCTAGCCGCCACATCTTGTGTCTCTTGTCTTGGCTTATTTTCTATCGATCGTTTAATGTTCTATCTGCACTTTACTTTATGTACATGTGATTTCTAATCTAAGGAATATAATAAGAAAAAGAAGTAAATTGTTATAAGCATAGAACATACCATAACTTAACAATATTGAAGTGGTTGATGATCTCTGTTTCTTTACCCATTAAGTAATGTTTCCATTTATTAACACTTTCTACTAGTGAAAATAGTTCTTTTTGATAAGTTGGATAATTTGTAACTACTTTAAAAAATGTTTCTGAATGAAAACAAATAGGTTTTCCTTTTTGCATTAACATTGCACCCTTTGCATACCCACTAGCATCAGTTTCTCCAATACTGAACTACACCCAAGAAACTTCTAACTTTCGTCACATGTTGTGGTCTTGGCCACTTAACTATCACATCAGCTGGATCTATTTTAAGCTACCCATTTCCATCTATGTAGCCAAGATAGATTAAGGAAGATTTTCCAAATTCACACTTAGAAAGTTTGAGATACAATTTCTCTCTTTGCAACACATCAAAACCATGTTTAACATTCTTTACATGTTCTTCCAAACATGAAATGAAAATAAGAATATCATCGAGATAGACTTTGACAAAATTATCAAGAAAAGGAAGAAACACATCATTCATCCTCATAAAAGTTGTTCGAGCATTGCATAAACCAAACGACATAACCAACCATTCATAAAGCCCACGTCTAGTCTTAAATGTAGTTTTTCATATGTCATTTTCTGCAATACAAATATGATGATAACCACTTATTAAATCCAATTTATTAAAGTAGACACGTTCTTTTACTGATAAAGCAAATTATCTATTCTTGGAAGAGTATACCTGTTCTTTATGGTGATTTTGTTTAAAGCTCTAAAATCAACACACATTCTCAAAGTTCCATCTTTATTAGGCACTAGAATGATCAGTGATCCACATGGAGAAGAACTGGGTCAAATAAAGCCTTCATGAGTCAATTCCTGATTTTTTCCTTAATTTCTTCATTTTCTATGACCGACATAAGATACATGGCAATATTTGTAAGAAGGGCATTAGATTGTAATTGAATATCATATTGTATTTCCTGTTTTGGAGGTAGATTTTTTGGTTCTTTAAACAATTCTTTATAATAATCAACTATTTCATCCGAATTATCCTTAAACTGACAATCACACCCTTGAAAAGCATCAATCTTATATTTAGGTTGTTCCTTAAAAATCATGAGAACATAATTTTTACTTGAACTTATTGGTCTTTTCATCTAGTTTACATTGATTAAATCCAAGCTTGTTTTAATCTTGTCTGTTGTGACAACATATTAAATTCCATCCTTAACAAGATGAATTTATTCTCCTTTCTATGAAATATGGCATCTTGATCATAAAGATAAGGACTACCCAACACAACTCTAAATATGTCTAAAGGAATCACATCTAAATCAACTTCATAAACAAAATTAGTTGTCATTGCAAATCATAACTGACATTATTTTGTGACATGCATCTAAGTGTTTTCCTCTAACCATCCTAAAGGGTAAGGTTTTGGATGATTATTAGTTTCCAATCCCAATTTTTTTACTAATTTCTCAGATTTAGATTTGCCTGAGTTCCACTATCAAATAATGTATCAATCTTAGTGTGTTTGGATATTATCCTTGTGTGAAACAATTCAATTCTCTTCTTATCTTCAATCACTTCATTAGATTTAGAAGAAGATACAGAACACATAGAACTAGAGCTTGCTTCAAAAGGATTACCTGTCAGATCCATAGCGGTTATCTTTTGTTCATCACCTGTGTCAGATCCCAAGTCTTGTTGGATTGCAGCATTAGCTTTATTCTCACCCTTCTTCTTAAGGAACTTGTTGGGCTTAAGTTTTGGATGTAGCTTCCAACACTTGGACTCATCATGTCCAACCCTCTGACAATGAGTACAAGTAGTCCTTTCTCCTTTCATAACTGGTGTTGATTTCTTCCCCTTTGATTTTATCTTCCGTTTGTTGTCTTTAAAATCTTGTTTTCTCAATTCTTGAATGGTTTCTTTGAAAACTTAAAGGGTATGTCACCTTATTCTATATGGATGGCTTGCACTCATACTTCATCAAACTCAGTTGGATTAAACATAAATAATGTATGCTGCAAATAATAATGCAAACTTCCAATATAATTTAACAAAGTTTCTCGTCTGTTCAATGGAATATCAAGTGCTAAATCATTTTTCCTAAACTCCTGTGTAAACTCTTGCATACTCTGTCCTTTACCATGCCTTAAGTGTTGCTGTTCTATTACAACCTTTTTCATATATCCTAAAGGATATAACTTCTTTCTAAGAGCTTTAATAAACTTAGGCCATGAAAAGATAATTTTTCCTTTAAGCTTTAAACCTGATTGAGTTTTACTCTCCCACCAAATAATAGTTGTTCCCCATTCTAAGTGTAGCTAACTGAATTTTCACAGAATCATCATCAGTATTCTAAATTCTACAATAAACTTCAATTTGTTTAGTCGAGTTATCTAACTTTTTAGGATTCAATTCACCATCATATTTCAGTAATTCAAACTTAACATCAAACTTCAAAAAAAGAGATTTCTTATGTTTCTTCCTGGATTCAAAATATGAACTTGAATCATCAGAAGAAGATGAATATGAAGATGGAGGAGAAGTTGGTTCATTACCATTAGTTTTCTCCTTTCCCTTTTTCTCCTTCTTAATCTTCAAAGACGACACTGCATCTCTGGTCTTCTTGTCTTCATAAATTTCTCCAACAATCTGTTGCATATTAAGGAACATTTTCTAAAACTACTCATTAGACTTAGGCTCAAGAACTTCTCCTTCATTTTCACCTGCCATCTTTCGAATGAATTTCCTCTTTCCAATGTATGGATTGGCCTCTTCAAGTTTCCCTTCTCCACATTGCAACCTGGATCTAGTCAACATTCACATTGGAAAAAATCATGTTTAATCATGATCAACCTACTTTGATACCAAAACATATGATCTGAAAATGACATAGGATCGATTTCACAACTTAACCAACATTTAACCAAGGTCGCTTGATCATGAATGAAAGAGGGAAATTGATGATCAATACGTCATAAACATAAACTTAAGAGAAACAAATAATCGAACAACATAAAGAGAAGAAAACACAACAAATTATTGATAGAGTTCATCCCTCCTGGACTATGTCTCCGGGTCTGCTTCCAAATGGGCATCCATTTTATTAAGAAATGATCCAAGGATTTATTCACATTCAAAAATTACCAACGAATTATTGCATGTAGGAAATATTGATCACTATAAATAGAAATCCCTGAAATGAACTTTATTCTCCTGCATACAAAACCATGTTCTGCAACTCTTGAAGCACCTCCAACCCACTGGTGCACTGGTTATCCTTTTAAAAATCATTGGGTAGGTAGGAAGTTCGAATCTCATGGACTCAGTTAGGAAAATAGTCTAGTTTTTTTTTAACAACTACTTTGGTGGACAATTGAACCTTCTCGGTGCATGTCTTACATTAATTTTTTTATAACCAAAAACCCAAATTTTGAATTTATGTTAAAATTGCACCCCTTCTTGGATTCGGGTTCAACGTTTTAATTTAATATATAGTTTGGAGGATTTAATCTGTGTTCATCAAAAAATGGACCAAGGTTTATTAATCTCTATGGCATATGAAAATTGGTCCTGCCAGTTTTCGGCTTGGCGGTGAAATGGTATGGCACCCCATGGAACCATCAACCCGAAAACCTTAATGTAACCCTTCACCATGACGATGATACTACAACTATAATATTAATACATCAACCTTAATTTAAATAATAAGAATTTAATGTTATGCTGCTCTAAGTTTGGAATCTCTAGAATCTTTACTTATCTAATGCCAAAACAGTTGTGGGATTGGCGAGGCCACCAATCCTGGCGGGCTTTGCTAATCTTGGAAGGCTCCTTTAATTCCTCCTCCCAACACCGAAATCAATAAAATTTATATATATTTTATTTTCCATGATCTATAAACACAATGCATGGAGAGTTGGTAAACGTTTTGTGATAGATTTGGAGAGGTCACGGGGTTGATCCATGATACTGCCCCTCCATGCCTCTACCACTATTGACTAGACTACCCATTGACCTACTTCCTGTTGACTATTAACTGACACTTGTCCTGCGCAGGACACATTTTTTTACCTGTTCCTTGAAAACTTCAATGAGATTTATTTTTCTCACACATACCTCACTTAAGAATCTAAATATATCACTGGAATCAACACGATGAGCACTACGAATTGGTAATGGCTCCAAGATGATTTGGAATAGAAAAATTTAGAGCATTTCAGGAGTCCCCCTGGATAATGTAAGGTGAAGGTTTATTGGAAAAGTTAGGTTGTTGTCATTATGTTTCCTAAACTTGATTTTTGTTATTACAATTGAATTTTTAAATCCCTTTAGAGACAATGCTAAAAAAATATGATAAAATGTGGAAAAAATAAAAAATTCTTATTAATCTATCCTATCCCATATTTCTGCTATATTCTCCTCTCATAACTTCATATCACCATTTATTTATTCTTAAATGGAAACATTTAGGTGTTGTTTACATTATGTTTCGAAAGAAAAAATATACTATGGGAATGGTTACCCAAATGATGAATCGTTAATTGGTTTAGTTTTGGTCTCTTAGTTTTGAAACCTTAGTTTAGTGTTGACGGCCACTATATTTATGTTGGAAGTAGTTCTTAGGAGACCTCAACTTTTAGGGGTACCTTTTGAAAAATATGGACTTGCAAAATCAACGTAAATTTTTTTTTATTAATGAAAATCCTTTGCATCATTTATCAAAGGATCCAGTCCCACCTTTAGAACATGAGAACCCTAAGTTTCGTGCATGTGCATCGGACAACCAACAAATTGGTAGACATTTTAGCCAATGAAGGAGCTCTCTGTGCTAAAAAACAATAAATATAGATGGAAAGATGTCCCCCAAGGCAGATTGAGGGATGAGTCTCTCAGATAGGCAAATGTGGACCGAGAACTCTATCAGAATAAGGGATTCTAGCAAATTGTAGAGCTCTGGAAATAGTTGATGTATAGTCTACATGAAGTAGCTCTCCAGGCATATTAAGGAAAAGAACATCCAGTCCTTTGTTCGAAATATTAGCCCAAAATGGTACAGACCCAGGGTTCTTGTGTGGGTGGCGATTGACACCATAGGGATTTGCATAAACTTGTATTATACCACAGATCAACTCCTCATTGGCTGTGCAGGGAGTTGGGATAACGATCATGCAGTTAGGAAAAATGGTGGCATTCTGATCAAAGTTGTGTGGCATTAGCACAAATGTGTCTCTCAGCCAAATGGTTGGCAGTGGGTGGAGAGAATCCGCGGTAATTTGAGTTATGCTACAGTTAAGGTGGTTTTCGGGTTTTCGAGTGTCCACAAAACTAGAAGCAGTTTTCTAGAGATGAACCCGATGCCACTAAATGTTCAACACGTGGCTCAAGGAGGCGAGTGAATACCACCTTTATCGGGCAGGTACTCCTCCTGCTCTTTTCAGCCCGATATTCCTCACAACCCTGGGATCAAGCAATTGCAGATAAACGCCCTAGGTTCAATGTGCATGTTGGTGGGTCCGGGTTATCTTCCTGGCTTCCCTAGCATACCTGAAATCTTTATATTGTGGTCTCTATTTATGCTTTGGGTCTGCTTTTAGTTTTTTTCAGGGTCACGTGTTTTCGTCACGTTTTGATCCTCGACCGTTAGATCTTAGATGATAGTTCGAGCAGTTTTTTGGGTCGTAGGCCCGGTTCTCGAGCCATTGGCTCTTTTCCCAAAGCTCAAAGTGATGGGTTAGATGTATTTTATGTAATCTATTCTATACATATAAGTGAATAGAAGGACTGACTCTTGCTTCATCAAAAAAAAAGAAAATCCTTTGCATCGGTTTACAAAAATGAAAAAATCATTATTTATACATTTATAATCTAGGGAAAAATGAAGATATTCTAGCTATTAGAGAAATTTTTGAAGTCTAAAATGGGCCTCCTAAGGAATATTATAAAGCAATAGTGGAAATAATAAAATAATATTATATTACATTATCAAATTTTAGAGGGAAAATGTAAAATACTACTTTTTCAACTCATATTTTCGACTTATATCCCTACAATTTTACTCAAATTTTGAGCAAGAACACTCATTGGATACATAATTTAATTCTTCATACAAGAATTACCAAGTTTTCATACTTCGAGTTGACCCCACTACATGAAAAAAGAGAAATACATGAAAAAACAAGATTGTATTTCTCATTTTTTGTGTAGCAGGGCCCATCAAAAGTATGAAAAATGACTTATCCTTGTTAATTTTATAGGTCATTGACAAATTCCAACCATGGTATGAGATTCCTCTTTTCAAGTGGACCTGTTATCACCCTAAAATTTTTGTTTCTAAGCTTTGGAAAGTTTGCCTTGTTTCTAGTCATAGTCTTATAGGTTTTGAGTCATCTCATCTCAATAAGTGTCATTCTCTTTTCGAAAAAAAATGTTTCACAACCTCATTCCATGTCCTAAAATCCTCACCATGTGTTTTGACATCACTAAGATTCCAAAGGATTGGTGTTAGTCTTGGTCTAGTCTTTCCATGGTCGCTTTAGTGTCTAAGATTTAGAAAAGAGGCTTGTTGGTATGGTCAAATAGGATCAACACTCCGTTCTTGCCCATCACTGGTCCCACATCACTTAAAATTCCATGTGTCAAACTTGTGTCAAGGTTTTCGTAGAGAAAAACTCACTCTAGGTGTTTTCATAGCACAAAACCTAGAATTTGCACTGGCTACACTACGAAATTGGGGATTTTGAACTAAGAGTTTTTGTAGCGTGCTACGAAACCCCTAAAGCAGCTTGTTTCAGCATAAAATTCTATGTTTTCTACTTTTACTAGTCAACTTCCAAAAGGTCTCCTGAGCAACTGAGAACTCACTTTCTAAAGCTAAAAGAGATTTTTATTCCTAACAGATTAAAATACAAAAACCTCTTTTAGTTTCTTCACATTCGTTTTGAGGTAGGAGGAATTTATGGTTAAACTTGCACTAGGAAACTGCTGTAGGTGTTGTTTTTCACAAACCAGAATTTGCCAGTTTGCACATGATATTCAAAGACAATTTGTGGTCACAGGAAGAGGTATTTTGGAATTTTGAAGGAGGTTTTTCTTCATAAACTCTGCAGCTACAATAAATTATCTCACTTTCCTCATAAGTGTTTTCAGTTTGGAGATACTAAGCTTTCTTTGAAACCTTAATTTCAGAGAACAGATTTTTCCTGTTTTACACGTGTTTTTCAAGGACAGATTCTAGACAGATGGAGAAGTTTTTTAAAAATCCATGAGAGGTTTTCGTTCTAGACAACATGGAATACAAAAACCTCCTTCAGTTTTGTAAAATGTGTCATGGATGAAGAGATAAAGACTTTGTCCCACGTGCCAACTTTCAAGGATCCTAAACCTAAAAGCAGGGAAATATGTTCCCTAATTTCTACGGTTTTTCATCAGCAGTCAGGTGATAACGTAGGAGGCTTCATCAAATTTGACTTCATGAGATTAAAGTTTTCAAAGAATGAATTTTATGTTTAGTTGAGGTGGTTTAGTCATAATAAGGAGTTACACTCCTAGTTGTATTAGGTCTCTACGACTGCTAGTTAGCTGTCATTTGCATTTAATAGTTAGTTTTAAGTATCAATAGGTGTCATAGTAGGATGAATTCGAATTCCCCTCATGCTGGAGGAGGAATATAAGTCATGTAAGAAAGAGCTCGATATATAGCAGAAGATCTGATGTACAAAGGGTTGGAAAATTATTCAGAAAAGCTCTCATATTTGGCTTTATGTAAAGACTTTGTTTTTAGTAATACAATACTTTGGCTTTGCTTCTCAGGAATTAGAAGGAATTCAATGCTTTGAATGTCTTGTATTTTTCTCTTCCTATTATCTACAGTGATATGAATGTGTGATTACTTATAAATCACTAACAATGCTCTAATTTCCTTCATGCATTTGTAAACTGTGTTGGTCCTATGTGTTTCTGGTGTATTCTACATGCATTGAGTTCTAAATGCCCTGACTTCTACGTAAAGCTAACCTTACTGTCAATACTAAAGCATATCTGACTCCATAAGCCCAATGGATACTTTCTAATTGTGTTTCCACCACTTACATTTTTACATTTGTTTCATAAGAGTTAGCCATCTTACTCATAATAAAAAATCGTTAATCCTTTGAGAGAGCCCTCTCAGGTTGAGGAGGCTAAGCCTCAGCCAAAAAGTAGCTTTGAAATAGTTACTTAAGATCTACCTAATCAGCAGCCTATCATGAACTGATTTTGAGATAATAGGACCAATTTTGACTATCGAAGCGCTCTGTTTCGACAAGGGAAAGTGTATTTTTGAATTAAAATCCCACATGTGCATATTTGATCAGGTCAACCCTAAAGCAAATTGGACACCCTTGGAAGGCTATCAATACAAGTGATCTCAACCACATTTGGACAATCATATTAGATCATTCTTCTATTATATTTTGTTCTTTTGGCTCACATAGGTCTGAGGTAGGTCCATAGAGGAATGGGTTCACATGAAGGTGAAATTGTAGGGTTCGAAGCTTGCATCTTTGTTTTATGGTTTTATGTGTTAGTTGCAGGCATGTCATGGAAAAATATTAGTTGCAGCCACACGTAGGCTAGGTCATCCATGCGATTGAAGCCTCTTAGATGCACATCACTTTCTAGTGTGATTCAAACCTAAGGTTTGATTTTTCAGGTGACCACAAATTTCACTCGTTGACCATAGTATTCAGCAGTTGTTCGCTGACAATAAAAATTGATCACATGCTTTTGAATAAGGGTTTGAGTATTTTCATTATTGGGTTCGTTTCATGAATATTTTTCAGTTGATGTTGTTGAATAGTTGTGTGAATGAAGATATGGATCATTATACTCTCTTTTGTTGAATCATTCAATGACAATCTAACAAAAATAAGAATTTGAAAGGGTTTTCCCCATAGTGGTTTTTTCCATTGTCTCTAACCAATCTTGGTGTCTCTACGTTTGAATGATTTTCTTCTATTTGTTCCTTTATGTTCCATTACTTTGATTATGATATTGTTCTTTCTATATAGTTTCATATGTTTCTGAATAATGATGTAAATCTGAATAATGTTAGGATTTTGTGGTGTGAATTAATATGGTAATAATGAAATGCAATTATCAAAGAAAATAACGATATAGGCCTAAAAAAATTAACATGGTATCAAAGATGAGATGAAGAAAGTTCATTGAAGATGAACCCTATGAAGACACCTTTGATGGAAGCATGATATGATGGAGGAGGCATAAAATAATTCTAGGATTTTATAGAAACCTTGGACAATTTGGTTATTAGGGTTTGATGGATATTATGAGGTTAAGGTTTGGGAGAAACCCCGGTTTATGGAAATGATTTCAGATATGAAATCTAGAAAACATAACATGATCAATGTGGAGATATTCAAGGACTTTTGATAGATTTGATGAAGCCGTATATGGGATAGTCTCTTTTAGGCTTAGTTGTTGATGAACTTGATAGAAATATTGAAGGAAACATTGTCATATGGATAATGGATCATAATCAATTTTGAAGGCTAGTTCAAGAGGGATATGACCACATCTCATTGAAGATAAGTATTTTTTTCTTTGATTTATGTTACTTCTTTATGCCTTTACTTTTGTTTAGACTTATTCATTTGATCATTGATTATGCTTCCTACATGTATATTTGAGTATTTGGATACTTCTAACCTCTTGATGAGATGTGATAAGTGGATTGTTCTTGAGGATCATCTGAGATGAAGGAAAGGATAGAAGTTGGCAAAATGATACCGCTGCCAATGAAAAATAAGAAGATACACATGTATCTGAATACTGCAACGTATATATGATATTGTTTCATTGTTATGATTCAACTGCAATATTGGATGATAAGGTAAGCCCTAAGGTATGATGAGAACATCTCCTTCACAAATGGCTCATGCATGCATATGAAAGTGATTTTGATTCATGGTAATTATGATGATATGATGCACCTGATATTAGACAAGTATCTTACATTTTATTAACTCATGGTAAAGTCACTTAGACAGTTGATTTTTGATATGTTGATATACTTTATATTTGGAAAAGCATCTCATATATTAGACATGATGGATATCTTGATCCCATAAATAAAGATAACACATTGATTATCATATATGGTAGCTTGATACTATTGATAATTCTTGTTATAAGGATGATAACCATGATGATGGAAGTGTAAAAATAATATTATTGCTCAATATCTCCTTGCTGACCTTGGCTTAGTAATTATGATGTATGGTAAAAATTGGATGCCTTGATTTGATGATTGAATGAATGTAGAAGAGCTGACGAATTTATTATGATCCTTAAAGTATCATAAATAACTTGACAACTTCTGCAACTATATTACTATAACCCTTGATGTGAATTTGGTGCCATGTTCATATGAGATCATGAAGTCATTGATACTGACGTGTTATGACCATGATGAATATATGTGTTAAGAACTTGATATAACTTCATTTTGTGATCTAATAGTTCTACTGATGCATGAAAATATTATGGATAAGTTGATAATGATGAAGCCTAAAGTGGCTACTGATTAAGAGGGAGACTCCTCATAAGATCCCTATACCTATTGTCATTTTTATTAAATGTATAGAAGATTCCTTATTGTTGAAGTTTTCTGACATAAATAGAAAAATATTTGATGTTGTTGGTCCGCAATAAGCCCAAATCTGAGAAGAGATGGTTTTCTTAGTCTAAGCACCAACCACATGAAATTAAGCTTATCAATGAGGTTATAGGCCACCAACCACACAAAAGAAGGCCTATGGGTGTAGTTGTGCCTATAGGTCACAAAATTGAATATTTATGCATAAAATCGGGAATGCATTAGGAGTATGACAATCCTACAAATATGGAGCAGACATGAGAATGTCCTATGAGTAGGGAAGTTTGAATGTTTGGCTTACTATAGAGAACGTAATTATGTTGACTAAACTTGTGTTTGTTGGGGACTGAAATATCCATATTAGTATGATATTTTGATTTGATCATTGAAGTTAGTGTATGAAATTATATGCTAATAGTTGCAAGGGTTTGATTTGGCCTATTAATGATTCTTTCGAGCATTGACTTGATGATTGATAGTTCATAGATATGTTATGGAGTGATTGAACTCATTGTGGTGACAAATTAGGGTTTTTGATTTGATAATTGATGGTTTTCCTCGATGACAGTGCTATGTGAGCATAGTGAATTTTAGTGATTAATGTTGGAATTGATTTTTTATTGACATCATTGGCTTTGTCACATTTGTTGAAGTATAAAAAGATGTGATTTATGCTTGGTATATGCATTTGCATCTAGTTATAATTCATGTTGTGATGCCATGATGGAATTTGATATTGCTTAATAACGATTTGTTGACATGACAACAAATGAAATCATGACTTGGTATTTAGATGTGAGTTTTATCTGACATTTGGTTTGAAGAAGTTTGTCATAGTGATATTGACATAAAGTTTTATGGTTTTGATATGGCATTTAAGGCTTGATAAGTTGACTTAGTTGATTTGATTTCATAGTGTTGATTTGTGTGAGGTTGAGTACATCATCTTTTATCTAATATAATGCACTGCGTAATCCCCCATACTTACATCATCTTTGTCAAGTGTTATGCTTGCAAAAAGAATTATATGAAGCAAGATTTCTCATCTTGATATGTCCAAATTGATTGTTATCTGGTGAAGCCAAGAAGATGCGAAAAATATAAGCCCCTACTTAAAAATGGGCCCACAATATGACTTTGATTCTGGTTTTATATACTGATGGTCTATTATTGACAAGTAATGAACCTCTGATACTCAAAGTAAGAGGGAGATGGCCTCTGAAGTTTAAAATGAAGAATCATGACATAGCTAGCTATGAGGTAGGTTAAAGAAGTTCTTTGGAGATCCATTTATGTAGGTTTTGGATATCACCAGGATACATTGCGATAATATTGACAGAGAACTTGTATATAGTTTGGATTTAAATCTCTTCATATATTGAGACAACATTGTCATAAGAGACAAGCTTCGGTTTATGGTTTTTGCTTCCGTGAGAGGGAGGATGAATAAAGTATCATTTTTGTGAGATATATATATATATATATATATATATATATATATATATATATAAAATATATATATATATGATATATATATATATATATATATTATATATATATGTTTCTAATCTACAGAGAGTAGGATTGATCAAGAGCACTGAGTCAACGCTTCCCACTGTGTCTGAGCTCCTAAGGTGAGGAATTGGGATGGAGGACTGTTACACTAAAAAATGTCACCTTGATACTTACAGTTAGTATGGCTCAAATCAACAAGTCATGCTACCCTCTTAGGCAAGTCTCATGCCTCTGTTATCCATCTCAAACTCAAAGAAGAGAGAAAGTCTTGTAAAAATCATGTTTATCTCTGGGGTCGCAGGCTCTCTCTAGCCTTACCTGCGGGGACGCTGACCATGTTCACAAAATCTGCGTCCATGGACACTCTGTATGTTAAGGGACAGGTGCGTCCCTCTGTAAAAGGCAAAATGCGCGAGTTTTATCTTGAAAAAGTTACTTGTGGTTACTTCTAGAACATTCTAGAGGTCGGTTTGATGAAATGGATGCGCCTCCAGTTGGTTCATGTATCTCTATTAAGGGGGAACTTATCCCATCAATAAGGGAGCTATCCCACCCAAAGAGGGGGATGATCCCATTGATAGTGGACCTGAATAACCTCTTTACAGCACTATAAATAAAGGCATTGAGCCAGAAGGAGAGGGGAGGTTGGAGCTATACATTTTCTTTGGGTAAATGCTGCAGGATTTTGGTCTTCCATTAGAGCCTTTGTGAGGAGAGATTGTCTTCACTTGATTCTACTTGGGAGAGGGTGAGCTTTGTCAAAGTAGAGGAAAACCCTTGATGGACCCTGGGAGGAACTTGCACAACACCAAGCCAGGTTGTAAGAGTTTCTTTGTTTCGTTATTATACAAACTGGTTTATTTTTTCAATAGCTTGTGTTAATGAGTTATTTCATGTGTTCCTTGGTCTGCATGTTGAATATATGTTTTATTATATGAAATGCAAGTGCTTGGTAATGTTTGATTGTTTGTGGTTGCAGGAATTGACTTGAAGGAGGAGCTCATCCGGATCGTCAAGAACGGACTTCAACAACAGCGTTTTGGAATAAGGTAAGCCTAACACTTGTAGTTTTCATGTTGTAAAAGGTGTATTTAGAGAAAGATCACTCCATTTTGTCTTGTTTGTCATTAGAATGTCTTAGACTTCTAGGAAGGTCAGTCGTGTCCGCACCCTTGACAGATTCCGTGTGACAAGGACTCTTGGGGTTGAGGGATCTATGGATAATAGGGTCATAGATGTTTCTCCCATATATATTACCCATAGGGCTGGTGATTTTTCTCCCATATCTTGGTCTTTGCAGAGTATACCAGAGTCGACACCATACCCACAAGTTGGGCTTGTTGGGATTACAACTCCATGTTTGGCCAACGGGTTGAGAGTGTACTTAGGGGTGTACAACCCAAGATTTATATGATGAAGGTGCTCTACCACAATACTCTTGAGGGTTAATTTTTGGAAGATCAGTGAGAAATATGATGGGTTGAGATGTACTACCCTACATCACCTATTGCTCGATATGGGGTTGGAGATTTTTTTCTCTTGCATGAGATTTTGTATTGAGACTAAGCTCCCTGATGTTGTTCCGGATTTAGCTAGTCTCTCTATTGTTGATGCTGGTTGTAGAATTTCCTCCTCATTGATGTTTCCTAGGTAGTAGCATTGGGCTCCCTAGTGGCAGTGATTTTGGGTGGTAGCAGTGGCTCCTTGATGGATAGAGTGTGGTATATTAGGCTCCCCTCTGATGTCAAATTATTATTCTTTTATATTCGAGAATGTTCAACATATGAGCATGAATAGTCAAGAGATGAGAAAGAATAAGTAGAGATGAATCAAGATAAGTAGTGATGACATTTGATGACAAGAGACATGAGAGGGGATATGATTTGATGATAGGATTCATGAAATAATTACATGATGTAGTTGGAATTTCTCCCTACCTATGAGGAAGTGTTAATTTGGTAGCTCAGTGACAAAATCCAACCATGGGATGAGATTTCTCTTTTCGATAGGACCAATTTTGACTATTGAAGTGCTCAATTTGGATAGGGGAAAGTGTATTTTTGAATTAAAATTCCACATGATCATATTTGATCAAGTTGCCCCTAATGAAAATTGGACACCCTTTGAAGGCTATAAATATAAGTGACATCATCCTCATTTGGTAAATTATCTTGGATCATTCTTATATTCTCTTTCATTTTTTTGGCCCACATAGGTCCGAGGTAGGGTCGTGAAGGAATGGGTTTGCATAAGGGTGGAATTGTAGGGTCCAAAGCTCATATCTCTTTTTTAGGGTTTTGGGTTTCAGTCGCAGGCATGTCAAAGAGAAATATTGGCTATAAACACACGTAGGCCTGGTCATCGATGGGATTAAATCCTCTCCAATGAACGTCACTTTTTGGGTGCAGTTGGGACCTAAGATTGGATTTTTCAGTTGACTACAGATTTTACTGATTGGCCTCAATATTCGACTATTGTTTGCTGACAATAATAGTTGATCATAGGCTTCTAAATTCAGTTTTTGAGTGTTTTCGTTGTTGGGTTCATTTCATGAATATTGTTTAGTTGATGTTGTTGGATAGTTTTATGGGTGAATATATGGTTCATTGTACTCTTTTTTGTTGAATCATGCAATGACAATCTAATAAGAAGAAGAATTTGAAAGGGTTTTTCCCATAGTGGGTTTTTCCCTGGTCTCCGACCAATCCTCATGTCTCTATGTGTGAATTATTTTCTTCTATTTATTCCTTTCTATTACATTGCATTAATTATGATATTGTTCTTTCTATATAGTCACATATGTTGTTGAATAATGATGTAAATATGACTAATGTTATGATGTTGTGGGGTGAATTTCATATGGAAATAATGAAATGAAGTTATCAAAGAAAAGAAA